>CM056599.1:48464274-48654762 GCA_029721355.1 Tegillarca granosa | reverse complement strand
ACGACACTATATAAAAAGTGATAATTTGCCTTTGTAAAAATTATTTTTAGTCACTTACATGTTATTTATGTACCTTTAGGTCGATCCAAATTGTTTGCTGATACTGGGAAGCATAGCATTATATATATATATATATATATATATATATATATATTAAATTTTCTGTAGACGACACTATATAAAAAAGTGATAATTTGCCTTTGTAAAAATTATTTTTAGTCACTTACATGTTATTTATGTACCTTTAGGTCGATCCGAATTGTTTGCTGATACTGGGAAGCATAGCATTACTAAGAAATACCGCTAATGGGTATATGGAAGCAATTCCATTACCAGAAGCACTGGATCAGTGTTTTCAAACGGAAACAAATCATACTAACATAAGGTATTTGCCAGGGCAGGATATACACACATCGTGCATGTATGCATGGGAAATTCATTACAGCAAAAATCACTGTTGTGAAAGAAATGTCGATAGTACCTTAGTATCTGTAATGAAATTGAAAAAACCTCAAGCTCAAGGCATACCTGAAACGCTCGAAACCAAAACAGCAGAGGCAGGTAAAGAGAATAATAAGCGGTATAAATACACAAAAAGAGGGGTAGAACATAGGCGATATAGACGATCAGTGACACCAGATGATTTACTAGGAAACTTAATCGATGACTACCTAACCCACAAAACAAAGAAAAGAAGAAAGAGAATGGTCACAAAGAAATAAGGAAAGAGTACAGAATGTTGACAAGAGCAGAAAGACTTGACTACCATAAAGCTATAAACATGCTGAAACAATCGGTAAGATTTGACGTATTAAGATTGTTAAGTATTTTGCAATAGCCAACGAATCATTCAAGTAGGAAATACAAACAAATCCGATGCTGATATATCTTAACTAATAGGCTTTAAAATATGACTGATTGTTGGACACTATTTAATGTCTATAATGCAATGATACAGGTGAAGCTTGATGTCAGTGTCATTTTGCTGATGCAGTGAACAAGTTTTAACCCTGATTATTTACTACGTATTAAATTAAATTGATTGTGTTTAATTCTTATTTATATAGTATGACCTTTTTATCGTATTTTTTTTATTCTTTGATGCAGTGATAGTATTGACCCCGAAAGATTTATTTCAAGTAACTTGTTTCTTATGCAATATACTCCAGTAACTACAGATAACCGATGCACCAAAATCTATTATTGGCTAGTCAGGATTTAAACATCAACACCTGGCGCATGGTGTGTAAACGCTTTAATGGCATATATAAAGTAATTTTTAAAGATTTTTCAAAAGTATATAAAAGGCTTATAATCATACATTTTCATTTAAATTTACTTTATCAATCTTGAAAGTTGCAATAATGTAAGCTGTTATTTCAAATGTGCATTTTAGTTTAATGCATTTCAGCAAAAGCGTGATCAAGTGTGTATTCAACAATTTTTAGAAAAAAAAATCATTTAACAATTTTTCTGCTCTTTTATTGAAAGTTTCATTTTTATCAGAAATTTGATTTTATTTTTTAACTTAATTCCTTATAGCTTTGAAATATTCAGGGACCGAGGTCAAGTGATCGTAGTAAATATATGTCACAAGTGATCGTAGTATATATGTGTCACAAGTGATCTTAGTAAATATATATCATAAGTGATCGTAGTAAACATATATCACAAGTGATCGTAGTAAATATGTGTCACAAGTGATCGTAGTAAATATATGTGTGACAAGTGATCGTAGTAAATATATATGTCACAAGGGATCGTAGAAAATATATATCACAAGTGATCGTAGTTAAATATATGTCACAAATGATCGTAGTAAATATAAATCACAAGTGATCGTAGTAAAAAATATCACAAGTGATCGTAGTAAATATATGTCACAAGTGATCGTAGTAAATATATGTTTCACAAGTGATCGTAGTAAATATATATGTCACAAGTGATCGTAGTGAATATATATATCACAAGGTCTAGTAATGATCGTAGTAAATATATATATATCACAAGTGATCGTAGTTAAATATATGTCACAAGTGATCGTAGTAAATATATATCACAAGGTCTAGTGGTAATTGTTGTAAATATATATCACAAGTGATCTTTGTAAAGATATATCACAAGTGATCGTAGTAAATATATATCAAAAGTGATCGTAGTAAATATATATGTCACAAGTGATAGTAGTAAATATATGTCACAAGTGATCGTAGTAAATATATATATCACAAGTGATAGTAGTAAATATATGTTCACAAGTGATCGTAGTAAATATATATGTCACAAGTGATAGTAGTAAATATATGTTCACAAGTGATCGTAGTAAATATATATGTCACAGTGATCGTAGTAAATATATATGTCACAAGTGATCGTAGTAAATATATGTCACAAGTGATCGTAGTAAATATATATATCACAAGGTCTAGTAATGATCGTAGTAAATATATATATATCACAAGTGATCGTAGTTAAATATATGTCACAAGTGATCGTAGTAAATATATATCATAAGGTCTAGTGGTCATTGTTGTAAATATATATCACAATTGATCGTAGTTAAATATATGTCACAAGTGATCGTAGTAAATATGTGTCACGAGTGATCGTAGTAAATATATATGTCACAAGTGATCGTAGTAAATATGTCACAAGTGATCGTAGTAAATATATGTCACAAGGGATCGTAGAAAATATATATCACAAGTGATCGTAGTAAATATATATGTCACAAGTGATCGTAGTAAATATGTGTCACGAGTGATCGTAGTAAATATATATCACAAGGTCTAGTGGTCATTGTTGTAAATATATATCACAAGTGATCGTAGTAAATATATATGTAACAAGTGATCGTAGTAAATATATATGTCACAAGTGATCGTAGTAAATATATATCACAAGTGATCGTAGTTAAATATATGTCACAAGTGATCGTAGTAAATATATATCACAAGGTCTAGTGGTCATTGTTGTAAATATATATCACAAGTGATCGTAGTAAATATGTGTCACGAGTGATCGTAGTAAATATATATGTCACAAGTGATCGTAGTAAATATGTCACAAGGGATCGTAGTAAATATGTCACAAGGGATCGTAGAAAATATATATCACAAGTGATCGTAGGTAAATATATGTCACAAGTGATCGTAGTTAAATATATGTCACAAGTGATCGTAGTAAATATATATCACAAGGTCTAGTGGTAATTGTTGTAAATATATGTCACAAGTGATCTTAGTAAAGATATATCACAAGTGATCGTAGTAAATATATATCACAAGTGATCGTAGTAAATATATATGTCACAAGTGATAGTAGTAAATATATGTCACAAGTGTTCGTAGTAAATATATATGTCACAAGTGATAGTAGTAAATATATGTTCACAAGTGATCGTAGTAAATATATATGTCACAAGTGATCGTAGTAAATATATATGTCACAAGTGATCGTAGTAAATATATGTCACAAGTGATCGTAGTAAATATATATATCACAAGGTCTAGTAATGATCGTAGTAAATATATATATATATCACAAGTGATCGTAGTTAAATATATGTCACAAGTGATCGTAGTAAATATATATCACAAGGTCTAGTGGTCATTGTTGTAAATATATATCACAATTGATCGTAGTTAAATATATGTCACAAGTGATCGTAGTAAATATGTGTCACGAGTGATCGTAGTAAATATATATGTCACAAGTGATCGTAGTAAATATGTCACAAGTGATCGTAGTAAATATATGTCACAAGGGATCGTAGAAAATATATATCACAAGTGATCGTAGTAAATATATATGTCACAAGTGATCGTAGTAAATATGTGTCACGAGTGATCGTAGTAAATATATGTGTGACAAGTGATCGTAGTAAATATATATGTCACAAGTGATCGTAGTAAATATATATCACAAGTGATCGTAGTTAAATATATGTCACAAGTGATCGTAGTAAATATATATGTCACAAGTGACCGTAGTAAATATATATGTCACAAGTGATCGTAGTAAATATATATATCACAAGGTCTAGTGGTCATTGTTGTAAATATATATCACAAGTGATCGTAGTTAAATATATGTCACAAGTGATCGTAGTAAATATATATCACAAGGTCTAGTGGTCATTGTTGTAAATATATATCACAAGTGATCGTAGTAAATATATATGTCACAAGTGATCGTAGTAAATATATATGTCAAGTGATCGTAGTAAATATATATCACAAGTGATCGTAGTTAAATATATGTCACAAGTGATCGTAGTAAATATATATCACAAGGTCTAGTGGTCATTGTTGTAAATATATATCACAAGTGATCGTAGTAAATATGTGTCACGAGTGATCGTAGTAAATATATATGTCACAAGTGATCGTAGTAAATATGTCACAAGGGATCGTAGAAAATATATATCACAAGTGATCGTAGGTAAATATATGTCACAAGTGATCGAAGTTAAATATATGTCACAAGTGATCATAGTAAATATATATCACAAGGTCTAGTGGTAATTGTTGTAAAGATATATCACAAGTGATCTTAGTAAAGATATATCACAAGTGATCGTAGTAAATATATATCACAAGTGATCGTAGTAAATATATATGTCACAAGTGATAGTAGTAAATATGTCACAAGTGTTCGTAGTAAATATATATATCACAAGTGATAGTAGTAAATATATGTTCACAAGTGATCGTAGTAAATATATATGTCACAAGTGATAGTAGTAAATATATGTTCACAAGTGATCGTAGTAAATATATATGTCACAAGTGATCGTAGTAAATATATATGTCACAAGTGATCGTAGTAAATATATGTCACAAGTGATCGTAGTAAATATATATATCACAAGGTCTAGTAATGATCGTAGTAAATATATATATTTCACAAGTGATCGTAGTTAAATATATGTCACAAGTGATCGTAGTAAATATATATCACAAGGTCTAGTGGTCATTGTTGTAAATATATATCACAAGTGATCGTAGTTAAATATATGTCACAAGTGATCGTAGTAAATATGTGTCACGAGTGATCGTAGTAAATATATATGTCACAACTGATCGTAGTAAATATGTCACAAGTGATCGTAGTAAATATATGTCACAAGGGATCGTAGAAAATATATATCACAAGTGATCGTAGTAAATATATATGTCACAAGTGATCGTAGTAAATATGTGTCACGAGTGATCGTAGTAAATATATGTGTGACAAGTGATCGTAGTAAATATATATGTCACAAGTGATCGTAGTAAATATATATCACAAGTGATCGTAGTTAAATATATGTCACAAGTGATCGTAGTAAATATATATCACAAGGTCTAGTGGTCATTGTTGTAAATATATATCACAAGTGATCGTAGTAAATATATATGTCACAAGTGATCGTAGTAAATATATATGTCACAAGTGATCGTAGTAAATATATATCACAAGTGATCGTAGTTAAATATATGTCACAAGTGATCGTAGTAAATATATATATCACAAGGTCTAGTGGTCATTGTTGTAAAAATATATCACAAGTGATCGTAGTAAATATGTGTCACGAGTCATCGTAGTAAATATATATGTCACAAGTGATCGTAGTAAATATGTCACAAGGGATCGTAGAAAATATATATCACAAGTGATCGTAGGTAAATATATGTCACAAGTGATCGTAGTAAATATATATCACAAGGTCTAGTTATAATTGTTGTAAATATATATCACAAGTGATCGTAGTAAATATATATCACAAGTGATCGTATTATTTTGTCTAAATCCTTTTTTTTAAATTTGTTCTTCTAACACAGAATTATATATTTTTTCTATGATGGATTTTAAACTTTTCCTTGTCTTAGGCCTAAAGCTAACTTAAGTTATTTGCAAATCGTGACAAACATTGATGCCAAGAAAAGAGGAACTTTTTACGAATAGTTTCTGCACCGCATTTGACAATGCAGCAATTTCTTAAAATATCTTAAACAAAGAAAATCATAAGTTTATTATTATTATTATTATTTTTATTTTATTTTATTTATTTTTTTCATTTATTTGTATTTTTTTAAGTTCAGCTAATAGATGCAAAAGTGCATGTTTTCTTGATATTTTTATAGCAAATACACACATGATTACTTTGTTAAACGTGTAAGTGTTCTTCAATGTGTTGAAAATCGTATTTATACACCATTTGGTGTTAGTGAGATAGTTGAGAGACCAACATCAGTACTATATCATAATCACAAGACATTTGCTCAAGTGCCCGTCAAAAATCGGAATTTCCAATTTTAATTATTATTATTATTTGTTATTTTTTAAATTGAGTTGGCTTTTATATACTACACGTAATTTTGGTTGCTAAATTCTATAATCTACCTTCTATCTCAGCTAGGTTTCCTGTCCTGTGATCTCTATACCTACTGGTCAATGCACATGCATTTGCGTTTCACTTAATAGAATCAAATTAATTTGAACAGCAAATGCTATTGGCATATCTGTTCCAAAAAGAAATAATTAGTTTATCGTTGTAAACTGAAAACAAAATAACACAGAACAAAATATCGCTAACAGTAAAAAAAAAAAAGGCCATTTAATGATTTATTTTTTAACAATTTCAGACTCACATTGCAAATTTTGACTACTTATCTCTTTTCCACACGGGTGATACCCTAGGTAGAGCGCACAGAGGTCCAGCTTTTCCTGGTTTTCACAGAATATATTTATTATAGTAAGTGAATATACAATACAAATACCAGTTAAATTTTGATGTGCCAGATGTGCACATTTCGGAAATTCATTCCTCATCAGTGACATATTTTGAAACACGTTACATATTTCCCAGCGTTAGGTGTTAGTCTACCTATTATTGTCTTCGGTCGGTTTTAGAAGTGTGTTCTCGTGTTTTAAATCTTTCTTTTTTTCACCTCTATAGTTACATATAAAGGAATACATGTTGTTTGTAATAGACCTGTATGCTTGTGCTTAATTTTTATGTTGTTTAGATGTTTAATTGTGTGGTAATTAACAATTTACTGCCCTAGTATTTGGATTCATAAAAACGGTATTTCTTTTTATCTTTTTTGGTAATTATGCACAAAATATAGTATGGCATGCAATATTAGTAAATTTTTCAGAAACATTGTCTTTAAAGCATTCATAAAATTCACATAGTTTTCAAACATACAATTTTAAAATTGATTAAGAGAAACTGTAAACATTTAGCATTAATCAACATAACATCTGTGTCTAATTACGAAGGTGTTTGCATTTCATACGTTTATAGAAAACCCAACACATTTCGTTTAAATTATGAACCTGGATATCTAATTTTGTATAAATTTTTGCCAACTCTTGTAACATACACTTGAAAGGATGTTAAAGGAAAAAATATAACATGGCTAGTGTATTTACTATGGGATATGCAAAATTTGAAATATGTTTAAAAATTATGTTACGTTTAGTTTGCATAATTCATGGGGCATCCGCATGTCCGAAAAATATTTTATTATAAAACCGCGCGCGCGCGTGTGTGTGTGTGTGTGTGTGTGTGTGTGGGTGTGTGTGGGTGTGTGTGTGTGGGTGTATGTGTGTGTGTGTGGGTGTGTGTGTGTGGGTGTATGTGTGTGAAATTAATTGTATTTTTTCTTATTACAGTTATGAACTTCTTTTGGATTACTTTGTGCCAGGAGTAGCCTTACCATATTGGGATTCAACGATAGACAGAGAAATGGCTGACCCCACCAAGAGCATAATATGGACAAAAGAATTTGCAGGAAAGGGATACGGAGTGGTTGACACTGGTCCTTTTAGTAACTGGATCACTGCAAATGGCGACGCACTAATTAGGAACTTGGGGTCGGGGCTTTTATTGATGAGTAAAGACAACCTGACAATGATGTGGCAGCAATCGAATCACGCTAATATCCTGATGACGACCCAACCAATCTACGAATACAACTTTGAAATGCATCACAATGGTCCACATAGAGAAGTTGGAGGGCATATGTCCCAACTTCACACTGCTACCATGGACCCAGTGTTTCTTCATGCACCACTGCTTTATGGATTATATATGGGAGGTATTTAGAACAAAAATACGAGATGTCGATGGTGTAAATCCCGAGACAGACTATCCAGAAGATTGGACACTGGAATTTATATTACAGCGTCCAACTGATCCAATGCCTAGATTTTGGGGACTACTGAATATTGACGGGTTCTCCAATTTCTGGACTGAGTTTTATTACTCATATCAAGACCAACCTACTTGTGATGAAGTTAAAGAATGTGGTTCTCCTTATTACGAATGTTTGAGACCTTTAAACCGATGCACTTCTGTGACTGAAGCCGCGCTAAGTACCCAAGGTACAGAGGCAGGAACTGAAATTGTTGCAATGGCAGCAGGGTTTCCTCCCCCGCCTTCTCTAAACGTTGCTGCCGTTGCAAATAGCTTCCTGCCACCAAGTCTTCGGTTAGAAGTCGACAAAGATCTCAGATCGTCATGTTTAGGCGAAACTATACAAAATACCTTTACAATTGATTGTAAAAGCGATGTAGATAATTGGGCTTTCTTTCCGATCCAGATAATACATCTCAGGACTGACCAAACAACATATAATGAGCGAATCATAAAGAATAACAAACCACAGAATGGATTTGACATGTTCTCTCCTAAAAATTACGCAAAACTTGAACACATTGTTGGTGATGGCCATCCCGGTAAGTTTTCATCTTGTTTTAGTCTGAAAGCAGGGGCAAATAAAATATTCATTCAGTCCAATGGTCTTAATTACCAAGGCGAATACAGAGACTTCGTTTTTATAGACGAGAGAATACCGATATCATCAACCATCGGGTACACCGCAATAAAGAAACCATCTGAAGGTGTTGCCGAGGCGTATATAGCAGCTATAGATTCTTGTGGTAGATTATGTAAACCCTGGTGTCTTGTAAAAGGTTCCAAAACTCCTAGGTATAAACCGTGTACTGGAGCTATAAGAGCAACACCAAAAAAAACCTCTCATGTACGGCAATACGTATGGAGATGCCATTTTGGATCATTGGAAAATCAATGGCCCAAACGATCTACCAATGGTATCTCATAAAGGAGTATTTATGATCTTTTATTGTGATTATAAGGAAACATGGCCGTGGTAACTATCTTATAGAAATAATGGTATTTTGTGTTATGAATCACTATAACCAATTAAAGAATTTACAAGGAAGCTGGCTTATAATTTTATTACAACTATGACATGTTGTATGATTGCTAGAAAAAATATTCATATGCTCATATAATCAATACGTTAAACATCTATGATCAATTGTGCATTTGTAAGCTGCTAAATTAAATATTTCCAGCAAAGCACTGAATTACATTACGTAAAAATACAAGTAAGTCCACTGACTATACAAGACCATTTTAAAGGGACTGGATAAACTGCTATAAATGTAAAACATCTGGCCTTTTCAGGTGTGTTTGATGATTACTTCCAATTGTTTTGAAATCAGTTTTGTTCGCCAAAAGCACTTTTAATTGTACAAAGTATAAAATTTATATCTTGATTTTTTTTTAAATTCAAGTTTGTATATTTGATCTATTAAAGTCTTAATCTTAATTTTATCCGTAAAAACCTGAGAATTTATCTGTAAACACCTGAATTTTTACATTATACGGACTTTGTCCATTTACGTGTATCAACAAACCTCTGAAATTTTGATAAACGTTTGAATGTATAAATTCATTGAACCACAAATATTGCAAAGCATATATAATCCATAAACTTCTGAATATATATACATCATTCGACCCAAAACATCTCAAAGCATACACGTATTCACATGCATTTATATATTAATTCGGCTATGAACATCTGAATTTTATATATTAATTCGACTATGAACATCTTAATTTATTTCGTTTTGCTACATGTATTAAACCGAATCTTTATGTAAACAACAAATCAATGCTACAGTCGAAAACAAACATATTTATCGAGTAAAGTGATCGTAACGATCATATAAACATTCAGCTAACGTAACAGAATGTGGCGAAATAATCACCCTCCCCCCCCCCCCCTCTCTCTCTCTCTCTCGTCGATTCTTTTCAGCTTTAAAATTTAGGACATAAAATATTTAAGAAGCTTTCCACAAGCCACGTTTAAAATAGATAATTGAGTAGAAATTTAAGTTATTTTAATAAAGAAATTGATATAATTAAGTTATTGATTGAAATCGCTGATGAAATTGTTTTAGGAATGGTGTTTTTTGCCATATATGATATTGATGAGTTTGTAAATTTTTCTGATGTCTGTCTTGGGTACATTGCATTGAGCAATTCAATCGAGAAGGAAGGAACTCCTCGGTTAGTTTTCGGTATCAGCCAATTTGACTCCTAAAATATTGATACCTTTAGTGTGATGGCAAGACGTTAAACCTGTTTCAACTTACGTCATATATTCCTTTTTTTTTCTTTCAAAGAAATTTGGAAATACGTTTATAGAAGCCGGATCTTTAATGTCGTTCTTCTACAGCTATCAGAAATAATCATGTTCCCTGCTGTTCAAAGTTCCGATAACTTAACCAATTGATCACTAAAATTTCACATCTTATTACATGTATTTCTGTTTTAAAGCTTATGCATACATTTTCATTATTAAACAGAAATAAATTAGGTTAAAATGTTCATCTGAAAGTTAATTAATTTTAATCACTTTGAATTTTTACTAATTAATTGGTTAAGCTAACGGAACTATAAAAAAAATCGGGTCCTGGGGTCTTTTAAGCATCGCATATTTAATTTTCTTTTAAAAACAAAAAGTATGTAGTTACGGATTTACAATTGCAACTGTTGAAAAGATAATACATAGACGCGTCCATAACTATCCCTCATTTATATCCCTGGTCATCATTTTTACAAGCGATTTCAATATGATGGTTATATATATATATATATATATATATATATATATATATATATATATATATATATATATATATAATATATATATATATAGATATGATATATATGGATTTACAGTACACAAAGTACCTATGGTTGAATTGGTGAACAGTTTTTCGAGACCTCGATCCCTTCACATGCCAATTTTATCCCGGTACATGCTAGTTTTATCCCGCTCCCGGAACATGCCAGTTTTAACCCGCTCCCGGTACATGCCAGTTTTAACCCGCTCCCGGTACATGCCAGTTTTAACCCGCTCCCGGTACATGCTAGTTTTATCCCGCTCCCGGTACATGCCAGTTTTATCCCGCTCCCGGTACATGCTAGTTTTATCCCGCTCCCGGTACATGCTAGTTTTATCCCGCTCCCGGTACATGCATTTTAACCCGCTCCCGGTACCTGCCAGTTTTAACCCGCTCCCGGTACATGCCAGTTTTAACCCGCTCCCGGTACATGTCAGTTTTAACCCGCTCCCGGTACATGCCAGTTTTAACCCGCTCCCGGTACATGCCAGTTTTAACCCGCTCCCGGTACATGTGTTTTAACCCGCTCCCGGTACATGCTAGTTTTATCCCGCTCCCGGTACATGCCAGTTTTATCCCGCTCCCGGTACATGCTAGTTTTATCCCGCTCCCGGTACATGCTAGTTTTATCCCGCTCCCGGTACATGCATTTTAACCCGCTCCCGGTACCTGCCAGTTTTAACCCGCTCCCGGTACATGCCAGTTTTAACCCGCTCCCGGTACATGTCAGTTTTATCCCGCTCCCAGTACATGCCAGTTTTATCCCCTCCCGGTACATGCTAGTTTTATCCGCTCCCGGTAAATGCTAGTTTTATCCCGCTTCCGGTACATGCTAGTTTTATCCCGCTCCCGGTATATGCTAGTTTTATCCGGCTCCCGGTACATGCTAGTTTTAACCCGCTCCCGGTACATGCCAGTTTTATCCATTCCCGGTACATGCTAGTTTTATCCCCTCCCGGTACATGCTAGTTTTATCCCGCTCCCAGTACATGCCAGTTTTAACCCGCTCCAGGTACATGCCAGTTTTTATCCCGCTCCCAGTACATGTCAGTTTTATCCCGCTCCCAGTACATGCCAGTTTTATCCCGCTCCCAGTACATGTCAGTTTTATCCCCTCCCGGTACATGCTAGTTTTATCCCCTCCCGGTACATGCTAGTTTTATCCCGCTCCCGGTACATGCTAGTTTTATCCCCTCCCGGTACATGCCAGTTTTATCCCGCTCCCGGTACATGCCAGTTTTATCCCGCTTCCCCTGGATTTTAATACCAGAAAGCAAAATTTCAATAGTTAAGAGACTTACTACTGCATTTCGAATGAAATTGAATGTAAACATCCAAGAAAATCAAAGACATAAAGTAACTGGGAAAGGCAATAAAAATAATAATGTTTAAAACTGAATTAGAAGTAATACAATTAGTCTGCCAACTACATTGGATAGAAGATTAAAAATAATTATGTAGAACAGGAAATGAAGGAAAAACAATATCATAATTTATAATAATAATAATAATGAATCGGATTAAAAAGAGCTAATTAGTGGCTCTGACGAAGCCTTGGCTCTATTAAGATGCGTGTTGTCGAAAACATGTAATAGTTAAAATCGACAAAAAAAAAAAAAAAAAGAACTTTGAAACAAACTTATGAAACCTTTAAGACCCCCCCCCCAAAAAAAAAAAATAATAATAATAAAAAATAAATAAATAATAACCACCTGTACTTTGAAACATTTTCTTTAAAAAAGTGAATTAATAAAATACTCCCAATATCAACCTGCGATGAATAAGCAAAACAAATAATTATCAGCAGAAAAACATTACTGAACGAATATACATTGAAGATCTTAGTTAAGACTATGGATGTGTTAAATAGACACAGCTGTCTGTGTTCTTTTTATCTTGAACTTTATTAACTTGTATTTAGCAACATTACAACACGGGACATTAATATCCATGACAATATAAAGGCGGTTTGTAAAGGTCTCCCTCCCTACGGGTAAAATGTTAAATTAATGATACATGTATGACCACAAATACCCAATTATCACTGTTTAACACAGTAATCAAACAAGCACCTGGACAAACATACGTTTTAAAAATAAAAAAAAAAATTTCGAAATGCCGAGGGAAAATACAGAAGATCCAGGAGAGGAAGATGTCCTTTTTCCGAAATCTCGCAATGAAAACGATATAGTAAGTAAAATATTAAAATGTATATTTTCCGAAAAACGTCACACTAACTAATAAGCTTCACATGTCTCTGATATTTCTGAGAAGAAAAACAAATTATGTTGTTTTAGTTTAATCATCTGCTTGTACTGAATATGGGACTGCAATTTATAGATATAAAATCTATATAAATACAGCTAAAAGCTCTTTACTCCATTAAAAAGAAAGCCCCCCCCTCCACAGACACACGCGCGCGACCCTATGTCTTGATGAGGGTCCTCGGTGGCCAAGTGTTAAAGCGCGTGCTTACTTATCAGTGTCTCTCACCGCCTAGGTTTGTATCCCACTAGATCTGATCCATGTGTATGAAAGTTTGTCAGTTCGCTGGCCAACGGTGGGTGTTTTTTTTTTACAGGTGATACGGTTTTTCCACCACTCCTAAACATAAATTCAAAAAGGAATATTGAATAGGGCGTAAACACTATTAATACCATCCAATCTCCGTCAAGATGCACGTATAGAAACTATTGAAATTGAACCGCATTAGTTCATTTGACACAAGGTATTTAGTGGATATTGTATGTTTGGAAGGCTCTGACAATTTCATTATTTTACAACCAGTTTGCCTAGACTTACCAAACAACGAACGGAACGGTCGAAACGGACACTAATTTTAATTGTCAAAAACTAAAACATATCCATCTTTTTTGCAAACGACAGCTAAAACGGACTTTGTCAGAATAATCGTTGGCAGTCAATAACTCGCACTGCAGTGTATTAATGATGGATAACAATTCAAAAAAAAAAAAAAACAAAAAAAAAAAAAAAAAAAAAAACAAAAACAAAAAACATTATATACAGTTACCAATGATAGATATGTTTTATTCGTTATTGTTTTCCAGGAAACACAAACTCCTACCTATTCCTACTATTCCAGGAAGAGGATAGTTGCTGAAGGATTACTCGATCTGGGGCTCCTGATGGCTAATGCTACTCAACTGAAGACGTTAATATCCGTGGGCAGTGTACATAAGTATTATTGGCCAATTCTAGGGGCGACATCACTCTCTATAGTGATACAAATAATAATTGCTATCATGTTGCTTGTACTTGGTACGGTAGAAAAAAGTAATAACTCCTCAAAAAGAGCGATATATCTTCACCATGCTACTGTTGTTCTCATATTAATTGTTACAGTTATCAATATATTTATTACGGCATTCTGGATCAATGTTCCATCTGATAATATATAAGGGGAGAGGGACAAGAATTTGAGGTTCATTGTTGCGGAATCGTTATTTTATTCAAAGTAAATAATCAATGTTCAGTCGGTTTGAACCTGAAACTTAAAAAGTAACATTGAATAACCAACTACAGGTGTTAATTAATCGTCAGCTGAAGAAATTTAATTAATTTACACTAAATAAGACACAACATTATAACTCAACAATGTTCTTATACAGCCGTGTCTTTGATATAGAAATAAAGTATGAACTTATAAGTAGGATTTGTATGTTAAAAACAGCTGTCTACATGTTAACAGTGTTACAATTTACATCAAGTAGAAGAATATTGTTTTCTTATTTTGATAAATAACACGTGTGACATGTAAATGGTTCAAGACGGTTTCTAGCTCTGGATTATAGTTATCGAAAATAAGTCATTGAACTGGTTTCTTATACGTATTTATTAATGGTACATTTAATAGCTGTTTATAATGATTATTTGTGAACAGGAATAAACATATTTATGATTATAGTGCTAAATAAAATTAAAACAATAATTGATTGTATGTTATTGAATTACTCTTTAATTTTGTATACACTTTGCCAAATCTAACACTATCGCACAATCAAATGCTTTAGAATTGGGATAGTTAGGCTTGTCGCAATTCCTTACTGTTTGTTTTGCATTTGGACATAAATTTGTTCACGGTTCTTTCGGATGGGAACTTAAAATAAACGAGGTCCCGTGTCATGGCAGGCGTGGCACGACAAAGAACCCTGCTGTATAAAACAACGGACAGGCAAAATTTCTGCGCTTTCGCCTATAGCTGGCTACGTCTCCATATAAGTGAAATATTCTTGACTGGGACGTTAAACACTATTACTTTCTCGCTCACCCGTTTGTCTTATGCAGTTCTCTTCATTATACAGTAAATTTACTGTTTCACACTTTATGTCTGTCATAATGTTTAATGTTTTACCACCTTTGAAAATTAGTTTGCTATCCATCTGCATTAACGCGCATATGCCGAATCTTAGATCACCGCATGCTTTGACTTCAATCAAAGCAAGATGTATATATTAAAATGTATACTTTTGTCTAAATTTGAGAAAAAAAGTTATCATCAATGAAATGTAAAAGTTCTATATCCAACAATGGCGAATGTATTTATAGTTTAAACGTATTTCACCTGATATAAAATTAATGCTGGATCATGAATATAACACTATGTTGTTATACATTTATACAGAATAATACATTACTTAGTAATCGGTGTTTGAATCGTTTAAGGTAGAACTTTAGTTTTATACGTTTGTAAAACCAAAACAGTCAAATCATAATAAATTTGTCTTTGTTTGTTTTAATATCTTTTATTGCGCAATATGGTTCATATTTCGCCAATTTTAATGCGAGTCGCACAAAGAAAAATTTGTCAGTTTTTTTTATCACCTTAGCAAACAATTGTCGTCACAAAAATCAAACTGCTTTATACATCAATTAAACTTGAAAGTTATCAAGATCGATAATAAAATAACATTACATACAAAATAATACAAGGCGAGATAATTCATACAACATATTTTAAATCATTTGTTGTAGTATGGCACTTTAAGAGTGTCATGTTTATTGTATTGTATTTTCCTACTCTGATCTCGGAACTTTAAAAATGTTTTAATTCAAATCTAACTTGAAAAGAGCGTCAGGTCTAATATTTCTTTGAATTGATTGTCAAATATTAATCTAATCAAGCGTCAGTTGTTAAACGGCATTCTATAAGTTTAATTAGTTCAATGATTTTTCAAGTGGCATCAGTAATATTTTCAGCAATTCATGTCAAGACTTTTATTTCATTTTATTTTCATTTTGTGATGAGCGAGTTTGTGCAATTATTTTTGATCTGCATTTTACTAGTGCGCACGTATAGCGACCTATAGAGTGCTAGTACACTTGCCTACAGTGCCGCTGATAAATATTACAGACCAGTCAGTCAATTTCACTGATACCTAACCAATCAGCAAAGGCCTATGCCAAAATACTTTCTCAGTTGAGTTCGATCCGGGTTGAGTCTAGCCTTAAGTACAAGGGTACCGTGATCTTGTATATATTGAAGTGCCAAACATCAAATATCTATCTAAAATTGTCACGTATCAACTACCGGATCTTAAAAACGCCAGCTTTTACAAATACTTGTCTATAAAAGCGCCAAATTACAAACACTTATAAAAGTCTCAAATTAGAACTATCTATAAAAACGTCAAATTACAAATATTTGTGAAAGCGTCAGATTAAAAACGTCAAATTATAAATATCTAAAAGCGTCAAAAAGCTTCAAAATACAAATATCTATAAAAATGTCAAAATACAAATAACTATTAAAATGTCATAATACACAGATCAATAAAAAAGTCAAAATACACAGATCAATAAAAAAGTCAAAATACAGAGTTCAATAAAAGCGCCAAAATACACAGATCTATAAAAGCATCAAAATACACAGATCTATAAAAGCGTCAAAATAAACAGATCTATAAAAAAGTCAAAATACACAGATATATAAAAAAGTCAAAATACACAAATCTATAAAAGCGCCAAAATACACAGATCTATAAAAGCGTCAAAATACACAGATCTATAAAAAAGTCAAAATACACAGATCTTTAAAAGCGTCAAAATACACAGATCTATAAAAAAGTCAAAATACACAGATCTATAAAAAAGTCAAAATACACAGATCTATAAAAGCGTTAAAATACACAGATCTATAAAAGCGTCAAAATACACAGATCTATAAAAGCGTCAAAACATAAATATCTATAAAAGCGTCAAAATACACAGATCTATAAAAGCGTCAAAATACACAGATCTATAAAAAAAGTCAAAAAACACAGATCTATAAAAGCGTCAAAATACACAGATCTATAAAAGCGTCAAAATACACAGATCTATAAAAAAGTCAAAATACACAGATCTATAAAAGCGTCAAAATACACAGATCTATAAACAAGTCATAATACAAATATTTATAAAAGCGTCAAATTACAAAAATGTAAAAGCATCAAAATACAAATATCTATAAAAGCATCAAAATACAAATATTTGTAAAAGCGTCAAAAATACAAAATATTTTGGTACACATTCTATCGATTAGAGCATCAGTTTTTAAATATCTTTTGTAAAAAAGTAAACAAACATCATAGCGACATCGTTATCAGTGATAATTTTTCCTAGAGTTGTCTACCGTTCTCACCAGAGTACTACCTTTTATATTGTTAAACTGTACATCATAAGGATTTGAAGATACGGTCGATAGAAGAAAATATCAGAAGCCTTGAGAGATGGAGTATAAACTAGAGAACAGTCTAAACAATGTTACTGGTTTTAATGTGTCTATTAATGGTAACAGCGATGGGACTGACATTGATCCAAGCGTAAAGAAGACTTTAGACATATTGTTAGTGGTAATTATGGCGATTGTAATGTTGTCTCTTGGGTGCACGGTGGAACTTGCTCATTTAAAATCGGAATTAAAGAGACCTATTGGAATGTGTATCGGAATGTTCTGTCAATTTATAATATTTCCTCCAATCGCCTTCGGTCTAGCTCATGCTTTGCAATTGAAGCAGTATGATGCTTTAGGTATGGTTATGTTAGCGACCTGTCCTGGAGGTCACATATCTAATATAGCCACGTATTGGAGTAATGGAGATGTCGCTTTAAGGTAACACCTTCATATATTAATAAGTACATTTATATACCCACTACCCATATGTTTATATAATACAATAAGGTCTTTGTACACAAATGAAAAAAGAAAGAACGAAAAGTGTTTAAAACATAAATAACGTCGGTGATTTGTATATGAAACAACAGTCACATAATCGAGAGTAAGACATTAAAACAAAAAATAAATAAGACAAAAACATTTTTATTGTGGACGGACAATTGAGTCACCACACAATAAAACAGCTGGTAATTCTGTTTGCTACTGTGATGATGTCTTCTGGAAGAGTATGGCCATGTGGTGGTGACTGAAGGTACAATCTGCATAAACGCCATGATAGTGCCTATTGTTATAATCTGCGGGTTAGCTAGTTGGAAGAGTCTGACTGTGCAGTGGTAAGTGGTTATAGAGTCTGATCTTGTGGCAGTGGCTAGTGGTAGAGTTTGTCCAAAAGGTGATAGCTGTTGTAACTCTTCACGTTAGGTGATGATTGCTGGTATTGTCTGACGGTGTAACCAGGGCAGGTGAAGGTTCGTCGTAATGTAGTAAGGGCTATTGAAAAGTCTAATTTGCGGCTAGGGGGAGGTCGAATATTTTTTCCGTGTGGTTGTGATTGGTGATAAAGTTCTCTCGTTTGAAGGTAGCGTCTGTTTTTCTATAAGGTTATAGCTGTTGTTTAGATCTGTCCGCCTTGTGGACTCGATTTAAATATAAACAACTGGTAGAATAATCTGCTGGTAGTATAACCTTCCCATGTTATAGTTTGTCCGTATTCTGCGGTCGCTCGGGGGTTAATGGCTAATGGTACAAACTATGTTTGTGAAGTTCGTTGGTGGCTGTTCTTGTGTTGGTGGCTGACTTATGGTATTGACCTTGTGTTGGTGGCTGGTTTTAGAATCTTGCTGAAAGGGGATGACTAATCATAGAGGATGTCTGTGTGTTTGTGGCTGGTTTTAGAGTTTGCATTAAAGGTGTCGACTGTTGGTAGAGGCCACCCTTGTGTTTGTGCCTTCAATATATATATATATATATATATATATATATATATATATATATATATATATATATAATTATATATATTGAACGCACCAACACAAGGGTATGTATAACATATAAGGAAAAGATAATCACACTTTGCATTTTATTACTTGTTAAGGATTATTGATACAGTATTATGTTACCAGACTAAAACTTATATTTCTTTGAATTCATATGTAACCAATTGAATTCGAATGTGAATTGTCCCTGCGAAAGAAAAAATGTAATGAATTTTTGTAGAGGCGGAATAAATTTTGAACATGATCTTTCATGAATTTACATTCTATTTCAGTGTGAGTATGACAGCGGCCTCTACTGCCATTGGTACAGGTATGATGCCGCTTAATCTATGGATCTACTCGAGAAATTGGACAAGTAAGACCGCATCAATTCCATATTTAAATATAGTTATTGCACTTGTTTTGATTCTAGTACCTGTATCAATTGGAGTGCTGATTTTAATGAAATTACCAAAAGCCGCTAAATGGATTGCAAAGGTAAGTTGCCGATCAAAACAATGGGGCTATATCTGAAACAATTCTGACAATTGTTTCCCTGATCCCTACATAATATAGTTTCCAGTCGTTCTTGTTAGAAGCATTTCTATTTTAAATACTTCATTTAAGTTCCCTCGGTACATATTGCACTATGAAACCTAGGCTGTAAATTAAGTTTGATAAAGTTTTATATATTTATTTGTATAACCAACATCCTTTAAATTAAGAAAACTGCATGTATAAAATAATGTCTTTCTAGTTAATGAGAAAAAGCAAGTTGATAAGCAATTTTTCTATCTTCATACACTTGCATTAATTTATTCAAAGCAAGAATTTAAATAACCTTTGTCGATAGTTAAAAAATTTGCTCTGAATCAATTTTATATAATAGAAAAAATTTATTATCCGCTGCGTTTTTATTTATTTATTTTTTTTTTTTGTATTAAAAATGCACTGGAAGTTCGCGTACGCGTGTT
Organism: Tegillarca granosa; assembly: GCA_029721355.1. NCBI lineage: Eukaryota > Metazoa > Mollusca > Bivalvia > Arcoida > Arcidae > Tegillarca > Tegillarca granosa. Next base: position 48,634,642 of record CM056599.1, on the reverse strand, counting down.
GTTTTCATTGATTTATTTTGTTAAAAAAATTAAAAAAATTAAAAAAATAATATAAAAGCACACCAATATTACAAAAGTAAATGGAAACAAAATTCTTTAAGTTGTATATAAAAACCAAGTAGGCACTCCTTTGTGCTGTCAGAAAATGTACAATTTAGAAAAATTGTCAGCCGTCTAAAATTTAAAATTTATTTCCAACTAAGGTTTGCTCCCTCATGCAAAGCATTCCTTAGCTGGATTTGGATTTATATAATTTCGGAACTTTAGACTAATTATTTTCAACTGTTTGGCTTATGTTTTTATCTATCAAACTTTTTGGTTTAGTGTCACTGATGAGGAATGAATTTCCGAAATGTGCACATCTGGCACATCACAATTCAACTGGTATTTGTGCTATATATTTCCACAGCAAGTAACTAGACGCCACATTTATATAAATTTTGTATTTTTCAGATCGGTAGTATTTTAGGATTTCTTGTAATCGTAGCTGCCGTCGTTCTAATTTGTCTGATCAACAAAAATATGTTCACTTCTGGATGGCGTGTTTGGATGGGGGCTGCAGTACTTCCGGTTTCCGGTTTATTTATTGGATATATTCTGGCTTTTTTCACTCGTCGACCAGTTGCCCAGAGACGGGCGATATCCATAGAAACATCAGCACAGAATGTTGCCCTCTGTATTACACTGATAACTATATCATTTGATACATCATTTGGACCGAAGATAGTTCTTTTTCCTTCAATCTTTAGTATATTTTCGGTTGTTACTCTCTTAACTATTTCACTTGTCTTCAGAATATTAGATATTTCGAATACAAACAGATATCAAGGTGTAAGAAATGTTCAAATCCAGTAACCAAAACAAGCCTTAGGGATGTAGATTATTTGTCTGTAAGTGCAAGTAGCTCCTTTAGAAAATGTTTTTTACTTTAAATAGTAATGCAATGTGAAGCTTTTGAATGCATTATTTTATAAAAGGTTTTAAAGTAGCACCTGACAGACAAATAATTGGATCATTACAGATGGGTTAAGAAATAAATTCCTATAGAGAATGACGTCAAACTAGTAAGAATCATATAGAATATTTTACTTTATTTCGTTTTTATTTCGGATGAAAGTGATATTTAAAAAAAGCGTGTTCATAACAAAGGCAACCCAATCAAAATTAGTTCGGAATTCGTTTTAGATATATAACAATGATCATTTTCGATTATCCTTGCAGATTTATGATTTTAGAGTTTAATATTTTCCTTAGATTTTAAAATGAGCTATTAGTAACAACAAAACTTTGAGTTATTATAAATATTACTATTATATATATATAAGAGGATGCTCAGGATTAATAAACGTCACAACGTATTTGAATTATCCCGCTTTATTTTATAAGCTTATTGTGATCAACAGTGAAAGTTTTCTACATATTACTCATATACATGTTTACTGTAAAGTTGCAAAAACTGAAACATAATAAAAATAATACGAATATATAATTTTTATGGATGTTTAAAACAAAATCATTCTTCAGAATAAGTTCATAATATATATATATATATATATATATATATATATATATATATATATATATATATATATATATATATATATATATATATAGTCGTTCCTAGATTTCATTAGTATTGTGATTTTATGTCTTGTTTGCGGTATAAATGCTGCCATTATGCAGTAATTTATATGACGCACTTTCCTTTCAATATCTGTCATTTTCTTAATGAGTACCTTGAGAATTTTAATTTTAAATAGGTTAATATTGCTAAGCTTAAAAAGAAAATCGATCAAAAAATTAGGAAAATATCGATGCATTTGTAAACATCTTCAGTTACTGGACAAAACAAAAAGTCGGGTTTTGTGATCTCATGTCATGAGGTCATGACAAAAGGATATCATTACTCATCTACCATGTACAGTATATCATACATGTAGCTAAAATCAGACTTCTGAACTCGTAGTTTAACATTTTTATATTATTTCACGATAAATCTATTGATTAAGTGAAATTTACATCCGATTGATACTTTCCAATAATTAAGAGATTATCATGAATCTAACTATATGATCATTAGACACATTCCTTCTATTAATGAGGCACGCACCTGTAATCAACAGTATGTCTACCTACAGTTTACACAAATTGATGGCGAATATTTATAGAGTGATATAATGAGACTTAGTAACATACCTTACACAGTATTTACGCTAAGTAAACGATTTCAGTTTGTTAACATTGTTTGTTTAAAAATAGGACTTGATATTATCGCTGTTCAAATATTTCATAACTTTGAAAATCCGTGTTCGAATTTTTTTTTACATATATGATAGATAACTAAAGAGTGTTATTGATGAGCCATCAAATTCAAAACTAAAATGTTTAAAATTTTATCTCCGTTATTCAAATTTTAAACGTTTTATTAATGAAACACAAACATACCATGTCCAAATCGACCTCCCCCCAACAAAAAATAAATAAATAAATAAAATGAGACCCGGGTACTACGGAAAGGTAAGCACCTCCTGTCTAGCTCAGTAACGACACCCGTCACGTTGTTCTCCGAGTCCTATTTTTCTTCATTAGTAAATTTTGCTGTGCCATATGTGCACATTTCAGAAAATGATTCCTCATCAGTGAACCAGAGGCCAAAAAGTTTGAATAAAAAACATAAGCCAAATAGTTGAAAATTAATAAATCCAAAGTTCCAAATTTATATGAGCTTAATTGACACTGGTGTGTGTGTGTGTGTGTGTGTGTGTGTGTGTGTGTGTGTGTGTGTCAAAGATTTATAGGAAAAAATTGATGTAGGTGTGAATATTGAACAATTCAGAATTGCTTGTCAACATGGATCCAAAAACTTTGCAAGCAATCTGACTGATGAAGCGTTTGCCTATTACTAGTAGTATATTGTAGTTCCGGATTGTGTCTTGCATTTTATTTGTATTCATACACGGTGTCACGCGGTTTTGTGAATGCAAGAGCTCTCAAGCTTGGATAAATGTGAATTTCACACGGAAAATGAAAATGTACTCCGAAATATCATACACATTTACATAGATGTCTTACTACCGACATTTTCTATCAACAGTTGTCGCTGACCGGGCATTTTTACAGAGATAATATTTTTATACTGCTTTTTACTGATTGGAAATTGAGTAAGAGCGAATTCAAAATTCATCGTAACACATCGTAAAAAAATCATTAATCGAGGAACATTAATTCTGAATGTTTAAAAACCTTTACTGATGTTTCTGCGGTGACAGGAAAAAAGTCATAGAAAAAAGGACAAAAGTCAAAGGAAAAAGGTTATATCATAATCCATGACAAAATTTTGAAATTAAATATATTCATAATATTTTTGAATGTATCTTTGATTTGTTTCAATGTATTGTTGTTTTTATTTTTGTAAACCTATTTTAAGTTTTTATTATGTGTTTAAAACTTCTAGGTCTTCATATGTTAAATTATGTACGAAGTCTCATACTTCTGGTCTCTGTTACATGAGAAGAATTTTACCATTTATATGTCCAAGATTTGAGTAGGAGTTGTTAAAAACTGTTAGTTAGAACTCTGTGACGCTTAAAAATACAAGTTGTTTTAATTAGAGCAAAAACATGACTTTTTTCCCTTTGACTTTGCCCCTAGATTTGTTCTCCAATTTCTTGTTAAAAAGAGTTTGTAATGTCGCTGGAATGCAACATAAAGTAGATCACAACTTATATATGTTCACCGGTAAGAGATATGTTAATTTTGCTGACCGTTTGGACTTTAATTACTATTGAGTAGTACCGCTTTTTTTGCGGGATTGTTAATTACACTAATTTATTAATTTTTTTATATATATCAAACGCATAAATATTTTGCTATGTTTTAAGATTTTTTGGCTGTAAAGACGATAAAAAGTTTTACTGTTATTCAGTTTGAAAGTTTAAAATTTTATGAACACGATTTTAAATTTGATGGAAAAAAAGGTCGATCAAACCAGCGACATTTAAAACACCGTTGAATAAATTTACCCGAAGAATGGTTTTTAGTAACATAACTTAGATAGGCAGTAAACATTTCTAATGAGAAAAGTTTTTTTTTAAATTATTTAGAAATGTTTTATTTAAAAAAATCTTAATTTGACAGTATGGTGTAAATGCTGGTCTCCGCAAATGAACAAAGTTTTAATTTCTTATTATCGGGGTTGATATGCAGTAAAATGATTATATTACCATTTACCTATGCTGATCACATAATATAAAACGGCATAATTTATGTTATCTTTTAATTGGTTACATTATTCTTGTAGAGAAATTCAATTAACAGAATATCAACCAGTACGTTAACCTATCTAGATTATCTGATTACTAGATTAAATACTTCCAGTCCCCAAATACCATAGCGAGGAAGTCAATTATCATGACAGACCTGTTTATCGAATAATATCACTCCCCAATTAGTTCCGACTGACTGGACGTTGATATGCTGGAAATTTAGGCTTCTTACAATTATACAATTTGTAAATTTTACCAAAAAAAACAAAAAACAAAAACAAAAACAAAAACAAATAAATAAATAAATAAATAAATAAATGAATAAATAAATAAATAAATAAATAAACAAATAAAGAATAATAATAATAAAATAATGATTTGATAATGATAATGCTTGATTTGTCATGTGACAATTTTAAGTATAAGGTTTTAATTCAGAATTCTGGGAAGAAATCGTTATTCTAAAAAGTTTAACAACATAAAAAATCGAATTTAATACAAATATTTCTTCTCACTTCAAGAGACCAGGGCATGAGTTGTCGGTCTACAATGAATTCAAACCGCTTGATAGCAACGTAAATAATAATACCAATATACTAACATTTTTTTCATAAATAGTTTATTTAGTAGTTCAGTAATTTTTAAAAATTTATAGCAATTTCTAATTAAATACTTTATTTTACCACTAAAATGAATAAAAAAATTAATAATGATTAAGTTATGTCCGTTCGCGTTCAAAATGTCCCTGTAAGTAATCAAACTTTTTTTGTATAAATGACACGAGAAACACGGGGAAAATTTAATAATTATAATACTTCAGAATTTAAATGATGAAAAATAGTTTGATCAAATAAGAACAATTTCAAAATTTAAAGTGTTTTAACCGTCAATCAGTTGGTTCATCATTTCAAATTAATCTACCACATATTCATATATTTTCATATTAGTATTATTATTTCCATAGTTAATACGTTTCTATGTAAGCACTTTTTTTCTTAAATTAGCACGTATCCCTAAATATACCACCATAAATAGTATTAATGTTAAATATAAATATTTTTACAATCTACGTAAAACCTACAATCAACACGTTTTTTGCGTCGCGAGAAGCAAAAGCAGGTCTACAAATGGCTCGACTCCGTCTGTCAGTCCATTGCACCGGTACCTCAACGGTGCATAGTTTGTGCAATCTATAACTTTTATGAACTTTATTCAAAGTTAAAAAAAAAGTTTAACCAAACTGTTTTGCATACATAAATGAGTGCACATCTTATTTTGGTGACATTTGATGATTTTTAAAAATTATTGCCTATGTAACTTTGTCGTTTTACAGAAATATATATGAACGGTGCATAATTTGTGTTATCCAAAAGACCAATATGTTTAAATTTGATAATGCAGCTATATGTGCCTTCATGATACTCACATAAAGAACATATGAGTAGTTACACTCATTTTGTTAAAGTATGGAAGCTGAAAATAGTACTGTTTATAACTGAAAAACATGTACTTGACAAACAACCAACACAACCTAGAACATGATACAACATTAGTGTTGAGAAACCACGCAAAATGTAAAAAATAACGCATACTGCGACCACTGGTCATAAATGTACTTACTTTGGATTGGCAAAGCAATTTTATGCCATTGACACTTTTAATGTGCAAATTCTTTCGTAAATTTACATATTGAATTTAGAAGAATTAATCAAGTTAATCACATTTTAATATTGATATTTCATCAAGAAAAAAATCTAACTATCTTGCCTTCATACTAATTTCACAATAGTTGTGAAACTCGTGAAATCTAATAGCGCCATTTAGACTGTTTTATTCGGCTACTACGCTCTTCCGTACTTCCAGCATATTTTAACAACATGGTAACCACCAATCACTTAGTACAGATGTAAAAGTTAAATTTTATGATTAAATACCTTTTTTCAAAATAAAAAAATTATATCTGTAATTAGTAGGATATAACCATTACATCTGTTTTACAGCTGTTGCAAAATCTAAGTATAAGTATTTCTATTTCCGGTTGAAATAATCACAGACACTTATTTCTTGTACTATAAACTACTTAAAATATACTTTTTCTTAATATCAAAAATTAGTACCTGTGGTAATAATGATCGGGCGACGCATTTTTGGATCCCGTATGGGTCTTGTTTATATTGACTGAAAAAAACTCTATATGAATCTATAGTACTGGATATACTACTTTTTGAATTTAAAAAGTGGTATATGACAGTACTAAAGATGTTGGTTTCGCAATATCTTAAGTATTCCTGACCGCCATCAAAAATATTCTGTCATGCTGATTGTACAATCTACGATACCTCTGCGATTTATAGGAAGCTTTTATATATATTATAGTTCTAAGTTGATTTGATTTGGATATTTAAATCCTCTAGAGATAAAACATTTATAACGATTGTTAATATTTTTCAGTATGTTTTATCGGCGTATAACGTTTTAATATCTGATGATGTATATTGTCTCCGGAGTTTATGCTATAAATATCCGGTAATACATATAAGAACCGAGCTAACGATTCTTTTTGTTTTTGGTTACAGACACTCTTTATGTCATATTATAGTGTGATGCTTTATCTTCAATAAGCACCAATAACTGTTTTACCCTTGATTTCATGTATATACATGCACATGTCATTCCTAATTTTTACCTTATAACTGTTTCCGTTCTTTGGATGTAATTTTACCGAGAAACTGTAAAGAATATTGCTTTCCACAGTTGCCTTTCAGTGGTAATAAGTCTGGACTCGGCATCTAAATGTGTATTCTATTATTTAGTGTATTCTCTTTTTCTAATCCGTTTCTTATCTTGGAATACTTAAGTGCACAGATTTCCCATCTAGACAACAAAAGAACATAATATAATCCCGTCAAGGAAAGATGTCGGTATTGCGTCAATTTTATTTGGAAAAACTAGTGTCTTTGATACAAAAAAATAGTCGTGCTTCTTTTTCGACGGTTTCTGTTAACTGTTCAGTTGCAGTAAATCTTTTAACAATTAAAGGTCGTTCCAAATGTTACGTTTTGTGCATTTCGAATTTGACGGTTGTTTCCCCGAGTCGCTTTCTTATTTAGATATTTCTTTTTGCAATGTCTTAAGTTATAACACGTCTTTCAAACATGTCTTTATTGGATTTTTATTTTTCAATATCATTGATGCTTATTAGCATCAACCGGAACAACCGGCCTTATATCTCTGCTTGAAGTTCACGTGTTTAACAGAAACAGGCAGTTTTTACTTTATGTTTGTGATTATGATTTGGACATGGACTGGTATGTTTGTGTTTGATGATTACCATTCCAGAGCCTTATCGGATGGACGGATAACGTTTGTTTGGTAATGCATTAACTATTTGAAGCTGTGTTTTTTTTTTTGGCAATGTTCATCCTAATATCACGTTTTAAATCTTTTATAACGTCATCTTTAATTTACTTAATGTATTGGTTTATCCATCTTTGTTCTTTCCTATGGTCCCCACTGAACGCAGTATATGATTGTTACCAAAAGAAATATTCGAACAAAATTTTTAATATTTTTCTATTAAAAATTTTGTACATGTCAGATATTTCGAAGTTTTCAATTTATCCCGTAAAAACAACCGAAAGAGCATAAATAAACACTTGAAAGCAATATCACATAAAATTAACGTCTATAATTATTTGATACATTATTATGTACATGTTTGTTTGTGTTTTGGATAAAATTTGCGGCACCAAGGTTTCAAAAAACATTCCATGTCAAACTTTATAAAATGAATTAAACCTGAACAATACAATGGTACAAGCAGACAGCTGATTAGAACTGAAATGATTCTTTTAAGACCCGAGCTATCCTTTTGTAAGTGATAACAAAATAACGGACGTAGATGAATAAACCCTCATCGAAAAAATACTGTGTTAGATGAAAAAAAGGAACTGCTCAGCTGGAGGAAAAAATCGATATAATTTTATACTTATCGGAATGATTGTCAATTAAGTCGAATATATCAACACTGCAATTTTTTCCAATAACTAAATTAGAATACGGTAGTTCTTATGGATCGATTGATAATATTGAAAATATTTATGTATATAGGATTGTAGGTGTGAATATACAGATATTCATTACCATAAAACCAGGCTCATGCTGCAAGTTGAGCTGAGAAGCCAATTCATAGACTTGCAATTTTCACAGCTTCTTAATATAAATCACATGCCATGACATAATTATCTGTCCATTTTGGCTCATCAGTGTAAAATATTTCCAACAGTTGGACATGCCAGTCGTTTAAAGATTTCTAAGCATCTAGCCTATTATAAATTGTTTAAATGATTATAATAAATAAACACCTGTTTAACTTAGATTTATTGGAAAAAAACTGACGATAACTGATGCGGTAAAAGGTGTTAGTATCAGTGCACTTTATGACTATTTACTAGAACTCAAAGTACTTTATATTGCCATGCAACACTTTTTAATAATTGTTATTCAAAATTGGTAAATATTATGCTTTATAAATTAAAAAGTGGTATATGAAAGTATTGTTAAAAGAGTATAAATAAAAGTTGAGTTGTGTAATGATGTTTAACGTTACAGTCAAGAATATTTTACTTATATCAAGACGTCGCCAGGTATAGGCGAAATGCAGAAGTTTTGCCTGTGCATTGCACTAATGGCATCATACAGCAGGGTTCTTTATCGTGCCACGCTTTCCGTGACACGGGACCTCGTTTATTTTAAGTTCCCATTCGAGTGCTTGTCGAAAGAACAGTCACTACCCACTTTCAAGTGTTGGGTAAGACCCGGTCAGTGTTCGAACCGTATTAAAAAAAAGCGAAACTTCAGATTGGATTCGGTCAAAAATTGTGAAAAGTGGATTTATTTTTTTTGTGTGAACATTATAAATTTCACAAGACCAACCCCCTCCTTTAAGGATCTTTAAGGATCCTTAAAGATCCTTAAATATGTCCTTAAAGATCCTTAAAGAGGCCTTAAAGCCTCCTTAAAGCCATTCCATCTTTAAGGATCTTTAAGGGACCTTAAAGGACTCTTTAAGGACATATTTAAGGATCTTTAAGGATCCTTAAAGATCCATAATGGAACTGAAATTTTAAGGATCTTTAAGGAGGCTTTAAGGATCCTTAAAGATGTCTCATCATGAAAAACTCAAATTTTTTTAATTATTAATGTAACGATGGCTATTATATTCATTCAGTTAAAAAGTATGATTTGTTTTTAGTATATTTTGAATTTTTATAGTTTATACAACATAGGAGACATAGATAATGCTTGTCTGAATTCTGGTTTCTACATTAAGTTTTTGTAGAGGAGCCGTATGTCTTATCCTAAAAATACCTGTTTCTTAATTCATAACTGAATTAGATAAAAATGTGCAGTTTTCACAGTTTAGATAAACAACCCGTATTTAATCAGATCGGCAGTAAGCATAAGTAATTAACGGTGTTTGTTAATTGTATACAGCAGTACTTGTTTGATTATCGATCCCAGGTGATTTCACGCGCGGTTTTTGACTTTGATGTGCAGTTTCTTATCTAGGTAGGAGATCACTATGAAGTCAAATAACATGTTAAAATGATTACCTAACCCTGAACTCTGGGTGTTGAAAATAAAGGTGTGTTTTTGGAAGTGATTTTAAGAGACAATTTTAATATTAAAATATTAAAACATACATTAATTAAAGAAATAAAAGTAATCGCAAAATAATCTAAGCATGTCTTATATTTTATTTTATTTTATTTTATTTTATTTTATTTTTTTTTTTTTTGGTGGGGGGTAGTGTTATGCATATATGCAAATAAAGCATGAGAGAGAGAGAGAGAGAGAGAGAGAGAGAGAGAGAGAGAGAGAGAGAGAGAGAGAGAGAGAGCGGGCACATTTTAGTGTCTTTGAATTGACATATATGGAACTCATTACTGACATATGATGATATCGGATTTCGAATAATTTCAATTCCTAATGAAAAAGAGTTGGTAAAGTAAATATTTAGAACAAAATAAGAACATTAGGGAAAAGGTTATTCTTTTCAATTATAAACAAGTTATGAACTCATATTGAAGTAAGAAACCAGCCACAGAAGATAACCATTAACTGACAAACTTTACCCAGTTGGATGTGAATTTCTGCAGCCAAGATGGAGTGCAGTGGAATAACGTCGATAACCTCTCTCTCTCTCTCTCTCTCTCTCTCTCTCTCTCTCTCTCTCTCTCTCTCTCTCTCAATGTATTCATTTCCCGATCTTGTTGTCTCTCTAAATTAGTTTGCACTGAACCCTTCCTCTCTCTCTCTCTCTCTAAGCATATTCAGTCTGCTCTCTCTCTCTCTCTCTCTCTCTCTCTCTCTCTCTCTCTCTCTCTCTCAGCATATTCAGTCTGCTCTCTCTCTCTCTCTCTCTCTCTCTCTCTCTCTCTCTCTCTCTCTGTGAAACACAAGTGGATACTCTCTCTTTCCCTCTCTAAAATATTCAGTTTCCGCTACCCCCTTCCCTCTCTCTCTCTCTCTCTCTCAGCATATTCAGTTCTTTATATCTCAGTCGTTCTTTAAAATATTTAGTTTCCGCTGATGCCCCTTATCTGTCTCTCCCTCAATGTAATCAGCTCTCTCTCTCTCTCTCTCTCTCTCTCTCTCTCTCTCTCTCTCTCTCTCTCTCGTACATTGAATTCTTGACTTGCCCGTAAATGAATTTTAAAAAAAACAGCTTTCCCTTTCTATATATTATATTTTTGACTATTATCTCTTTCTGTATTTTATTCGCAACTTGACGGTGAAAAATAGGTAATCCCTCCACACACACACACACACACACACACCGGGAATTTCTGAATGATATTACTAGTACCTTAGTATATTATGTGTACTGCAGATTCCAGAAAAAAAATTACTGTTAATTTTTTTTGGTTGAAAAATAGACTCGGAAAGACCATATTTATTTATTTATTTTATCTATCTATCTATCTATCTATCTATCTATCTATCTATCTATGTATTTATTTATCTAGTTATTTATTTTGGACATTATGGCCTATTATTTAATTTATGGCCAATTATTTAACTTAAAAGCTGTTTGTACAGTTAACATACTGTTTCTTCTGTATCAATAACATCTCTAATTATTACATATAAATAATAATAATTTTCAAATAAAGGAGTTAGAAAGAACAGATGTCATCAACATTAATTATTTAAGTGATTAATACACTTGATCAAACACCATCTTGCTGATTGATGTTAGATATACTAGTATATTACAGGTAAATTTTGGAATGCATTCCTATCAACACATATTTTATCTAATGCAGTTAAAATTCTATATATAGATAAAAATGATGACTGCAGCAAATTATATATGAAATTTTTATAAAAATAGATAAATAAAATTAATTTGATCCTTTTTTGTAAGAGATATTTTAAAAGAAATATAAAAAAATTTTCACAATAAATGTCCACTTGCTTTCTTTCAGTCACGTGATCTCATTTGCATATTGTTAGAGACATATTTTATAATTATCATCATTAGGATCATCTCTAACATAGCCACACAGGTAAGGTGATGAACTCGTAACTTGAGGGACCAGTGTTCGAATCCCAGCGAGAGCGGATAACAGATGAAAATTTTAATGATAAAATTTCTTGTAATTTCTATTAAATTAATTAAAATTCGATCACACTATAGAATGTAATATAAAAATAAAATTAAAGAAATAAATTTAAAAACTTGAGATTAAAAATAATATAAAGAAAATTAATTTATAATCACTTTATTTTTTCAAAATTAATAATGCAATAGTTTTTTTTAAAATAATATTTTAAAAAAGATAATGATAAAAATAACATTTCATTGCTTTTTTTTTAAAAAAAAAAAAAGGAAAATTATAAATTTTTCCTTAAAGATCCTTAAAGCCTCCTTAAAGATCCTTAAAATTTCAGTTCCATTAAGGATCTTTAAGGAGTCCTTAAAGACGCCTTAAAGGCATATTTAAGGATCCTTAAAGCCCCCTTAAAGATCCTTAAAGGGACATTTAAGGCAGCTTTAAGGAGGCTTTAAGGATCCTTAAAGATGCCTTTTCATCATGTGTTTGAATATTACACACTATAATTACTGCTTTGTCATGTGTTACTTAAGAATTAGATAATACATTCAAAAGAAGTACGTGTTAATAAGTGACTAATAGTTATGTGCTACTTCTGAAAACAAATAATCAAAATTAATACATGACAGATATTCTAAACTGTTGTTATTATCCTTAACATATATAATGATTGATAAAGGATTTGATTATTTTTGACACTGCACAAAACCGGCCTAATTAAGATAAGGATGTTAGATGTTGTCATTTTTAAAATTCTTAAATTACATAACGTGACTGTTGACCAAACTTAAAAGCACAAACTAGTTTATAATATATTCACAAATAATCAAAGGATGGTATTTTAATTTTCTTATTATATTTAAATTTATCACACAATGATTATTTAATAAATCGGTTGTCATGACAACGTCACAAAAAAGTAGAAATTTGCCATCAATTATATTGCATAAAGAGAAAATAAATAAGTAAGTAAAGAAGCCAGTATACTGATTTCTGAAAATTTCAAAAACGTTAAAAGTAATTATTTTAACCCTGTAAAACTTGAAAGCTTGCAGACTTCAATCAACCATGTCTGAGTACTGTTACGCCTTAAACTATCTTCAGACTTATAAATTGTATATGGCCAAATATAAACACGTTTTGTAAAAATAGCATTTTCTAAATAATACCTCGAGGGTATCCATAACTCAGTAGGCAGTACTTTGTGCTGTCAGAAAATATACCATTTAGCAAAATTTTCAGCCGTCTTCATTTTTCAAATTTATTTAAACCTAAGGTTTGTTCCCTCATGCAAAGCGTTCCTTAGCTGGATTTGGATCCATATAATTTTGGAACTTTGGATTCAGTAATTTTCAATTGTTTGGCTTATATTATTTATCTATCAAAATTTACGGCCCCCAGTGTCACTGATGAGGAATGATTTTCCGAAATGTGCAATCTGGCATATCAAAATTTAACAGGTATTTGTGTTATATATTTAATTGAACAAGGGAAGCAAATTTAAAGGATGTACGAGTTCTTACTTTTTCATCATTACTTAAAGTATGTAATGGAAACACTCGGGTAAATCTGCATTTAGTTATAAAATATCTTCTGTTTTAGTCACTGTGTTTGTGACAGGATTATGTTTTACTTTCACAGAAAAAGGGTAAAATATTTAAAAAAAATTAAATATTTTCACTTACTTGAGTTAAGTCTTAACAGCAAATTGTTATGCGCATCCGCGTTAAATTTTGGTACTTTGGATTCATTGATTTTCAAATGTTTGGCGTTTTTTATCTATCAACTTTTTCAGCTTTAGTGTCACAGATTTCAAATGTACACATAACATATGGCAAATCAAAATTAAAATTTACAATATATATATATATATATATATATATATATATATATATATATATATATATATATATATATATATATATAACGACAAACATGTATGTGTTATATTTCTTTTGGACCCCCAAATAAGAACGACTAAAACGAACCTACTTAATTTTAATCTTACAGATAACGACTTGTTCATGATCAAGTGAATACTATTCCGGAGGATTTATATAGCAAAATAAGTATTGGTGATCTATCAAGGTAAATGGTACCAGGTGTTAAACAACAAGATTTGATTGGATAATAAAACTCAAATATAATTGCTGATGAAAAAGTTATGAGAGACAATAATTTTAAAATTACTGTCTGTCAATCAACAATTGACGCACGTTGATCCTTTTACAAAATAACAGATGAAAAAGCCACATTTCACTTGGTCTCATGTATCTACATATTTTTGTTTGTTTAATAAAATATGGATACAGAGATTAAAAGACATTATATCTGATTTAACGGTAACTTAATTATTATCAAATGGAGTTTTTTTGGTTTTTTTTTTTTTTTTTGATAATCACTAACTACAACCGCTATGGTATTAATGCCAATTTTTAGAAAAGCTCCAATACCTGTATTATATTGATTTTTTTCCTTCAAGTACTGCTAAACAGGGCTAGAGGCGTCTAATCAAGTTATGCGGAATAAATTTTTCGTAGCATTAAAGATTTCGTATAGCCCACTAGAATAACATTTCCAATAAAAAACCGATACGTAAAGCTATATAGCATATATTTGTAGCTGTGTTTTTTCGTCAATTTATTTTTTTTTCCAGAAATTTCTTATTTTATTATTAATACCTGTTCACCAAACACCTCCATATCCAATTCGCTTTTATTCTATTGGCATTGTTCCGGGCATTGACACTTCTCAGATCCGTCTTGAATGCTAAAATCATTCTCGGTAAGAAAAAAAATCTCAAGAAAATTACCGACTAAGTGGCATTTTTCACATCACATTCTACTTCAGTTCTCATTGAAACGCATCAAATTGAGCAAATTTTACTTGATTTATATTCAATATACGGAAATCACTGATTGCTCCATTGAAAAGATTTTTAATCAAAATCACCTCTGTATTCCAAAATCACATTAGCTGTCCAAATCTTTTATCTCCCGCAAGAATTCCTAATATCTTCGATTTTTTTCGTCGTATATTATGTACACGTACCACAGTGAGTCGGTGTATTAAAGTTAACTCTACATAACACTGTATTACTGAAGACAGCGGATTGGTTTCTTCTTAAGTAAGTACTCTGACGGGGAACAAGTTTACAATTTGTTTAAATAAATACTAGAAAATGCAAATAACGAGACGGTTTTAAATGCAAATATACGAATTTTTTTCTCTGGGAAATTCATTAATTTAAAATTATATTAACTTTGAAAATAATATCATAGAAATACGATTGTTTTATATATGGATTCTTACATAAGATGGTTTGGATATGAATTACGGGTTACCGTGCATTCAAGTTGCTAATGTGTAATGAGTTGATTAATAATTTCAATTAGTATTTATTTATGTAGAGTTAAACGCTTGCTACAGTTACGATAATTCAGCAAATTACACCTGAATGATATATAATTCCTGATGAGTAGGTTATTTTTGATTAACGCGCACCTTGTAATAGATAACACAGTACTTTGATCACACGAAGTCAGATTACGGAGCATCTTACTACAGATACTTCTGGATCAGTTCAACTCAGATTAATCAACATGTACATTTATATATATTTATAGTACAATTTGATACTACTGAATCTGTTTTGTTGTTTATTTTTGTCTAAAGAAACATATGCGAACAATACATCATCTTATTTTTCTTTTAAACCTGTATCTGCCAAAATAGGTCCCTTGTGTATTGGATAAATATATCATAACGATCTTTAAATGACAACTGATTATTTTTATTAAACCTGGAGGGATTTACTATTTTTTACATCATTTACTTTATTGAAGTCCTGCGATTACTTCCACCAGGGGAGTTGAAATAATCACAAAATTCAAAGTGTTGAATGTGTAGAACATATAGCATTTTGCGTTAGGTTATATATACATTGAGCCTGCAGCTGTATCTATATGATTTGATATCTGTCATCATGTTGACATTTTCTCATTAGGAGAAACAAGTTAATATCGGATTATAAGATAAAGAAATTATACAAGGAGGAGAAAACAAGGTGCGCTGAAAATGTCGATAAGGAGAAGAAACCAAAGACGGAAGGAATTTAAACTGGACAAGGGATATACTATAGATGAAACTATTTATTCTTCAAGTGAGGAAACACCTGAAAATAAAGTAAGTATAGTTAAAATAATTAAACATGATCGTATTTTAGAATCGCTAGTTGGAATTGCATAGTTTAAGGTTCACAAATTTTTAATACAACGGTATTAAATTGTGAATGTAGCTGTTTCTGTTGAAAATGATCACCGTCGTTTTTATTGAACTGTTTGTAATCACGGGGATTCATTCTTTAGTATGGATTTTACTCGGACTTTTTATCAAGCATTTCATTCTTCTATCACTTTCTACTTTGTTCGTGATATATATTTATCTAAAAACCAACATAATTTTTATACATTGGTAGCTCTGCTGTTGTAAGATATTTTAATTGACAAACATTTCATCAACATTGGTTAATATTATGTCAATTAATTTTCATTGTAATTGAATTAAATTTACTAATAAGTATTGACGCTCTGAATTCGTAGCTATAACAACAGGTTCTAAACTGTGAAGTTCGACAGAAAACAAATCACTATAACGGCCATGCACTATTTATGCTTTTGGTTTCAATTCGTTTCTGCGAAATCAAATTTTGACTGATATAATTATCTATACCTTAAGTAAGAACCAACAGTTTTTTTCTTCATGCTTTATAAATATAATTTTAACTTTGCCGTTTTATAAATCTCATAGTTCGGGAGGTAATGTCACGGAAGATCATATTATCAGATTTTAGCAGGCATGAAACTAAAAATACCCAACCGATGTGACTTTGCCACATATTACAAAAGTAGAAAGAAAGGTAAAACTAAGTTTAAATATGATTTTACACATATTAAATATATGATACTGAACTTGCACTGAAATTAAAATCAATATTAATGGTGTACATGTATTTGGATCTCATCATTGGATACTTGGGAAGTTTTATACCTGATATGATATTATGTTTATAAACAGCTTATGTCATCGTTTATATTGTTTGTTTTCTGTCTTGTTTTCCCGTGTCGATGGTTTTGACGTTTGATTTCGTTATTCCGTTATTAATATTGGTAGACAAACACACACACACACACACACACACACACACACACACACACACACACACACATATATATTGTAATTCGACTATATAAAAATAAATTAAGTAAACTTAAAAAAAATAAAAAATAATTATAATAAAATAAAAAATAAAATGACAATGTGCCATTAAAACATTACACGGAATTATAAAAACTCTATCAATTCATATTAGAGTTTGAAGGGAATTATTTAATAATACGATAATAAAAATATATTTTTTTTGGCAATTTATTTTTATTTCATAATAACAAACTGTTGTTCATTTTGTTTAAAAATCTTTCTGAAGAGTATGATGTGCCCGTAACGTGGTAACAAAGTAACCCTTATTAACTTACAACCCCGGTTTTATTTAAGATTTTTATCTAATCGGTTGCTACAGTTTGTTATTAAACATATTTATATTCAACAAGCAACTAGATAAGTCTAGCATTAGAAGTTATCTGGTGTATTGTAAGTGAAAACACGATAATTATAAATGTGATTTAAGCTTTCCCAAACAACCCATATGACCAATAACACACAAAACAAACATTATCAAGGCGTTCTGAGCCCACACTAGTTGTATATGTCTAAGTAAATAAAATACGTTTCATGCGTATTGTAGGTGTATATCTTTTTTGTGCATACTTCAGATATATAAAACCATCAGCTGTATTCCTGATTAAGTAAACTTCCAGAGAAAGAATTAGACTCTAAATCAACAATAATAAAGAAGAATTTAACGGACAATTTGTACAGCATTTAGTCACATTGTAATGCTAAATCAGCGTTTAAGTCTAGACGTCAGTGGTTTAATTAGCTGCATACATATGTATTTTAACGTCGTATGGCTGTTATAAAATTGAAGTTGTTGTTATTTTTGTTTGTTATTTCTTCAACTCGGTTAAAAACTAATAAGTAGAATTGTTGTTACTAACTAATATTTAATATTAATTCTATATTTATTGATGTTAAATTTGAGGCAACATTTCAAGACCTAAAATCATTACATGAGAGTTTTCACTTAATCAAACCTGGAATTAATAACGATGTATTTAACCTTTAAAAGAAGTATGATTAATTAGCGTAACATGTCATTAATCTGCTCTGTCTATTTCTAATACAAAACTGTAACGATATTTACAAATTTCTTTCAATTTCACTGATTTTAAATCCCAGAAATCTAAATGTAATGCATAAATTTAAATACGTCCTTTAGCTATAATGCCTTCAGATCAATTTGATTTATGGAGAGTGCTTCCTACATCAAAACAAACCATTGATACATGACAAGTTGTAGAAATACATTGTCATTTGTGGACTTTGAGTAGTTAATTTTAATACTTATTTGATTTGCAATTTACGTGATGATTTTTCCTCAGGGTTTTTTTCAACAATCAATAATCTGGTGAACTGTTTTGGAAATTTAAAATTATATGTTCCATAGTATGCTTTTAATTTAAGCCTTTATCATTTCTTTTTCATTGATTTTTGAAGTAGAGTAAATTACATGTTTCTTGAACATTTAAATGCAACTTTTGCAATTTTTATAACTTTTCCAAAACAAAATTTAAAATTGTATACTAAACAAATCAAAGACAATATAAAATTATTTTTTGTTTGTTTGTTCTATTTTATTATATTTTTTTTGCAGATAATTTTCATGGGTAAAATATGAATAGACCCTAATTTTTTAAAATGTTTTTTCCTTGAGGCAACTTTGACGTCATAACATAACGTTATTTAAGGTTATTCTTTGAATAAACATAACATTTTACGTCCAAAATAGATGAAAATATTTTTACGACCCATGATTTAATTTACAATATTTTTTTGCAAAGTATATACTCGAACTTTTCTATACATATGATAAATATGTCGGTATAGGTGTATTCACCCTATAAAGATTCGAACATGTACTAGAACATTTCTAACTAGAAACCAAACAGAATGACAGGGGTCCACATAACGTACTTTAACCTTACAACTGTAGATAATTGTATTAAGTGTGTTCCAGAAGTCACAACAAAATAAAAAAATAATAAAAAATTGTTTACATGATTTAGATATGAACAAAAATAAAATTAACACAGAGCCTGATAGGCGATTTAGTACTTTTGTTTATGATGATCATAATTTTGTCTACAGTAACCCAATATTTGGTTAAAATATTCTCTTGACTGAAGTTTTAATGGTATTTATGACGTGTGTTAGTTAACTATTGCTACTTCACAATACTCATGACGCCAATACAGTTTTATTAACCAAAGAAACTGCAAAATACATTTACACATCAACATTTTAAATCAACATGGTTTGTATTTAATTTAATTGTTAAGTAATAAAACTTCGGAATGCCGATACTGAATATATAACATAGTAAATTTTTGACACTTTTGACCATCGCTGTGGGGTATATACACAAGAACATTTAGCAGGTTTAAAAGGTCAAAACATTCAAAAGTCTGCATAAAGAAAGCAAAATGAAAATAATATATGTATACAGACAAAATGTTCTTATTATTTTGCAAACGGTTTAAAATTTTATTTCTTATTACTTTAGGAGTTGTTCTCGTAAATATTCTTTCTGGTAAATATTTAGAATGAATTACTCTCAACAAGAAGTGGAAAGGTAAGATAGAAACACAAAATTTCAAATATAATATCCGATTTCTTTTTATTAAAAGGTGAATTATTATTGTTAAATATCAAATAATCATTAAAATGGTATGTATAGGACGAAGGGAGATATGATATACATGTACAAATAACTTGTAATTGTCTAGGTTATGTTCTTAATAGATTAATTATGTTTTGGTTTTGTTTAACAATTAGGTATTACATACCGAGTTTAAATTAAATAAACAGCTTACTCGCATTTAAACTTACATTTCTAATTTAATTACAATAACAACGTTTTAAAATAAACAATTAAGCAGCCATGTGGTTAACTGTCGGTGACTGTTTTACGATTTGATTGTTTTTCTGTATATTTCGAAAATATTGGCTTATTTCTTTTTTCAAAATAACAAAAATCACTAAATATTTAATAGACTATTCGAAGTCGGGAGTTTAAGAATTAGCAAACCAAATACAATGTATCTTATTGTTGCTTTTCTATGTAACGTCTTGGTTAACTTTTCTATTTTGGACCTTGTTAGTTTTTGTATATTCATTTCTAGTTGCAATTTCTTTCTAAATTAGATATTTGTTTCCATACGTCTGTCACCTAAAACAAGAGCAATACTTATTTCTGCAGCTTTAGTTCAATTATCTCACATATTGAAACAGGTGATTCAGAATTTTTGTGAAAATTGATGTTTCCTTTTTTCATTAAGGCTTATATTCATTAAAAAACGTCGCTTACAAATCAGTCACGTTTTATTTTCCGCTGGTCTAGTCTGCAGTTCTTGAAGTCAGATTTACACATTGAACGTGAGCTGACTTTTAACTAGAAACTGTTTATTGTAAGGTTTTGTATTAAACAAGTCGTTCATCTCAATATGATTAGCTAATGATACATTAAGTTATATCACTTCCGTAGTTATAACGGTCCATGTTTACTTCTATCAATGTAATAAGATGTTTTACATAGTACAATTTTACGCTTTATATAATTCAGATCGTTCAACTTACCATAATTAATATTTTGACATTCTAATTAATATAAATCTTATAATACTTATATTCTTAGGCCTAATCTCTTTGACATATTTTGGTGATAAATTAATTATCTATCATTTGTATCCGTCATGCCTTTTTGTGATTTCTTCAAGAGTAAGCATCATGGGAAATCTAAAACCATGACAAACATAATGATTTAATTTACCGTCTTGATGGCTCTCTTTGTAAGATTTAGCGTGTAATTATTGCACACGGACATTGATGATATGTTACAAAAACTTATACACATCTGCAGAACGATGTTTTCAGAATGATCAATAATTAACCAATCAATCAACAGACTTCGAGTTTATAATTGTATATTGGACAGTTTTTGTAATATCATCATTTTGACGTACATCTGTATAACCATCGATTAATCATAAAATGTGAAATGATATTTACTCGTACGTTAAATTGAATGCAAAATTTATAACATTGTTGAGAAGTTTTGTACGTGTCTGACTATTTATCTGGCTCTGTATATCTATCAGGGTTATGTAACAAGTTTTGTATATGTCTGTCTATTTATCTGGCTCTGAATGTCCATCAGATTTACGTAAGATGTACTCTGTTGTTTTGACATACCCGCCAAATAGACATATTTACATACACGTGATTAGTTTATTAAAAATTTACGAACATAACCTAAGTAATATATGTTTTGATGAAGGATTCGCTGGTAATAAAAAATAAAACACAAGACAAAGACTTAAAAATTTAGTCTAACTTAATACTTTTGTAGATTCTATGAAATAATTTCTTTTACGTTATTTCTTCAGTTTAGTCCATAATAAATGATATCGCAATAGATAGCTTATAATATATTATATATAACACAAACACCCGTCAAGTTTTGGTGTGCCATATGTTCACATTTCGGAAATTCATTCCTCATCAGTGACACTAGGGGCCAAAAAGTTTGATAGATAAAAAACATAAGCCAAACAGTTGAAAATTAATGAATCTAAAGTTCCAAAATTATATGATTCCAAATCCAGCTAAAGAATGCTTTGCATGAGGAAATAAACCTTAGTTTTAAATAAATTTCAAAAATTAAGACGGCTGAAATTTTTGCTAAATGGTATATTTTCTGACAGTACAAAGTACTGCCTACTGAGTTATGGATACCCTCGTGGAGTTTTACTCCACCAGCAACGGTACCCGCTCAGGGATAATAAATATATAACAGAAATACCTGTTAAATTGTGATGAGCCGTATGTGCACAATTCGGAACATTATTCCTCATCATGACACTAGGGGCCGAAAAGTTATAAATGATTCATCGTGGTAATAAATATAGACCAGAAACAAATATTATACCAGAAAAGTGTACGACTTTGGATGAATATTGAAGGTAGTGTCAGATGGCATGGCTTTAATAATACGGGAAGATTTTTGACATTTTCTATAATTTTTATGTACAACCAGCGATTTATCAGTACTTTTAATTAAAAAAAAGCTTTTTGTTTTTGTTTTTGTTTTTAAACAATGAAAACATGAATTAAATATAATCATATCATGGGATATTACTATACATCATTAGTTGAACTACACAACAAGGATGGTAGCAACGGAACCTTATTTTATTTTATCAAAAACTGAATAAATATTTATGTTGTTGATTTTTTGGTTGGTATTTATTTCTTATTTTTATCACTGTTTTAATAAAATTGTGATAGCTGAGGGACTGTCAGTTACAATATGTAAAGTCCAATAGTTGTGAACTTCAGTAACTGTCTTTGTGTGAATTTTAGAGATAACTTTTTTCAGAATTGTCTTTTTTGGCTGTTGTATTATTATTGTGTTGTTGGTTACGTTGGCTGTTGCTATGCACATGTTTGTCATTAATAACTTATCATCTTTTATTTTAACTTATTATTAATCATGTTTTAGAAGAGAAAAGGGTTCATATAACCCTACACTAATCACAAATAGATAAATTTTACATTTTGCAATACGTAACTTTACCGGATACCAAACGTTCTACTGACGTAATTGTAAATAGAACATTTTGTACAAGTCAATGATACAGATAAAATTTTCAAAACAAAACAATTTTTATAATTTTTACGCATTAAAACCACATATTTGAACTTCATTTAAATAACATGTTGTTGATAAGGTCATTAAATAAAACATATTATACTTACAGGGGTTGTCACAATAACATACACGCAAAATATTTTCTCGCGGGACATCTCTGAAAGATAGGTAAGGTTGTTTACATTGTTCGACATTTACTAAGAACATCTCCGACTGTCTATAAAAATAAACTTTATGGGGCAAACACAATGTACAATTTTGGTTATGGCAATTTTTAAAGCCAGTAAAATCGAATGAATAAACAATCGAACAAACATAAAAACAAACTTAAAACGTAGATAAAGATTGTCATTAATGTGTGAAGGAAAATATAACGACGCTTTAGGCAACGATGGAAAAAAGTATACAATAACGTCCTTAATTCGGGTTATTACTTCTTGTTAATTTTTCTGATAATTTGTTGTGTTTTCGTGTCCATCATTGACCATTGTAATGTTTCTGACAGTTTTTGATAAAAAAAAAAACCTACTCCCTGAAGCAAGAAAACTGTCATTTTTGACTTTTTCGCGAAGTTTGAAAACAAAATAACATTATAGTATGGAAGTAAGTTCCACTGTTCGATATACTGAAACAAGAAACTGCACCAAACTTTAACAGAAATTTTATATGCTATGATTGGATTATTTCATGGTTAATGATAACGATATGCTTGAGATAACTCTTAAGATGTTTTAATTACATTCTGGTGTGTAAACCATTATATTAGAACAATAAGTAGCATACCGCGCTAGTAACGAAATGTAGATACCATAGGGATCTAAGGAACATCGACTTCCAGTCATGAAAAGTTACAAATTGAAAAATTCCGAAATGTCTTTTTCATAATATAACATTTTTTGAAATTTTATAACAAGTGTAAAATAATAATTATAACTTTATAAATGTCTTAATAAAAATTGAAAAAAGTGATAAATGGTATATAATACTTTTATTGTAAATTTAACTTTTAATCATATAGTTATTAATATTTTGTTAAATAAAGATAAAATGTACCCACTTTACTTTGATTAATATTTGTTTTTATGGTAGATTTCAAAAGTGTGTTTCAGTTTTCAAAGCGATTAATAATGAAAAATGTATCAAGGTACCCAATGGTTTTGTTGAAACTCTGTTGTATATAAATCAAGATGTTTTTATAAACCAGATAATGTTTTTGTCTTTGCAGTTAAGCAAACTTCAGTGTTAAGTCGTGCAAAATAATCCCCATAGACATTAAATGATTTGCATTTTGTTGTCAATAACCAGTGCAATATTTAAAAAAAACTACACTGTGCATCGCAAGTCAAAGATTTGTAGCCTTAGGTTTTAAGTAACCTAATCTGCAAGAAACGCCTTTTTATAGGATAAATAAGGTCCTATTCAATTTTTATTTTGTGAAAAAAAGATTTCTAATGTTTGAAAATCGTAGCAACAAACATAAATATACAATATTATGTTTGATAATCATAGTTTTTTATGTTTTAAACAAAAATATTTACAGACCAAAATATTGGAGACACTCATTATTAATGACAACTGTTTTTTGTAGTAGCACTATATGTAATTTTATAGATGAAGGGTGAGATCTTACATTGATCACTAAATCTACTAGATTTTGCTATAAAATAATATCTTTAAGGATTTAATGAATTTGGAGAGACGCCAGTATATTG
This sequence comes from Tegillarca granosa, assembly GCA_029721355.1. Taxonomy (NCBI): domain Eukaryota; kingdom Metazoa; phylum Mollusca; class Bivalvia; order Arcoida; family Arcidae; genus Tegillarca; species Tegillarca granosa. The sequence goes on along the minus strand of CM056599.1, from coordinate 48,610,155 downwards.
TCGGTTAAATATGTTTTATAACAGGAATATTTAAATTTTGTAGAGTTTCTGAATGGTTCGAGAGCATTTGTATTGTGCTAAAGTCGTAAGAGACTTAAGCTTTAGTAGATGTATTTTCCATATAAAAATAACAGATGACATCAACCAAAAAACATTATATTGAAAAGTCGTTGTCGTTAGTAAAAATTAATTAGATTTTCAAATCTAATTTATTTATTTATAGGAAGATAATACTTTTGTAGATTGTTTGAAGATTTCTTAATGTACATAATAATTATAATATTTTCAAAACTTGTCTTAACAAAATTATGTGTTGTAAATACTCCCAGTCACAGTGAATAACAGTTTCAGTAATATCAAATCGTTAATCGCCAATCTTTAGTCACCGAAATGTAGATCCCACATTGTGAAATTTTCCTTCCACCTACACACATTATAGATGCATATTGCTTTATGATGGTATCCAATGATACCAAGTTTGATATAAACCAACCCATAGATGCCAGACGGAAAGACATTGAGGCAGAAACAGGCAGACAGGTACAGATAGTGAATCCCACATTCTTTCCTCAAAACACGTCTGCCTGGGGGTTAATAAAAAAAGACACAAGGTCTTATTTTGATACAGGTTGAAATTATTCTTTTTTACAACTTAGGGTTGCTGTTATAAAAAAACGAAAATTTGAAAAGGAAAACAGATCATGAAGCATAAAAAAGGATTGCAGGGGGAACAACTATCCTTGACCTTCACACATTATATGCGCATTATATACAGATACAATAGTAATGGTGCTTCTTAACAGACATTGTGATATTTTAATGAACGCCCCTTCACATTTGTAATACTTAATTTAACGAAGTTGTTTTTGATTATTTACACAGTAATTAAACGACACTGGTATCAGACGTCCTTCAATCTTTGAACAGATTCTATTATTCTGGGACAAAAAGCTTTCCTATATTTTTAAAGATATCTGATTTTATTGTACTTGAAACTACAAAGGCTTGTTAAATAGAATACTTTTGAATCTAAACCTTTTATCATATCCCAGAATAACATGATTTACTTCTAAACATGTTTTTCTGAAAATCTGAATTGAATCTTGGAAGAACTAGATATCATTAACCAAGATAAGTTTTCGTCATTATTTAAATAAATCTGTTAATGGTGTTAAACATCCCTGTCAACAAGTTTCTATTATGTTAAAGCGAAATTCGTAAATGAGGAACACTTGTTGTAAAGCTAAAAATCATTTTATTTATTGGCGTAATCTGGCCACAACAAAATTAAAGGAGCCGAAACTCCATATAAGTCTGTAATTAATGTCCTTGGAAAATTGAAATGAATTGTAGAAACATGCTGTATTCTGGTGTCAGATGTACAACATAAAATGTATGATTTGTCCTATATTAGTTCAAAAAGGCTTGAAGCGCAAGCACATGCCAAATAAAGTTTAACTATAAACTATTAATCTTTAAAATGTATTCCACCACGACAAATCTGCAAAAATAACTTTACATGTTCCTTTAAATAAAAAAAAGCAACAACAGTTACTGATACAATGATTTCGATTAAAAGGGAGGAAATGTTGGGTGAAGATCTTTACAAAACATGAATAAGCACGAAGATTTTGCCTTGCTTATTGTATATATATAACAAAAGGGCCGAGTTATACTCAGACAGAATAAAGGGCTTATCAAGGAGCACGTTACTTAGACAAACGGATTTAGTGCACAGCATTAACTTCATTACCCCTTGTCTCATTCACCCGATGTTTGCTTTACTACCGCATAGGCTAATTCTATCTTAACTGAATGTCGTAAATAACACAGTTTACTGTTAACAAATGTAAGATATTAACAGTAACATAAGCTATCAGATGATGTTAACAATCACAAAAGTCAGCCAACAGCCGTCTGACATTAACAATCACTGTTATCTACTAACTTTGAGACATCAACATTCACTGTTAACAACTAACAAGTCACACATTGACCGTCATCAAAAACTACCATTAACCGTCAGACATTAACAGTCACCGTTAACTTCTAACCTTGAGACATTTACATCCACTGTTACCTACTAAAAGTGATATACTAACATTCACTGCTAACAACTAACAAGTCACTCATTAACAGTCACTGTTAACTACCAACAAACGTCAGTCATTAGGTTCAGTTACATGTACTTACCAACAACCTTCACATACTAACAGTCACTGATAGCTAACAACAAATCTCCACTTCCAGAAAGTTAAAAACCTGCAATGCATTATTTTAACAATATGTTAGTGTTGTTTTTAGGTTATGATTAATTATGTGGTAATTTTACACAATATTTTTTCAATTATACATAAAGTGTAAATATGACGTTTTCTCTGGGGACTCCCTAGTGACGAAATGGGTTCGTATTTTAAAAGCTGTGTTAAAATCATAGATGGTAACTAAATTCCCAGGAGATATTATTTCTGTATAATTTATAGATATCTAAAGAGGTAATAAAACTTTGAGACCAGTAATTTCGTTCAGAAATGTATAATTTTGAAAAAATATTAACACTACCTAGAACAAACAACAAAATCAATCTTTATAACAAAATATTAAACCACCAATTTAGGTTATATTATAAGTAAGATTTTTCTGCACCTAACACATGCTTCCGGCTGTATTTCAAGACAATTTCTATATAAAAGTCTGATATCAACTGGTGTTGGGAGGGGCGCTGTCTTATTCCGCTTCAGATCGAAAATATTAGTACTAATGTCGATCCATACTAAAATAATTTACCTACCAAAATATTTATATACTTTAAGATGCAACTGGTTTGGGAATTCGGATCAATTTTTTTTTCAATTTCGATGTTTCTTCCATTTTAGACGATGCAGTTGTTTTAGGAAAAATAGATCGTTTTAATTGGGGACAAGGAGTGCTTAAGAAGGCCAGTTTTAACAAAACCTTTTTAAATTTTTAAAATTTAATTTCGATCAATAAAGCTTTCTGTTGGACAAGTGGAGTAGTGTATTATTAGTGTTTAAGCGCCATTCATTTGTTTTTCACCTCTATCATGTCGGTCAATAGTGAATTGTGGAGAAAACCAGAACCCCGAAAGAGAAAAAACCTCCGGCTAACAAACTTCCTCAAACTGGAATCAAGAATGATTCGAAAGTTTGAAGTTTACATTAAACTGTTTTGTTGCTTTTTATACTTTTGCCTTTTAAATATTTGAGGTTAGGAAATAATAATACAAATCGATCGTTACTTGAAACAAATTAAGATGCCATGGCCATCAAAAAGTACTTTAACCAAGCTGCTGTGTTACTAGTACTAGCTTTTGTGTATATACACAGTCGACAGTGTGATTTTCAGGTTTTGAATTGTTTTTTTTTTTTTCTTGTTACATTGACCTTTGTAAAGTAAATACGTTCTATCTACTTATTGCTGTTTTTATTCTATATCAGTAATACAGTAACATGTAAGGGATATCGCATTGTTTACGAGCTGTCAGGCTCGTAAACAATGCGATATTAAACTTGTTGCACGTCGAGGAAAATACAATAGTTAATCGGATTACGTTGAGTATGCCTCCAGGTATGACCTGTACACAATGACCAATAGCAGCTAGAATGTAAACATTTTATTCATAACATTATTTCATTAAACGCCTCAGCATCGAATAAGAAAATGCTTCTGTTACAAAGATGCTGTTACTGTGTTAACTAAATCAAATGTCAAAATTAGTCGCAAGATTGAAATTTCCATAGATATCATGATCGCGACATTTACGGAACTTCTCGTGTTTATAAATTCCCCTTTCTTTTTCATCCACAATAAATAACAGGTCGTTATCTGACATTACAACAGATCTTTTAGACGAGACAGAAAGATCTAAAGCTGATTTCTCCTCGCATGTTTCAGTAATTTGTGTTTTAATTGTTAAATCAAGAGGAAAGTCATCTATTTCTTGTTGAGACACAGGTGAGCTAGTAGTATGTGGAACAAGTGTAACCACGGATGACGCACACTCGTTAATGTTAAGAATAGTCTGAGCTACTGATGTTTTCATTAATTAATCAATGGAAGTCACTAATTGGTGCTGTTACATATATAACGGTAGAAGCAGGATAGCTAACAGTACACATATTTTGAACTAGTTTAACGTCATTCACAACTGGTGTAGATTGGCTGACAGGAACAGTACTTGAGACACAAGGGACATCGAGTAATTTACTTGTTTGTTCTTGCTGGGAATAACTTGTTCTTTTGTATACATGCACTGCATCGGACCTATGTCCTGTTCTCTCTTTAATCAATTGTTCATCGACTCCATTTTGAAACAAAGTGGTTGCGGTAGTCACTTTGCCCCGTGTAATTACCAGCAATGCCAGCAGTGCGCACCATAGATGGTATATAGTTTGCCAATGAATTAATACCAAGATTTAATTTGGTACTGTATCTTAGACCATTTAAAGGTTTTCTATAAAAGTTTCCAGACTCTGGAATTAAGGAAATATAACGCTTGAAAAGTTTGTAAAAACTGTTCTCATTGATCTCGTTTTCATATTGACGGAGATTTTTTGGTTCCAACTTTTTTTAATAAGGCCCCCTACTGACAGTTTTTGATGCCCTTCCTTCAAATGAAAAGTATTCCCCCCCCATCAATCTCAAATTTATATTGTTCGACCTGTAACCCCTGGTGTTCATCACGACTCCTGAGTCCGAAAACTTTACAGTAATAATAATATGTAGTTTTTATCAATGTCAGTCACGTTGCTGCTCGAAGCAATTCCTTTTCCCACAAAAGTTTTTCATTTTCTTCAGTTATTCGGTCGGCTTGTTTTTTTTTTCACACCTATACCAAGTGTAGTGGCCTTTTTCCACTGGGTGTCGAGAGCTTGTTGGGCCATACCAAACGTGATATTGTCTGATTTCAAAAAGTATAAGGCCTGTTGCACATTACTTTCACAAATCGACAGAGGCCCGCACACATATTTGCAAGTGTTCAACCAGGGTATAGCTCACCTTTTTCTTACGTACCTCCATTATGAAATGACATATATGACTAAACTCTGAGGCTGAAATTGCTTTTAGATCCGCTGTGTGTGGTATGAAGGGTTGTCCTAATTGCCTTACAATATTCCTTGCATTGGCCCAACTTTTCCACGTATTTTCAGCCCATTTCTTGTTCTTTTTAGTATTGGTTGGTATAGTATCATGGATACAGTTCATTATGTCGGCAATGTCCATGAACTGGAACCTTGAACTAGCCATATTAATATTTTCCACAACATTCACTGCACACAATCCAGTTGAAAGAATGACCAAGGCTATGAATTCGTTTCTCAGCACTACTCATGTGCTCCTCAGTATAATATTCGGTTGTTTATCTTTTGTTTGTTTCTTAATTTTGTCATATTTATTGTTTTGTTTTATGTCTTTGTCTATCAAACAGTTTTTTATGTTTCGAATAATTACAATTTTATTTTTTCATTAGAATTTTACAAAACTTCTTGTAAAAACATGAAACTATGTATATATGTATTACAAGATATGTTGTGTTATGAATAGCTTGGTGGCCTAGTGGTACATGTCTCGACTGGTAAACCTGGGTACTTGGGTTCGAATCCCGATAGCACTATAAATTTTTCTTCAAAAATAAATTAGCAAATTTACTCTTAAATAAATTATCAAACGTGACACACATTTGGATTTGGATTAAGTTCCATTTTTTTAATAAACAAAAGAAAAATGCCGTGCAATATCAAAATATCAGGGCGTCTAGACGGGACGGTAATCCGTGGATCGTGCAACCAGTATCTATTAACCGTTATGTCCGCGTGATGTGGAATCAGCTGGCTGGCCTTAAACAATTGACTTAACCTGGTCTTAGTGAGATAACAGCTCAAACCTATTTGTTACAAATATTGTAACTGACAAAAATTAATCCGATTACCAACAGAGACATTGTAAGACTTAATGGTTCTACCATATTATAAATTGTTATACTCCCCTTTGACCTTACCAGTAAGTAATGTGGACCTTCAGTAATGACAACTTCTATTCTACCAGTTAACGACCACCTTCAACATGCTGAAGTTTATGTCGTTGTGGTGCACACGTACTGGATAAAAAAATACTTCTCCAGCGCATGTGCACCAACCCTTAAAAACAACATTTATAGAAGTCAACACAATCATCATCCCTATTGTGTATACAGTGATTGAAATAGAAAGTAGTTTTTTTTTTTAAATCGAAGTTTGTTAGACGTTATGTAAATCGGGTTAGCTTTGTTATAGATTATCAATGATTTTTGATATTAAAGATATAAATAATTATTTAAATAATTACATATACACGTAGATATTTCTTTTAGGGCTGATAAACTTCATTCTTCCTGTTTGATTTTTAAATTAAAATCGGGGAAATATCTATGTAGTGTCGCAGAATATTCCAAAAGAGTGAAGTAATTTAGCCTGAAGCCCCAGTCAGGATCCTTTTTTTTTTCTCACTCGTATCGATACGTTCAGTTTAGGAACTGGTGGAAAACAGTTGTGCCCGGAGAAAACCGAAAAGCGAACTGACAATTTTCACACTAGGATCTGCACCCTCCCACGAGTGAGATTAAAACCTAGGAGATGAGGGGAATTGTGATTCATAAGCTCACACTCAATCAACAACTAATACTACTTAAACAAGGTATAACAAGTGATCTTAATCCCATAACAATGGAATATTATACAATACCTGTATACCGGAAAGAAATTTTGTATTTTATTTAGATATCAAGGGCAACTCAGGTCAATGCTTCTATCAATATGAAAAGTAGAAAAGATGATTACATGGCAGCTATATTTGCCGAGCTGTAAAAATCGGAGTGAAACTGAGTAAACTGAGCACTTGTTCAAAATCTTGCAATACTAACCACATGTGTTTAGTTTTGTTAATGAAGTTTTACGAATTTCTTTTGAAAAATAAACTTGTAAGAGCGCTGACAAAAAATTGTAAAATACAAACGTACGTATTTAAGTACGTAAGTACGGGCCAAATCCTGTATCCCATCCGAACTTCCTTTGAGAGGAGATAAAGAAATTGTATAACATTAATACAATAGGTGATATATATAAACAGAAAAAAATCGTAAAATGCATATTTTATATCACATGTGATATATCAGGTCCCAGTTTTGGGCAGATTTTGGCAATATCTTTTTGAATTAAAGATAAACATTTTTTAAGGAACTTAAAGAAACTACGGATATTACAAGTGATCTTCAAAATGACATCTAAGATTCACAAAAAATCTAAACAATTAACTAAATCATAAAGATTTTAAATTTGCCCGATTTATATTAAAGAATTCTTTGTCAAGGAATGATTGTGAAACTTGAGTTTGACCTCGACCAATATCAGACCGAAAGCTTTATAAATATGTGTAATAATGGAAACTTTTCAGTATTCATATTTTACAAAATGAACAATTCAGACGTAAGCACACTGAAAAGAGACATATTTTTACAAAATTTAAGCCAAAACAAAATGGACACTGTTTATTATCTCCCTTTAAACCATTTAAAACGTTTACCTCCTTTTAGCATTTTGACGTCATAATTAATTGACTTAATTACGTTATAAACATCATTTTTCATCATTATTCACCTGAATATTGTGAAAACATGAAAGCGCTAGTGAATACATGGCGTCTTATTTAAAATCTGAATGTGTTTGAACTTTTTGTTATATTACATTATATTTCATGTAAATTTCTGTTATTCTGATTGGTCAAAAGCAAGGAGTTAATCTAGTAAAATTTTACCAATTCTAATAACTGAGGTGGTAATATTAATGAAGCCACGCCCATTCCTAACGACGTGTATTACAGTGCTGAAACTGAAAAAAAAAATAATAATGATAATAATAATAATAGCACATGCCACCTTTTGCTCTTGGTGTTAAAGTGAACTATCCCTCTTCGTTTCGGGTGTTAATTTTTCCCTCGTGGAATAATCCACTATAACACTCAGAACCAAAGTTAGCATGTTTATAATATATATATTTAAGAAATGAATGTCGCCTTTTATGCAAAAATTTGAGACAGCCAATTATACTTTTCAAGTTCATAAAGACATGGGAAAATTACTTTATTTCTTACATTTACAATATTTATTAAAAATAATTTTATATCCGACTCCCATTTTTCATGTAATTTTGAAAACGGTTTGGAAATGTACTGCTGGTGCACCTTCTCAGAATAATGGGTTGTCCCCTGTCATTCAAAAAGAACATTTGATGTCTGCCCCCGCCCACATGTAACTAACATTTGACATCTGATCCCGCCCACTGATCAATCTAGATATGGATTTTTTTTTATTAAATTTGATAAAATAACAACAAACATGAATTACATTTTCAAGTGAAAATTGAATAAACAATTATTAAAAGATGAATTTGTCAAAAAATATGGATGAAAGGATGCCATTGAAAATTCTATACATCAATTTAAAAACGTTTTCCCGCAATCTGCGGGTAAAGTCTATGACGTCACTGTTCGCACGTGGAGCATTGTCTTTATGAAGTTACAAAGTATAGTCGACGTCAAATACTTTATTCAACAAGAATAATGTAATTGTATATATATCGTGTTTTTTTTCTTTCATATCCTACAATAATATTTATTCTTGGCAAAGCTGACATCGAATAGTTATATATTTTTAAAATCCCATTTTCTTAGTTTAGACATATTAAATCAATTTTTTGTCTTTTATTGAAAGTTTATATAATTCATCGATTTTGTATCTCCAGATTTCATTTCAAATCTCAGAAAGTCACGTTATAACAATCCTGTGATATGTCGATTCTAAAACAAATTGTATTACTTGTCAACAACAATCCTGTGATCAGGTTTGCTAAATGTCATCATCTAGGTCACGAGAGAAAATCATTTAATTTCAAATACAATATAAATCTAACCGACAAAAACATCTCTGAAGAATAAATATGCTGAAGTATGAATCTTTTATAGAAAAAACGACTACTTTAGATCTAAATTACAATGTGCTACATGTGATCTCTTTACAAAAGGATCGTCTCTTTCTTAATTGACCTAAATATACATGTATTAGACGAATCAACCGACAAAATACTCACATCTTTCATTACAGTTATGTAGATTTGTTTAAAAACTGGAATTAGAATTAGACGTTGACTTGGAAGTAATAAAACAACTTCTTCCGTCTTGTAACTAGAATGTAAACTCAAACGATTACAAGGTATCAATGACTACAAGAGTTAATTTGGCTTTAAGCTAGTTACAACCCTTGTTTGTAAATATAATCAATGTATTTCAGTGTGTTTAATGTATATAGCCTGATTTATTTTTACCAAGTTCAGTTTCTCTAAATAGAAAGTAACAACATTTATTGAATTGTATGTACATTGATAGAATGGGTTAGGGTTAGGGTTGATAAAATATATATACTTAAAAAATTCAAATACGGTTAGATTATATATATTTACTAGCGCTTTTTGCACACACATACACACACACACACACACACACACACACACACACACACACACACACACACGTATATGAAAGCTCACGTGTATAACTAAATTTGCCGACTTTAAAGTTTTTACTTTGTTTTTAATGGGATTGTAATTTGGATATTGACTGGTATATTTGTGATTTATCATATTTATATTTAGGAAGGCAATTATAGAATCAATCAAATGAACTTAGCCTTGCTTTACCTTAATTTTATAAAGAAATGTTTTCTTGCAATGCCCACATTATGGGTGAGTGGTCTAAAGCGCACGCTTACGGATCTCATCGCCTGGGTTCGAATCCAACTCGGGACAGTTCCAAGTGTGAGAAAGTTTGTCTGTTCGCTTGCCGAAGGTCGGTGGTTTTCTCCGGGTACTCCGGTTTCCTCCATCTTTCAAGAACTGACCGCCTCGAAATAACTGGAAAAATCTTGACAGAGGCGTAAAACACCCTTACTCCCCCCCACTTCTACATTATGTTACTAAAATCATACTTATGACTTTAGGTTGACCTATGTGTTTTTGTTTCTATTTTGGTCAATAATGACATTGTTTTACCTAAATTCATTATAAAGTGTTGTACTGAAGAAGTACTTTATCATATTATGCTTTATTCATATTGATTCAGTTTTTTGTTGTTGAAGAAATTAAATGAACAATTGAATTATTACCGTACATTTAGGTTTATGTTAGGTCCATCGAGTACAGCGTTCTATATAATTGTGAACTTTATTTTTTTACATTCGACCATTAATTATTTTTCAAGTGAGCAGTGGACCCATTGAGTACAGCGTTCTTTATAATTGTGAACTTTATTTTTTTACATTCGACCATTAATTATTTTTCAAGTGAGCAGTGGACCCATTGAGTACAGCGTTATTTATAATTGTGAACTTTATTTTTTTACATTCGACCATTAATTATTGATCAAGTGAGCAGTGGACCCATTGAGTACAGCGTTCTTTATAATTGTGAACTTTATTTTTTTACATTCGACCATTAATTATTGATCAAGTGAGCGGATGGGACACATTGAATACAGCGTTCTTTATAATTGTGAACATTATTTTTTTACATTCGACCATTAATTATTGATCAAGTGAGCGGATGGGACACATTGAGTACAGCGTTCTTTATAATTGTGAACTTTATTTTTTACATTCGACCATTTATTATTTTTCAAGTGAGCAGTGGACCCATTGAGTACAGCGTTCTTTATAATTGTGAACTTCATTATTTTACATTCGACCATTTATTATTTTTTAAGTGAGCGGATAAAGCCCATTGACTACAGCGTTCTATATAATTGTGAACTTTATTTTTTTACATTCGACCATTAATTATTTGTGAAGTGAGCGGATCAGGCCCATTGATTAAGCTTTCTATATTTAGCATTTGCTTTAAAGGAATATTTATATTTTAAGTTTTTTCAACCAAATTTAAGATACAATAAAGTTCCATTTAAACATTTTTAAGTAACAAATTTTAAAAGATCGATAGCAATATTTGTTTGTCAAATTTAAAGGAGTTTTAAATTAATTATTCTGAAACATTGTCTAGACGGTCACCAAAACGGATTTGGCATTTCATTTTTTTTGTGTTTCCAGATGAAAATTTTCCTATTTTTATAAACTGTCATAGCAAGATTTATTAAAGCTAAAAAGATGGAAAAATAAATGGTGATAAATTGATTAACAATGAGAAAATGTAAGACATATTTATTGATTGTAGAATACCATGGTTATATACTGTGTGGCTATGTGGAAATGTCAAACGATTTGGAGGAGACAGAATTGGAAACCGTGGAATCAATTGATTATGTATTTGTATCAAATGAATGCATCGTATAAATGCAACTTATATTGAAAAAATCCACTTAGAGAAGTAAGCAGACAAATATATTTCATCTAAATCAATGCTTAAGAATTAATAACAGATGAATAAATAGGAAATATGAGACCTTTATTATAATTGTCTAAATCAAAAACATAACCATCCGACTTCGTCTTGGGTATCACAAGAAATAAATAATTTGTTTTTAGTAAGATCATACTAGTATGATTTGAGAAACTGGAATTTTACTTGCTCGTGTACAGTGTTAATACGACAACATAACATATCTGTTTCTATGTAACTAGACATTTACTTATTTTGAAGTCATTAATTTTCAAATGTTTGGATTATTTTTTTTTATATTAACTTTTTCGGCCCCCGATTATACAAATTTAATCCGGTATTTACATGAGATCATGTACTACGGAAAGGTAATCTGTTTATGGTCTACTAGCAATGTCGATGTATTATGTTACTCATGAAACAAGCAAAAAATGTCATTTCACTTGGTCTAATACAACACGCTACAACACGTATTAACGTACTGCTTATTGTAATCACATTTGGCTTTTTACACACAAAACAACTAGTTTTAGCATATTTCCATTTTAAAACCCTAAACAAGTACCATACTTTGGTTAATTTTGTTATTGAAATTGAACTTATGCACATGATACAACTAGAGTTTCGCCATTATACCACACATTGCCATTTCAATTATTCCTATAAACTTAAAACAATCGTTGTTAGTGTTAAACCGACATATTAAGTTCATTAGATCTTTTGTTGTAAAAACAAGCATGGCTTATTGTTTGTTAATATTTTCCACATTCATGTTTTCAAATTTAACCTCTTAAATTCTTCTTGCGCATGTAATAATTTTGGTTATATTTTAATTATGCAATTCATGCATGTATTATAAGGGTGGAATATTACTTGGTTCTCATAAAATTAAGTCTTTTTATCTTTAGTCGCTTTAAGCAAGACAAGGTAAACCAGCTGATCATTATTTAGGCTTGAGTAAGACTGTAATTTAAATTTTGATTAATTTTTTTTTATAAAAAAGAAAATACAGCTTAAAACAAAATATAAAATGCTTAAATTTATAAACCAGTGTTGTCCAATGTCGGGTTGAATATAACCAGTGTTGTCCAATGTCAGGTTGTATATAAGTAGTGTTGTCCAATGTCGGGTTGTATATAACCAGTGTTGTCCAAAGTCGGGTTATGTATAAGCAGTGTTGTCCAATGTCGGGTTGTATATAAGCAGTGTTGTCCAATGTCGGGTTGTTTATAAGCAGTTTCGTCCGATGTCGGGTTGTATATAAGCAGTGTTGTCCAATGTCGGGTTGTATATAACCAGTGTCTTCCAATGTCGGGTTGTATATAATCAGTGTTGTCCAATGTCGGGTTGTGTAAAACCAGTGTTGTCCGATGTCGGGTTGAATATAACCAGTGTTGTCCAATGTCGGTTTGTATATAACCAGTGTTGTCCAATGTCGGGTTGAATATAACCAGTGTTGTCCAATGTCAGGTTGTATATAAGTAGTGTTGTTCAATGTCGGGTTGTATATAACCAGTGTTGTCCAAAGTCGGGTTGTATATAAGCAGTGTTGTCCAATGTCGGGTTGTATATAACCAGTGTTGTCCAATGTCGGGTTGAATATAACCAGTGTTGTCCAATGTCAGGTTGTATATAAGTAGTGTTGTCCAATGTCGGGTTGTATATAACCAGTGTTGTCCAAAGTCGGGTTGTGTATAAGCAGTGTTGTCCAATGTCGGGTTGTATATAACCAGTGTTGTCCAATGTCGGGTTGTTTATAAGCAGTTTCGTCCGATGTCGGGTTGTATATAAGCAGTGTTGTCCAATGTCGGGTTGTATATAACCAGTGTCTTCCAATGTCGGGTTGTAAATAATCAGTGTTGTCCAATGTCGGGTTGTGTATAACCAGTGTTGTCCGATGTCGGGTTGAATATAACCAGTGTTGTCCAATGTCAGGTTGTATATAAGTAGTGTTGTCCAATGTCGTGTTGTTTATAACCAGTGTTGTCCAAAGTCGGGTTGTGTATAAGCAGTGTTGTCCAATGTCGGGTTGTATATAATCAGTGTTGTCCAAAGTCGGATTGTTTATAAGCAGTGTTGTCCGATGTCGGGTTGTATATAAGTACTGTTATCCAATGTCGGTTTGTATATAACCAGTGTTGTCCAATGTCGGGTTGTATATAAGTAGTGTTGTCCAATGTCGGGTTGTATATAAGCAGTGTTGTCCGATGTCGGGTTGTATATAATCAGTGTTGTCCAATGTCGGTTTGTATATAACCAGTGTTGTCCAATGTCGGGTTGTATATAAGTAGTGTTATCCAATGTCGGGTTGTATATAAGTAGTGTTGTCCAATGTCGGGTTGTATATAACCAGTGTTGTCCGATGTCGGGTTGTATATAATCAGTGTTGTCCAATGTCGGTTTGTAAATAACCAGTGTTGTCCAATGTCGGGTTGTATATAAGTAGTGTTATCCAATGTTGGTTTGTATATAACTAGTGTTGTCCAATGTCGGGTTGTATATAACCAGTGTTGTCCAATGTCGGGTTGTTTATAAGCAGTTTGTCCAATGTCGGTTTGTATATAACCAGTGTTGTCCGATGTCAGGTTGTATATAAGCAGTGTTATCCAATGTCGGTTTGTATATAACCAGTGTTGTCCAATGTCGGGTTGAATATAAACAGTGTTGTCCAATGTCGGGTTGTATATAACCAGTGTTGTCCGATGTCGGGTTGTATATAATCAGTGTTGTCCAATGTCGGTTTGTATATAACCAGTGTTGTCCAATGTCGGGTTGTATATAAGTAGTGTTATCCAATGTCGGGTTGTATATAAGTAGTGTTGTCCAATGTCGGGTTGTATATAACCAGTGTTGTCCGATGTCGGGTTGTATATAATCAGTGTTGTCCAATGTCGGTTTGTAAATAACCAGTGTTGTCCAATGTCGGGTTGTATACAAGTAGTGTTATCCAATGTTGGTTTGTATATAACTAGTGTTGTCCAATGTCGGGTTGTATATAACCAGTGTTGTCCAATGTCGGGTTGTTTATAAGCAGTGTTGTCCAATGTCGGTTTGTATATAACCAGTGTTGTCCGATGTCAGGTTGTATATAAGCAGTGTTATCCAATGTCGGTTTGTATATAACCAGTGTTGTCCAATGTCGGGTTGTATATAAGTAGTGTTATCCAATGTCGGGTTGTATATAACCAGTGTTGTCCGATGTCGGGTGTATATAATCAGTGTTGTCCAATGTCGGTTTGTATATAACCAGTGTTGTCCAATGTCGGGTTGTATATAAGTAGTGTTATCCAATGCCGGGTTGTATATAAGTAGTGTTGTCCAATGTCGGGTTGTATATAACCAGTGTTGTCCGATGTCGGGTTGTATATAATCAGTGTTGTCCAATGTCGGTTTGTATATAACCAGTGTTGTCCAATGTCGGGTTGTTTATAAGCAGTGTTGTCCAATGTCGGTTTGTATATAACCAGTGTTGTCCGATGTCAGGTTGTATATAAGCAGTGTTATCCAATGTCGGTTTGTATATAACCAGTGTTGTCCAATGTCGGGTTGTATATAAGTAGTGTTATCCAATGTCGGGTTGTATATAACCAGTGTTGTCCGATGTCGGGTGTATATAATCAGTGTTGTCCAATGTCGGTTTGTATATAACCAGTGTTGTCCAATGTCGGGTTGTATATAAGTAGTGTTATCCAATGTCGGGTTGTATATAAGTAGTGTTGTCCAATGTCGGGTTGTATATAACCAGTGTTGTCCGATGTCGGGTTGTGTATAATCAGTGTTGTCCAATGTCGGTTTGTAAATAACCAGTGTTGTCCAATGTCAGGTTGTATATAAGTAGTGTTATCCAATGTTGGTTTGTATATAACTAGTGTTGTCCAATGTCGGGTTGTATATAACCAGTGTTGTCCAATGTCGGGTTGTTTATAAGCAGTATTGTCCAATGTCGGTTTGTATATAACCAGTGTTGTCCGATGTCAGGTTGTATATAAGCAGTGTTATCCAATGTCGGTTTGTATATAACCAGTGTTGTCCAATGTCGGGTTGTATATAAGTAGTGTTATCCAATGTCGGGTTGTATATAACCAGTGTTGTCCGATGTCGGGTTGTATATAACCAGTGTTGTTTAATGTCGGGTTGTATATAAGTAGTGTTGTCCAATGTCGGGTTGTATATAAGCAGTGTTGTCCGATGTCGGGTTGTATATAAGTAGTGTTATCCAATGTCAGTTTGTATATAACCAGTGTTGTCCAATGTCGGGTTGTATATAAGTAGTGTTATCCAATGTCGGTTTGTATATAACCAGTGTTGTCCAATGTCGGGTTGTATATAAGCAGTGTTGTCCAATGTCGGGTTGTATATAACCAGTGTTGTCCAATGTCGGGTTGTGGACATTATTCAAAGCTTCTGCTACTTATATATAGATTCAAACACGAACGAGACCTCTTAATATATCAAACCTGAAATTGGATTGCCACTTGATATTCAGAAACTGTTTTCACGGAGATGGTAAAAATGTCTGTATTAATTTTTACATCTGACTTATTATAAAATCAGTAGTTTCCACACACGTGTGTGTGTGTGTGTGTGTGTGTATGTGTGTGTGTGCCTGATTTTTATTGACTGTCTTCTAAGAAAATCACAAATCGCTTTGGCGTATGTTATATACGTGAACATCTATTAAGGCAGTTAGACCGGGTGCTCCGAAAGGGTAAGCATCTACTGTCTAGCTAGCTTCACCCTTGACGTGCAAAGTAATTTGAGAATGAAATGAACAAGTAACTATGGGAAGTCAAATGTATCCAGTATAAGTTTCGATACAGTGACTTCATACTTATTAACAATGTTGTGATGACGGCTGTTGAATTTATATTTATAAAGTTTTGTAAAAGATGCCAAACTTTAAATTTAAACACACAAAGGAATCTTGAAACTTTGATAATTTTTTTTTGTTTCTTTTTCTCCCAGAATCGATCGTAAAACATGAAGGTTAAAGTGTTACATCTGGATTCATACAACAATTAAATAATTATCATTTATTACAGCGACATGTTTAATTAACGTGCGCAAGCTTACATTCTATTTATATCACCCAAAGTTTCCGTTGACGGTTAAACAAATATCTAGAAGTAAATGATTGATTAAATTCTAATAAAAACCAATAGGGAATTAAGAAATGTCAAAACATTTAAAATCTTTTGTGACACATTTGCTTTTTTGCAGAAAATAAAATATCAAAAATATTATTTTCCTTAGTGCGGAAGATCCTGATTTGGTTATAATTAAAAGCCCGTCCGTTAGATAATATAAATATTCGTGCTCAATTTTCGAAACTTAATTAACATTTATGTTTTTGTTATTTTGTATTCTGTGATCAGATTTTTGCTGTCTGTCTAAGGCAAAAACATACCCTTAAAGCATGATTCTCTAAATGTATTTTTTTCTAATTGGCTGAACTATGATGTGAATGGTTCCTATTTAAGCAAATAAGAACCATTTTTAAAATGGTCGAGTTTTAAAGACCGTTTTAAAAACTGAGCTTGTGTGTACGCTTTATTCTAAAATCTTTCTTTTTCTGAAACATTGATTTCGTTATAATCTTTACGATATTTATAATTTTATTTCAGGTTAAAGTATAATTCAATATTGATACTTTTTGTTAATAACATTTTAGGAAATGACTTATTATTTTATCAACAGCTAGAAACGTGAGTGAAAGGATACTTAAAGGCAAATTGATTCAGATGATTTTCTGATTTTGTCGATGATACATACAACTGTCTAACTACAAGTAATACACAAAACAAAGCCTACGTAAGCCGATTAAAATATCCTCATTATTAAAATGATTGATTGGAAACAAAATCATCAAGGTCATGCTAAGGTCAAAATACTACGTTCTAACCATTTTAGGAGAAATCAAATTCTTCATATTTTTGAAATATGAAAATTAACTTATTTCTGTTTGGTAAGAAAAGGAAAAAATTCGCAATGAATAATTTGATGTGTAAAATGGAAACGGAAAGGAGCTAAAATATCCCAATGATCCGGATTTGCGGCAACTATTAATTAAAACAGCTAGAAAATCAATGTATAAGATACTAGGCTATTTTTAAACTAATTTTAGTAAAGTTGCATCATAAATTATTTTAAAGTTTAATCAGTTCTTTAGATTTAAATGTCTCGTGCTTAATGTATTCATTGTGATAAGAATGCAATATGTTAGAAATTGCCATACTTCTTTGTAAACAACTTCGATATTTATAGAGAATCAATAGCTAATTAATTATCTCCAGACATTCATTGTTAGACTGAGAAGAATTCTTCCTTCACATGGATTTTATTAATTTATCCAAATTCTGAACCAGGATAATCCTAATAATCTTGCTTCATTCTACAAACCGTGTGATGGGATAAGCCGTGCTGTACGTCTTGTAGCGCCATGTGTCTGGTAGGTACAACCCCTTTACTTTTTCTTTTTAAATTTATTCTAAAATATTGTTACTTATTACAACAATGTAGTATACAATATATCTTATTATTATTATTATTATTATCATTATTATATTATATACTATCTATCAGTGACATATTCCAAGTCGAGAATATTATTTATGATCATTGTTCTGTTTTCCAATTTCGATAATGAGAGGAACAAAACTAGCATCTGACTACATATTTCAATTACGAAAGACATTTTGTTATTAAGACTAAAACATACGGTATTAAATTGTTCCGTTTCGCCACCTGACTTTGCAATGAAAGCCAAATATTTACTTACGTCATAAATAATTTGCCATGTATGTAAGATATTGTTAAAGCTATTCTGAACTATGGATTACTTCTTAAACAGAGTGAAGCCTTTTGGCTTAATCTTTATCCCAGTGTTGCATTAACTTGGGTATGCATTGACTTTTATGTACAACCATTATTGTTTTTGGTATCTCTCATAACAATGGTTGCTGTTGGAAACCCAAATTGGAAAGTTTTGAAGTAAGACATTAGATTCTACATAGTGATCAAATGTTTTCGTATGGAATCCAATAACGTTACCCTTGTAGTAGGTAATTGTTCTTTGATTCGGGTTACTTGCTATCTGTAGATTGTTTGTATGATATCAACAATAATGACATCATTACATACTGGCAGAATCTCCTACTTCTTTAACAGTATTGTTCTGACCTATAGATTTACATTCCAATATACCACTCTAGGGACCCGACATAACGTAAGTTAACATTGATGGGGTTTGCGTGATGCAATGTGAGATAAAACACGATAAACCTAATGGTATAGAAATAAACTCCTTTGTTTATTTCTGAACATTCTCAGTAATTACGACGTCTCAAAACTAACAGAAATATCATTAGAAAATAAACAATTCTGAATTTCGTGTTTTTACAATGTCTCGTAACTGTGTTACTTGCGTTTATTTTACTTTAAGTTTGTGGATGTTTATGATCACAAGACTTGCATTAAGTTTATAATTTTTTTAATTTTTGTTTCGATATATTCCCTTTATTACAGTATTAGCTTAATGTCCTTTATTTAATGTTTTCTACGACATGCATGCATAAATTTTCTCTTAAAATAAGTAACATAAGATTTATTTTTATAGAATTATTTACTGATGATCGTGCCATTAAGATATTAGACTAAGGACTAACTGACTTAGTCAGTTATAGACCAGCAACTTTACACTTTAATGTCAGAAAGACTTAATTCTATGACAAAAAAACTTGTAAACATATATCATACAAATACCAGTTAAATTTTGATGTGCCAGATGTGCACATTTCAAAAATTCATTCCTCATCAGTGACACTAAGACCGAAAAGTTTGATACATAAAAAATATAAGCCAAACAGTTGAAAATAATGAATCTAAAAGTTCAAATTATATAAACCCAAATCCAGCTAAGGAATGCTGTAATAATAAAAATAATAATAATAATAATAATAATAATAATAATACAAACACGATTGTTTTCTATTGTATGACGTTAACTCTAATAAACATCGACGCCCACGCTGTTCAATGAAAATCAAAAAATAAAACACAAACATACCAGGCCATGTCCAAATCACAATAAAAAAAAGACTTTGAAAACTTGCCAATTAAGTTATATACGGAACTTCCATCAAGGAAGTGGGGCCAGTTGCTCCGGAAGGGTAAGTACCTCCTGTCTAGCTAGCTACACCAAAGAAATGTACGTTGCATTTGCAAAAACTGTCTCATCAAACCTCATCCTCGTTAAAAGTTTTTTATGACCATAGAATTAAATACGACTCAAAACCCAGAATTTGATAGCGGTGGTTTAGTTATTATTCTAGATTAAATCTAGACATTACAATCAAACTAACAGTATGTTGTTTCTGTGGTATTTTTGAAGCTTTAAATAGAGATAAAGTAAATTTAACAGATAATTGTGTTATTATTCATCCACAATAAAAAGTATCTTTACACCGGAAGTAAAGATACATTAGAAGAATACCTAACTTTGGATAAATTTACTTACAACAATGCTACACCAGTATTTCAGAGGAACTCTTAATATTTCTATATGCCAATTGTGTTTTTCCCCTCACAATTTTTCATATTATATTTTAGCTATGCTTGTCAAATTAAATACATATGGACACATTTAAATTGAAATATTATTTAATGTATATGTTGTTTTATTCTTTTTATCTTGCTGTACACATCATTCAAGATCAAATATAACAATAATCTATTTAACTACGATTCAAACGCGTATATTTGGGACTGTTAATGGCGCTATGCAGTGTCAATATTGGAACAAATATGTCACCCTTAAGGGCTTAATCTAGAGATTTTGAGAATACATATTTGATTAAACTGAAACACAAGGATACAAATGAAAATATGAAGTTTGAATAAAAACTATACATAAATGGTCTAAAATGTGGAATGATAATAATAAACAGAAGATCAAACATTAAGTAATCAAAAGCTGGTTATCTATTAAACTAGTTACCTTATCAACATTGTTATGTTCAAACATCAAACTGTCACTTTATATGCTGGTTCAATTGTTGTTTCAAGCGAAATCTATAAACCTGATATTTGGTAACTGTTTGAGTTGCAAAATGCTACGTTTTTATGATTTTACACACTTTAAACTAACTATATTTTTATCTTTTATGATCAAGGTTCATAATAGAGATTATTGTGAAATATGACAATAACTGAATATCGCAACTTTTGAACAAAAGATGACTAAAAATTTCCTACAAATTTGTTTGATCGCTCTGGATGCATCATGTCTTTATTATATACTAAAGTTGTGTGATTAATTTTAATAACACTTCCTTTTTTCTATCCGTCTCTAATAAAACCAACAATGGGTCAACCGAGATGACCAAACGTTATACAAACACCAACTATCTCAATTTTTTCTTGTACAAAGATAATTTTATTTGTTTCTAAAAATAAAGAAAAAAAATAATACTAAAATAATGAAACAGGAATAAAAAACATAATACTAGAATAATGACGTGAGGATCAAAAAGTAAAGTACTTCAATAAAAAAGTAATAATAAAAAACAGAAAAAAATTAATGGAGTAATGATAATTACTTCACCTTCGCACCTCAGCGATTTGCTTAAACAAAACGAAAAATAAAGTCTTTTTTTTCGTTCAAAACAGCAAAATATTGAAATATTTTTATATGTGTGGTACTGTTTTACTTTACAGGGACGGATCAAAAGACTCAAAAAGGTTGGGGTAATTGATAACAACCAACAGCCATAACAAAACAAAACAAAGAAAGAAAAAAAAAATTCAAGACGAGTTCGGACTTGTCAACCAAATTTTCCTGCTGATTGTATATAATTGATATTTAATTCAGAAGATTTCAGTTTAGTTTTAATATGTTAACTTTACAAGAAATTTTTCTAAAAACATGCATTTTTACAACAAATATCACGAACAAGAATTACCACCGTAAATATTTGTTAAAGGTTTAATATTTGAAGGTTAGTTTTGAAAAAAGTTTTATTAAAAGGTTTCATCTTTTACATAAATTATGACATTCTTCAGTGATGATAAATGCTTATCTGTGTCTCGTGTTTAAAAATCAAAATGCTAAAGAAACTGTAGCTTTCGTTACTTACTAAATGAATACAAATATATAATATAACAATTAAGTTATTTAAATACAATGTAACAAAATTACAGAAAACTCTTTAGCCCTATATGAATTAATTAAACATGTTAAACAGATAATAAAAAAAAAAAATAAAAATACATGTAAATACAAGAACACAATAGCTGCGTTAAAACTATTCTAAGCTGATGACGTTATGAGCAAACACAAAAAGCTGGAATGCAACACTGACCGACAAGTACTTCAATTCTACTGACGGTTATGGAGTTTGAAAAATTATTTTCCATGTTTTCTGTGAGTTTTATTTGTACAAAACTCCTTAATTAGTTGTCTTCTCACATATTCTCTAAAATAAAAAAGATAATGAATTGATAATAATAATGTGTTTTGTTTACAATTGATATTCGGTATTTTACTGTGTGAGGGTAAATCTCTAAATTCTGTGGTATCAAGTTTCTTTCTCTACTGAACGGTTACAAATGTATATTTCCATTCATAATAATGATTCAAATTGAATCTCTGTTTTCACAATATTGTTGATACGTATGGTCACTGTATCCAAACTTATGATGGATATACATGACTTACCAAATTTCCTTGTTCCTATCCACCTAAAATTTGATTTTGCACATAACGGTTGTAGCTAGCTAGACAGGAGGTGCTTACCCTTCCGGAGCACCCGGCCTCACATTCATCATAGAAGTTCATTCGTATACTTAAATTGGCCAGTTTTCAACATATCTACTCTGGGGATTGTGATTTTGACATGGACTGGAATGTGTGTGTTTTATTTTTTATATTATTAAAGTTTATGAGTGTTATTGCGAATAATTTGTGACATTTCATTGTGAAATTATTTCGTTTGTTAGAAATTTGAAAAGTCGTTGCTATACGGCATAGTAAGATAGTACTTTTTCGATGTCACAATTTTCAAGCAGAAATAAGTAGCTTTTAGTCCAAATAAAAGAGCGAAACAGTTTAATAAAACAACGCATTCAAGCAGCTAAATAGCGTTAGATCAACATAAAATAAAAAAAAATATAGCGAGATAATTCTACGGTGGCATCTTACTCTACGAGAGTAGAGACATAAAAATAACCTAAAAATAGAGAGACAAGTCACTCTACAATTACACCTTTTCATACTAAAGAGACCATGGTTTAAGGTAAATATAAAACAAATAACCATATAGTAACCATATAATAACGTGACAATTCTACGATTACCCCTTTCGTACCGAATAAAAGATAGCTTAAAGTCAACGTACAATAGCGAGACAATTCTACGTCAAGTTGGTGTCTAAGCCAATTGATTTACTATGTATTTTCATTTTGGTTTTTATTATTGATGGATTGACACGATTTGATAGAGAGATGATATATAGATACAGAGGGATATATCCTAAAAGGTTTTTGTCATCTGTATGTTCTTTATTGTATAGAATATTTATGTTTCCATTTCTAGGTAAATTCATTTTATTCTTATCTCGATATTTCTGATACAAACACACAATAAATGACTGATAACTAAGGTTTATCCTGTTTTATCACAACACGATCTTTGTAACCGCCGATATAAATTTCTTGCGAACTTATAAATAATATAAGCGAGGTTATCAATCTGATGTTTTTTGTTTTTAACTTCATAACACTAACATAAGTAGTTGACATCAGAATTCTGAATTTGAAAAATGAAAAAAAAAATTGTTATATATGCAGTATATTTTATTACAAAATGTAGACGGAAGAATACTTTGATTACCTAGTGTAAGGAACAATACATCACAAACAGGACATAAATAAAAAAATTCAGGCATGGAAAAATGATAGTAAAAAAGTCATTAGCTAAAAGAAACGGTGTTATGTGATTATTTTGAAAAGGTTGATATGTTGATATCTTAATACAGTATATAATATTTTAAAATTTCGTCATATATGTGAAATGAATGTTAAAATCAGTTTAGAAGTGCATGTAGCATGTATATCGATACAAATCAGTATCAATAAAGCTTGATTACATTTTATTCTAATCCAACAATGTCTTGCCTAATTTTGCTGTTTTATCTTTACTTAATATTCTCGGTTGTGTCCCTAGTGTCAATGATAAGAAATGAGTTTCCAAGTTTGACATATAGCACTGCAAAATTACAGAGATATTTCTGTCAAATATTTGCATAAGCTGTTGTCCTGTACATGTTTGTTTTAGTTGCATATTTTTTTCTTCGATATAAAAAAGGCTAAATATCCAAAACTTGATATGATGTTGAAACTTAGTGACAGTGCTTAATGTCAAAAATTAAGTTTAAAAATATTATCCTTCATGAAAACGTATATCATTTGAATTTCTATAATGCCTTCATTTCACCAGACCTGTAAAATTGTTTAAAAAAATCTTTCAGGACTATCTTGCATTCAATTTATCACTAAAAGCTTTTTTAGAATTAAATTTATCAAAGACCTAGAAAAATGAATTAGTAGTTTTTGTATATTTTCATGACAAATAAATGTTTTATAAGTAGATTGTACTAATACAAATAAATATATGCAGATTAGATAATCATAAGTTAAAGTATTTACCAGTTTTAGTCTTCAATTAAATCTCCCCGAGGGTATCCATAACTCAGTAGGCAGTACTTTGTGCTGTCAGATAATATACCATTTAGCAAAAATTTCAGTCATCTTAATTTTTGAAATTTAACTAAAACTAAGGTCTGTTCTCTCCTGCAAAACATTCCTTAGCTGGATTTGGATTCACATATTTTTGGAACTTTAGATTCATTAATTTGCAACTGTTTGGCGTATGTTTTTTAATCTATCAACTTTTTCGGCCCCTAGTGTCACTGATGAGGAATGATTTTCCGAAATGTGCACATCTAGCACATCAAAGTTTAGCAGGTATTTGTTATATATTTACTACCCCTGAGTGGGTACCGCTGCTGGTGGAGTAAATCTCCCCGAGGGTATCCATAACTCAGTAGGCAGTACTTTGTGTTGTCAGAAAATATACCATTTAGCAAAAATTTCAGTCATCTTAATTTTTGAAATTTAACTAAAACTAAGGTCTGTTCTCTCCTGCAAAACATTCCTTAGCTGGATTTGGATTCACATATTTTTGGAACTTTAGATTCATTAATTTGCAAAACTGTTTGGCGTATGTTTTTTAATCTATCAACTTTTTCGGCCCCTAGTGTCACTGATGAGGAATGATTTTCCGAAATGTGCACATCTGGCACATCAAAGTTTAGCAGGTATTTGTTATATATTTACTACCCCTGAGCGGGTACCGCTGCTGGTGGAGTAAATCTCCCCGAGGGTATCCATAACTCAGTAGGCAGTACTTTGTGCTGTCAGAAAATATACCATTTAGCAAAAATTTCAGTCATCTTAATTTTTGAAATTTAACTAAAACTAAGGTCTGTTCTCTCCTGCAAAACATTCCTTAGCTGGATTTGGATTCACATATTTTTGGAACTTTAGATTCATTAATTTGCAACTGTTTGGCGTATGTTTTTTAATCTATCAACTTTTTCGGCCCCTAGTGTCACTGATGAGGAATGATTTTCCGAAATGTGCACATCTGGCACATCAAAGTTTAGCAGGTATTTGTTATATATTTAACATGGCTGTACAGTGTTTAAAAACATGGAATGTAAATTATTAGCTAACGGGCAGAAAATTTTAAACTTTATAAATACAGCTTAACATATCGATTTTATATAGATGAATTCATAAACATACACATTAGATTATGTTATAAGATATTCTGTCTGAGATATATACCATACCCATTTATTATTATGCACAATTTCAAATAACAATTACATATTGTTTGTCTGTCTAGAGTTTCCAGATTCTGTGTTCAATCCTAAATAATTACAAAGTGTTTTGTAACGCAACTGTTTCATTAAAACAAGCTTGTGTATAGAAACAATAACTATAAAACATGATTTACTTTTCAATTTAATAATGATAAGTATTATTAATGTCACAAAACTAGTTATGTTGAGACGGACTTGGGGCTAATCTTTCTATCGGATGGTACCATACACAAAGTTCATCAAGGAATAAAATGATACGTATATACTTAAAACTTAAAAATTGACATTTATTTTACAATCTTTTTTTTAAATTTTGTATTTATTATATAATGGAATGAGATCTTCACAAATGATGACAAACATATAGGAGCGATACGTCACATGAGCCACAGATATGCATAAAAGGAAAACTCTATTTCCAACTTTTTGTATTCAATTTCCACTCTCCTGTAGAATCATGTATTTTGTAACACTTTTTTGCTTAGACTGTAGAGTTTATAGAGTTTCTTGATTAAAAGTTCAGCTACAGAACCTAAATTGAAAAATGCAAATAGCAAATAGCAATAAAGTTGTTAACGTTGGAATCCATGTTATTCTGAAAGTTGTAAATAAGTACAAACTTGGTTAAAGTCTTACAACATTCTGATATAATTTCATTTGGCTGCTTGTTGAATGTATCTAACCGGAGACAGTATGTTATTTAGTGAACATTTAGCTAAGATTCTTGTCTATAAACATGTTTCAGATTTCTTTAATACTGATATTGGTGAAGTTAAAATAGCAAATGAGTACAAACTTGTGCAACAACATATATCTGTAACTAATTTACTTTGAAGAATCTGAATTATTCATAGTAATGGGTTTTAACAATTTACGATACTTTGTTTGGCATTTAAGTTACGTTTTAAAATCAATAAATTGATTAACTAGTAAGATTGTTTTTTATTTGTCTCGTATCACCACTTGGTAAAAAAAATTAGCAAAACAGTTTACATGTGATTTGAAAGCAGCGTCGTGTTATCCTCATTACGTTCTAAAAACAGAGGATGGCATATTTTTTGTGTTGCCCTTCATTTGCCGCTCCATATTTTCTCAGAAATCTTTTCAAACTAGTTTGTCTAATATTCTTAAATAAGTTTTTGGAGTGACTGAAATTACTGAGTAATCCTACTTGTTACAAGACATCCATCCTTTCTGAACGACTTTTTTGTTCAGTATTAAAAGAAACAATGTCTTCTCTGAACTTTACCCTCCCCTCGCCTAACGACTCGGAAGATAACGTTCTTTCGGAGAAACAAACCTTGATATTTCACGTAACCAGGGTAATTATTCAAATAATAATATGAGATTTCGAATAAACAAGATATATACAGATAGAGGTGAATGTCACTTCCGTTATTGAACCTCCGCCAACGAAGATGGCTTAAATTTTTTAAAAAAACGTTTTAGCAGTTTCAAGGGATGATTTTCCAGTTTTCTGTGCTATTTAATTTTCTATGTTTGACAGAAAATATAAAATCTTGTTTGGTACAAAAAAATCACCTGATTATATTGTTTAGAAACTATAAGATATATCATTGTTACAGTAATATTTTTAAATTTATTTTTTTTAGCCAAAACTACTTGTATTTTTTAATAAAGTAAATTACTACCCTTAAGGTACCCTATTATAAGTACACTAGACTTTTTCCATAGACCAGGTGTTCTATTGTTTAAGAATTTTTACTGGCAGATTTTCTTACATAATCATTAATAACTGACCATGAGTAGTTACCAAATCATGTTTTAATCATTAATTTTTAAAAGTGTGTGTATGCATGTGTGATGGATGATAGATTTAGGATAAATACAGGTGTGAAAGTTGTTTTTGACTGAGTGTGATTTCTTGGGATGGTCAGTAATGTTGTCAGAAATTTTGAAGTGAAATCAAGATACAGTGGTATGAGTCCTTATGATTTTTTTGAATTTATTTATTTATTTTTTTTAAAAAAAAATCTTATATTGAAAACGCAATTTTATAATTAAAACACTTGAAAATTAGAAATGTAAATCTGCAAATTCTGCATTGGATGCTATTCTGAGTATGTTGGTGAATTAATTGAGATTTATTATATATATACATTATTCGAGAAAAACAAATTAAGCATCTTGAGTTATGAGGTCAAGTTAATTACTGAGGGGTCAGTTATATTAATAGAGAAAATTTATTGAGCACCATATAAGGCACCTTTTGTTTTATTTGGAAATTTAAAAAACTATTTATATAGGGAAATTAAAAAAATTATTTATATAGATCTCGGGTTTCTTACAAATTGTTTTGTTTCTATTAATTTTAAGTTTGGCTTGAAAGTGTATACAGAGACATAAGCATAAATTAAACCACATTTATTTTAAATGTGCCAAGTGTATTTATCAAGGAAAAATTAATTATATTCCAGAGGAGGAACATATAAATTAAATCTTTATAACAGATGGAAACAGTATTAGTGTGTAGAAATGTTTGTTTATAAAAGATTTGTTTTATTATTTGATGAACTTTAAATTTTGGATAGATTTCATTATATTTTGATTGGAGAATTGAAAATTAATGATTATTTCAGAGAGAACTAATTATAGAAGAACTAGTTGTAAATTTGTTTATGATTATTGATGACTTTGGCAAATAATTAATTGATAATATAAAAATTATTGTTATGTTGTTATTTAATTTCTCATAGTTGTTATCAAATTCCGAGCCATTGGTAACAATCATATAAAAATTGAAAAAGGATAAGAAACATTTAATTACAGTAAGAAATCCAGGTTAATGTATTATCATTGTAGTTTTATATACAAAGCTTGTCAGTAAAGGATCCACTTATTTATAATGTTATTTGTCACTTTCATTTATGAAAATCCTTTAGAATCCCATTTAATGTGTTATAATTAAAATAAACTAAAAACAAAAATTCTCGTTTTTCTTTCCGATATTTCATATCAAAGATTCTAACGCTTTGATTTTTTTGCAAACTAATAACAATTACCATTTATTTTACATAAGTTTTTATTTTAGATTTTATTTGATGTGTTATGCAATATAATACTGGATACATTTTTATCTTTAATTTCCACTTCATTAAATTTGTCTTCATCAATACTAAGCTAGTGCTTAACTAGAACAATGTCTTATCACTATATTAACAATTCATAAAAGGTTTTCAAAGTAATTATGCATTTGCAATCAAAGATTAAACAAGACAAAAAATACAAAAATAATGAAAAAACGTGTCCTCTGTTTAAATCATACATTTGTATTCTCCCTCTTTTGTTATTAAAATAATAAAACACGAACATACCGGTACCTGTCAATAATAAAACAAAAATGAAATCTGCCCCAAAAATTACTTTCATCAGACACTAAAGGGTAGACATTCCCTGTCTGGTTAGATACATACGCACGTGCAAATCTAATTTGACGATAAAAGGAACATGATACTTTCGGCCGTCAAAATTATCCAGTAAAAGTTTTTGATACATCAATTTTATACTTTCCAACAATATTGTCGTGGAAATTAAGCAATAGTATATCAGATACAAAACAAACATACCTGTCCTTGTCCGAATCACAATCCCAAAAACAAAATAAAAACTTTTAAAGCTTGCAAAATTAGTTATACACGTGCACTTCCATTAAGGAAGTGAGGCCGGGTGCTCCGGAACGGTAATCGCCTCCTGTCTAGCTAGCTACACCCTTCACATGCAAATCAATTTTGTGAATGAAAGGAACTATGGTAGGAAATAGAAATAATTTAGAAAAGGGTAGCACAACAGGAAATTACGTCTTCTAATTTTACAATAATTCCGCTGATAACGTAACATAAAATATGTGTTCCTTTTTTCAACAATATAAACTAAAACCATATCTGTTTTCAAAAAGGTACAAAATATAATGGGGATTTTATTTAAATTTTCAGTCGCTGAATAGAAGGAAAAAGTCACTAAGTTTAACAAGCCTATCATCAGGAAGCGATAATGATTTGTCACCGGTTCTCTTACGCCGAGGTCGGCGACCGGCTATTGTTGACACAAAGGTAATGTATAAGCTATCATCTTTTTTATTTATTAGTTGCAAGTTAATTTTCAACCAATTTCATATTTAAAAGAATTTAATGACGGTAAATTTCTTATAGTTGGATTACTTATACCATAAACATGTTAAAGCTATCATCAGGAAACGCTTTGCATCGCATACAAAGAGATCCTTCTTTTAAGCAGAGAGCAGGCACCTTTTTTAATTAATAGACAGTAAAAATAGGGGTAAATTGCTTACATAGTTACATGGCCTTAGTCGGTATGAACATTTCTGATACACGCTGCTTAAAACTATTTAACTCATAAAATTGTGTAATCGTATCTAAAGATGAAATCTATGTTTATATTAGTGTCGATGTCTTGTTTAAAGTTATCATACAATCACATTTTAACAAAAACCCTTATCTGAGCATTACCCTTGTTTTAACGCTCGCAAAAAGTAACTCCAGTTCTAACAGTTTTGTGTCTGAATGGTAAAACGTGGGGTTGTTTGTTTTCCACAAATTATATTTAAAATGTTTATTGGATTGTCAGCATTAAAACGCCATTTGATAAAATGTAAAACCTTTTGATTAAATCGCTATTATTATTCAATCAAATGCTATATAAGATTTGCCTCCAAGGTTTGTGCGTTTGATATAAGAGTGTTATATTATACCCAGTATTTTTGTCTCTAAAAGTAATTCACTAAAACATCGGACCTCACTTGTACATTTATTGATATTTGAATCTCATGTTTCACGGTAAGAATTCCCTATTACTTGTATAAATGGACAGAAATAGCTGGGATTAAACTCGTGTTTTAGTTACAAAGAAACCTCATCCCGTAACTTTAAGAGGTTTTGAAAATCAATTAGCGATTACATAACAGAGGGTGGTTTGACGTCAGAAAAAAGAAACAATTTCTTATTGATACGTTTAGTAGTGATTTGTACTGATGTATAATAACAACAGTGTGTGTTAATCATCTCAAGAGAACAGTAGAATAATAGGAAATTATTTCAAGACAGGTGCTCCTTACCTAACAGATGAAATTGCAAATATTATCTGACAGTAGGCTGAAACCGCAATTTTGTCTTGATGTGGTTTGTTTTAAAAATTATAATGTTATTGTCTATTTAAACAACGTTCGTTCATTACTTTTTCTAACAGCGGCGTGCAACCATATATAAGAATTATCAGACGAGTTATTCGTTAATTTTCATCTGTTTGGCTTACGTTTTTTTATCTATCAAACTTTAAGGTCTTAGCGTCATTGATGAGGAATGAATTTCCGAAATGTGCACATCTGGTACATCAAAATTTAACTAGTATTTGTGTTATAAATTTATAATAAAATAACAAGACAGTATGCATTTGGCAGTCAACAAAATAAAATATAAGACACAAGTATAAAACAAGGAAGATATAAGTAAATGAGAATGAGAAGACATGAATCTACGGAGAATATTAATTATTGTACCAAATGCTTTTGGCAGGTACAGGTTTCAATGTGAAATAGTTTGAGTAAAGTGCTATAAAATAAAACACAAACATACAAGTCCATGTCCAAATTGCAATCCTTAAAAAGAATCAAAAAACTTTGGAACTGGCAAATTTAGCTATACACGTTAATTTCCATCACGGAAATGAGACCCGTCGCTCCGGAAGGGTTGCACCTCCTGTTTAGCTAGCTACACCCATCACGTTCAAAGTCAATGTTGAGAATAAAATAAACAAGGAACTGTGGTAAGTCAAATATATCCAGTATAAGTTTTGATACAGTGATCTCATACCTTTCAACAATACTTTGATGGCGGCCATAAAACCTTTTAAAGGCCTAGACTTGCCTATGCTTACAATATTCTTGAGTAAGCAATTTAATTGTAAGGAGTTCGCTTTATTGTAGAGGGACCCAGTAGTGAGAAGAAGTTCTACTATCGCGTATTAACTGTGAAATAAAACAAACATACCATTCCGTGTCCACATCACAATCCCAAAAACAAAGTAAAAACTTTGCAAACTGGCAAAATATGTTATACACGTGAAATTTAATCAAGAAAGTGAGGCCGGGTGCTCCTGATGGGTAAGCACCTCCTGTCTAGCTAGCTACACCCGTCACGTGCAAGTCAATTTTGAGAATGAAAGGAACAAAGAACTATGGTAAGTCAAATATATCCAGTATAAGTTTGGATACAGTGACTACATACTTATCAACAATATTGTGATGACGGCCATAAAACTTTTTAAGGGCCCTGATTAGCCTAGGCTTGCAATATCCTTGTGTCAACAATTTAATTGTAAGTAATTTGCTTCATTGCAGAAAGTCCCCATAGTGGGAACAAGCTCTACCGTACGTATTAACTGTGAAACATATACACCATACGCAGGAGAAGCAGGGATATTACTGCAAAGAAACGGAAAGTTGACAATAGAGAAATTGAAGTCATCACGTTTGTCGTATAGCTTCAGATGTAACCTTTCATGGGTGTCATAATTGAGGTATAAGTCCAAATTAATATAAAGCAGAACATGGAGAATCTGTCGTGTCTTTTATTTCAAGCTCACTTGGATAGATGACATTCACATATTCTCCAAATTTGTAATTATTTAGAGAAAGAAAGTCATCTATATATCTGTATTTGTAATTGAATGATTTAGCGACAGCCTTTTCTCCAGATTTGACAAGGTTCTGTAAAAATTCTGATTCATATGAATAAAGAAACAAATCAGCAAGCAAAGGTGCACAGTTTGTCCCCATTGGTATACCGATTGTTTATTGAAAGATAATATTGCTAAACACAACAAATATGTTGTCTATCAAAAACTCTAACATTTTGTTGATGGTATCTTCAGTATATTTTTTTTTTGCAGTCCGTATGGTGTTTTACAAAATAACCAGAATCCCTGTTGGGCACTAGATACTTATATCTTGGTTTACCGTTTTTGTAAAAGAATGAAAAGTGAATGATTTGTTTTAGACGTTCTTTCAATTTAGCATGAGGGATAGTGGTGTAAAAGGTAGAAAAATCAAACGTTTTTATACTTTTTACCGAAGGTAGAGTATTAGAAACAAAATGGTCAAGTAGTTCTTTAGAATTTTTGAGAATCCACATTTGGTTGATGCCAGATGTAGAATATCTGAATAGGTCCGAAGGCCATCTAGATTTTTGTGAAGTTTTGGAATCCAATACAAGTAAGGCAGGTCAAGTTCTTCCTGTTTTAAATTGATACCAAAAGACTCAAGGACTCCCCTATGATTGGAAAGAACTTCATCTTTGGTAAAATTAGTTTTGGTATAAGTAGGATTCTCCGATATACTTTCTAAACCAAGCTCCTTAATAAGACATTCAACGTAGAATTTCTTACTAACGAAAATAATGTTATTAGAAGCTTTATCAGCCGGGACAACAACATACCTGTTATGTATGTCAGTAAGGACTGCAGAAACCTAAGGGTCCCTGAGCACTAAAGAAGGTTTAGTACCCATAGACCCATTATGTTTTGCAATCCTTGACTTGACAAAATTTCTAATTGTCCTTATCCAGTCGGATAAAGTATCAAGCTCTACGTCTTCTAATTCAGCCCAACCTCTAGCATACTCTTCAACAGAATTTATAATAATTTTGAAATTCTGTCCCAAAGTAAAAGGTTGAGCCTACCTGAAACAATAGCCAGAAGAAGAAATGATATTATTGCAAAGAAACTCGAAAGCTGACAAAAGAAAAATTTAAATCATAACGTTTGCTGTATAGCTTCAGATGTAATCTTTCGCGGGTGTCATAATTGAGATGTAAGTCCAAATACAAAGAAGGACATGATGAATTCATCGTGTCTTTTAAATCAAGCTGATTTGGATAGATTTGACAAGGTTCTGTAAAATTTTGATTCATACGGGAAAAAAACACAAATCGGAAAGCAAAGGTTCACATTTTGTGCCCATCGGTATACCAATTGTTTGTTGAAAAATCATATTGCCAATCACAATAAATATGTTGTCTATCACAAACTCTTACTTCTTGTTTATGGTATATTCAGTATGTTTTTGTTTGCATTCTTTATGGTGTTTTACAAAATAACCAGAATCCCTGTTGGGCACTAAATACTTATATCTTGGTTTACCGGTTTTGTAAAAGAATGACAAGTGAATTATTTGTTTTAGATGTTCAATTAAGAATGAGGGCTCAATCGTCAATTAAGTAAAAGAATATCTTATTTGTCCATAAGTAACACTATTCAATTTGTCATTTAGAGAACATAATTGTTTTGTATCCTTGTAAAACTCATTTGATTCAATGACCCATCAATAGAGTTTACCACGCTAATGGTGCCTAGTTATAGTTCTTATTATTCTTTTATTTTTTAAAGGAAAATAAATGTAAAAAAAAATGAGAATTAATGACTTCATAAGAAATTCACGATACGAAATGTAATAAACAAATACTGCAATTTTTTGTTGTTTTCTATTTAAAAGAACCAAGCAGGAAGTTTCTAGCTTAAATAAACCCAACAGAATGCTTTTAAACATTCATATTTTATAGTAGAAAACTAGATGAACATCTACAGAAAGATACACTACTTGGATTACATCATTCCCTATGGTTCTGGTCCATTGAACATTGTAGAATGTAGGTCGATGATTTTTTTACGTTTTATATCTCTGTATATATGCGATTGTTTGCTGTAATTGATCTGGTGTTATCTGCGATGGCTGAAGATTTATGTTCCTTCACAGACATTGGGTTTTATAGTTTACCGACACTTTTCATCACTGCATTTTATATTTATTAATATAAACTTAAAACACTTTTAACATAAATGATGGGAGTAAATTGAAAACCAAGTACTGAGCTTTTAGACTGAGAGACATTTTTATTCAAAATCTTTACAAATGGGGCGGGTGATGAGAAGCATTAAGTTAGAGACGTTACTGAAAGGCAATTTGTTCAAGATAAAATGAATAGTTATCGTACAAGCTAGCTTAAATTAAATCTAAAGAGGACTTGTTCTCAATTTTTTGCACGTAAAAGACGAAAATGGAAGAGATTTGTTAGAGAATTAAGGACGTGCTTACTTTAGATAACACGAAGATGGATTAGACGGACTGATGTGCTTCTGATATTTTAATCAGATAAGTTATTTGTTCTCCTGCAGTTCTGAAGTGACGTGCGTTTTTGCGACTTCATCGATTGCATGTTTGGAAAAAAAGAGTTATATAATTTTTCTGAGATCCAGACAAAATGGAAAATAACTGAGTAGAAATTGTTATGTACATTGATTTTTCAATGCGTTTTTTTTTCAATTGTCAATTGAGTGCTACGAAGTTGAATTATAGAGACAGAATATCATCATTTTTTCACTAACCTAGATATAAAGACCACTTGCCTTTATCAACAGTTCCTGTGTATTTTGGTTTATTTAAGTTTTTATCAATTGAATTCGACCTGTCCAATAGAAATGTTGGCCTGAACCAGCAAATTAATTGTCTGTGAAGACAAAAGTGATTTTCATAGAATATAGTGCTCTCTTTACTTTGTCTTCAGTATGTACTAAGTTCTCTTTTTTAATTGTTAAACGGGTGAAAGATTATGATATACCCATAGCTTCTTGCAATCTTCATGATGTTTTCAACCTTCTGATAAAGGTTTGCTCGTTTTAGTAAATCTTTTATTCTTTTCTACATCACACTTGTATGGACGTGTATGGAATTGTTATTTAGTCTTCTATAAATGTTGCTTTATCAGTACTATTACAAACTTTTAAGAAGAAATCTTTAGTTTCAAAATTAACCATTACGAATTTTTCAATTTGCATGTGCTTAAACTTATTTGATACTTTTAACGAGACTTACTGTTACAGTCTAAATGGACATCACTTAGAGTCTGTAGTTGCCAAATTATACTTCTTAAATGTTTTTTGTTTGTCAACTATTCTTTTTTCTAATTCCGTGGTTTACACGAACAATTAATACCTGTTCTATGGGGTCCGATCACTTGTTATAAAGGTCTTTTTTATTAGAGGTTTTATTATAATATAGCTAATCTAACCAGGGGTGATAGAAATTTGCGATCGATATTATTTGTCCACGTTTGTTCAGTTAAACAAGGTTTTTTGTGTTTGGTTTGTTTTTTAACATTTTATTTTATAAGAGATAACTTTTAAATCAATTATCTAAATCCCCCCCCCCCAAAAAAAAGAAACATTTTTCAAAAATCATTCTTGTTGGTTAAAAATGACAATTCTAGTGACAAATAAGGTGCAACGTTTTGGTAAGTATCACAGATGTGGCTTCTCAAAGAAAATCAACTACCTAGTACATCTTAAGGTTGGAACCAATTTTAACTTTTACAAAAATCTTGGACATACGCTTTAGATATGATGAAATTTTCTGAAGGACGGACACTGAATACCTATAAGGTATATATCTCTATAAAAAAAGATACACTGAATTTATATATCCTGATAAATGTTGCAGTATATTTTTATCCAGCTACAAAACAAACTGAATTTGCTGTTTCAGACATTAGTACAAATGTTCCCTTTAAAGAATCAAACACACACACACACGTACAGAACCTCTTCAGAAATCTGAAGTAGATTTTTCATGTTGTTCAATATCGTTATATTTCATTCAGCGTGTCTTTAATAGCAGCACTATTTCTATTAGACAATGGTGAGCATAGACGCTCTCTATGGTAGATATAATTAATTGTCCTTCCTTTCCGTTAAAAGTTCGATTTATCTGTAAATAGTTGAGTAAGTCATCTTAGATTATTTGCAGTTCACTTCAAATCTGTAATCCCGGTATAGAAATTGCTCAGTGGGTTTTATATTACTTGTTGTTTTAGACCTTTCTTTAGGTTCTTCATATATAAACAATATCCTAAGCAATTTGATATGCTTGTACTGTTTCATGTTTGGATACATTGAGATATGATGGGTACATAATAAGTGATTTTGGATTGACTTTCTTATGGAAACAATAAAAAAGTTTAGTTATTAAGTGCGTTTCATTGTATTTTGAACCGTTTTGCGCTATCAGTTATACAGCCGTTTAGATGATCACTTACAAAAAAGAACAAACACACAAAATACCGCCACTATAATGTTTTGACATACATCAAGCGTTGTTTTATAAACCAATCATAATAATGAACTTGTTATAGATAATATGAAATAGATACATCATTTCGTTGATAGAGTGTCTTAAAGTAGATAGAAGTTAAATGGCATTATCTTTCTTGGTGGATTCTTCAAACGCAAATATTCATATCATATCATTTAGATTAAGAAAATCATATATTTGCTTCCATCTTAAAAAAGAGAGAATGTTTGATCCTGTTGAAAGCTGTCATTAATTCTGATAAATATATAAATCGTTATTTTACACAAAATATAATAATCTGTCATATTAAATCGTAAAAAGACATTTATTCGTTTGTTTTTCATATAAATCATCCAGATATAACTCTGTCATACTGATATAGATGCTTTAGTATAGACAGATTTGATGCTATTGAACAATTTCAACGTCGGATTTCAGATATAAATGACAATGTTAAATGACAAATTGATAATCAAACGGGTATATAACAGCAGAATTGTAACTCTGTAAACATACTTTAAACAGTAAAAGCTAAAAGGATCATGACATAATCTGTATAAATGATTATTGAAACAGTCAAACAGGGAAAGACAGTAATTACTCACTGGGACTTCTGATTATGAAGTCGCCAACTGTAGACAGGTACTTAGAAAAAATGTCAAGTACTATTGACATTGATAATAAGAAAGTCCTCCAACATACCATTTAAATAACAAACACTGGTCCATAAATAGGCACAATAAATTGAACAGTTATATTTATTATAATTTGAAAAAAAGACTATTTCAAGAAAGAGTGAACCAAGAACAACTTTATATATTTGAGAAATTAAAGAAAATTTAGTTCTATTATTGTTTTAGAAAATTTGGTGGAAGATGGATTGTATAGATGTAATTTACCTCAAGGTTGCTTGTTAAGTAACTTTGTTATTATCCTACCGCTAAACAAAGAAGATAGTAAATAAAACCTCTAGTTTCTAAAAAGAGAAATGATGTAACTTTTATGTTAGGTATATGGTGCCTAGCGAGAGGGGACGTTTTATAACACTCTTCAGTCATTACTGGGATTTGTCTTAGAACCATTTTTATAATACCAGCAAGGGAACCATGAAAAAAATCATACTTTTTTATGTAAATTCTCTTTTTGTTATACTGTGTAAAGGGAAGCAGAACCGATTTTAAAGTTATTTTCTTGAAAGACTCTCGCAACATTTACAAAATGGACTTGTACATTTGTTATTACATTATCATCAAAAAACAAATTGAACGTTAAAGACAACTTTCTGAAATGAAAAACACAAACCCAAAACTGTTACAGTATATTATAAAAAAGCATTGCCATCGAGGCAAGTTTTATGATTGAAGATCAGAAATTACCCCTTTTATTGTTACTTATTAGTACCGAAATGGTATTTTTATTTTGCATTGTAAGATCAAGATGTAGAAAAGAAACACTTTTATCTGGTTTGTTTTCATTGTCAAATATTAGTTATTAAAAATATGAACATGATCTTTACAAAATAACAGAGAAGAAATAATAAAATATTTATGTAGTAGAAAAAGGTCATTGTTGTTTTTAGTCACGGAGAAAGTGTCAGATTAATAATAGACATCTTCAATAATTGTAATAAATTTAATTTTCTCTGAAATCTCCAAATACATGTATTGCTCTATAGGCCATAAAAGAAACCAACAAAAACTTTTGTGGAGTCGATCGATTTTTTTTCACACCAAATAATATAGATAAAGGTTATTTGTACCATTACATTAAGTTAACGGTTATAATGACAAATTTGTATTTGATTCAGCCGTGAATTCATGTAACAAACCAAGGCTGTAAATAGATTACTACTGTGTCATGTGTCAAAATGATTTAATTATTGCTTATTGTACACATAATGTAGAGAAAAAAAACTTTTATTAATTTTATGTTGTCTAAGAATTGGTACTGGACAGAAAATGTCTTTAAATCTTAATATATATCAAGAAATTATAACCACTCTGTATTAATGCTGGTCAGGAAACCTTTTCCTCATATCCTTGCACTTTTTATAACCCTGATATTTGAATTTCGAATAAGAAAATGTGACATTTAGCATCAGATAATGCAACGAGAACGCAGAACAATACGTGTACATATTTTGATTCCTAATGATAAAAATCCTTACTATAAGTGATGTAGTTTAATTGTACTTGAAACCTTTAGTCATCCAAATGACTGAACCGTAAACATGTAAATAAAAAGTTAAACATTTGACGTATTGTACCAAACAATGTACTAACGAAAATATATTGTACGTACACAGTATAGGCAATATTAACACAATAATTTGTTGTTCATTACCTCGTTACCAAGATATGATGACAACTTAATAGTTTTCATTTAAGTGAGAAACACACACACACACACACACACACACACACACACACACACACACACACGAAAAAAAATGAAACCGGAATCACAAATGTATAGAAAAAAGATTTAATAGAAGAATGATATATATAAAAAACTTGCCAAAATAATGTTCACAACACGTATTTCCAGATTATTCTAATGAACAAAGAAGTTATTATTACCAAAAAACTACTATTTGTGTTCAATATTTAATCACGGTTAAATAAAGAAACCCCATACAGTTATATGGCGTGTTCTACATGCAAAGAATGTTTTATTTTCTACTGACATGTTACGCAGCTTACAAGTGTAACTGCTTCTTAAATATAAAACATTTGTTATTATTGTGTTTCTATTTACTAACATAGATATAAATAGATCTTCAACGTTATTTTGTACTTCCTTGTTTTGAGTAGTTGAATTGATCAAGACTTATGCACGGAGAAACATATAATCGATAGGGAAAGTTGTAAAAATGTATGATAAACAAAAAGCATTGTGTAAACAAAATAAACAATGATCTCCGTTTCGATTTGAACCTTAATTAAAATTAAATGATTTTATCGGAACCGACAGCGAGGCCGTAATTTAGCCTTGTAAGTTGTGATGCATCGGAAAATAAAAAACAAAAAATTATAATCTCTAATCTGGAAGTTTTATGCACTTCCGTATATCAATAAATGATCAGATAAACAACAATCACTTTATAAATTGTTGTATTGAGCTAAATGTAACCTGATTGGCAGATATAGTCAGAACAGACACCTTGTACCTTTTAATAAAAAATTAAATTATTTTGTTATCAGAAATAATGTTGATCAACCACAAAAGTGTCCCATGGCAAAAAAGATTTATAACTTAATTCCTGAATGAATTACAATGAGAAATGTGCTTGTCTAAAAGAATCGTGTTTGTCTATAAGAATCGTTCTAGTCTATAAGAATCGTGTTTGTCTATAAGTATCGTGTTTGTCTATAAAAATCGTGTTTGTCTATAAGTATCGTGCTTGTCTATGTAAATCGTGTTTGTCTAAGAGAATCGTGCTTGTCTATAAGAATCGTGTTTGTCTATAAGAATCGTGCTTGTCTATAAGAATCGTGCTTGTCTATAAAAATCGTGCTTGTCTTCAAGAATCGTGCTTGTCTATAAGAATCGTGCTTGTCTATAAGAATCGTGCTTGTCTATGAGAATCGTGCTTGTCTATGAGAATCGTGTTTGTCTATAAGAATCGTGTTTGTCTATAAGTCTATAAGAATCATGTTTGTCTATAAGAATCGTTTTTGTCTATAAGAATCGTGCTTGTCTATGAGAATCGTGCTTGTCTATAAGAATCGTATATATATATATTGCAGTTTAATTGTTGTTTATTTAGTAATGTTTGGATGTTTGGTCGGTTTAAAATTATGTCTACCCAGAAAAGAATGCAAAAATGTTTGTGCACGTGACATATCCCGCGAATTAAACAAATAACGAAGTAATACTGCTGTCTGGTCCCTTATGATTTAAAAAAAAAACGTTGACACGAAAGTTGTTAATGATGTTTTTCCGCTAATTAAGATTTCTTCCTCCGATTTCAAATGTTACAGTTAATTACACTGAACAATATGTTTGTTTGAAAAAAAAATTGAATACGATGTACAGATGAAATATTTTGACCAATTTAAAAAATGGATTTATGCAACATTAATGTAGGAAAAATCTTTGATCATTTGCCTTGAAACAAACTATCATCAAATGAGAGAAACATAAACATCCAAAAACCTGATATCTGATCTAAGCAGTTAGATAAAGAACGTTAGCCACCGTAAAACAAGAATAAAATTTGACGGAAAATTGGAAACCCTAGGACAATGTATAATGATTTCATCAGTAACACCGTGGTTTTAATACACTTGGCTAAAATCGGAAATTATGGTTACATGTACTTGAAAGATTTCTTTTGATTAATAATTTCGGTCTACAAAGCGAACGAAATAGATAATTATCTAATTTTGTGAGAAGATTTAATTGGACTGAGAAATTTTGTCGGCATAGCTTTCTAGTATTATAATTTGTGATGAAAATGGTCTTTACATGTAACTGTGTATTATCATACCTTTTTTTTTTGTTAATGTTCTCAACAAATGTGGGGGATTTTAATGTCTAGTTATAAAAACATAAAAATGCCTATTTATAAAAGTGTTAAAAAGTAAATACACCAAATAGTTTGTTTGAACAAGTACAAATATAGTTAAGTAAAAGTTGATATGTAAAATGAATTAAAACAAATAAGTCTATTTCTATTAGGTTCAACTTCTAACACAATAAGACTAATGACATGTGTAAATTTTGAATTTTTATAAAAAGAAATATTCAAACGCACATTACACTACTACAAAATAAAAGACAAAACACTCAAACATGAAAAGTAGCTAGGACATAAAGATGTTTAGTTTATGTGTAGTAAAATAAACGACTCTAGACGGACACTACTTGGATTTTAATTGTAAGGCTAGAGAACCATTAAAGGGTACCCAACCATTTTATAAAAAAAAATTAATAATCATGTATCTTAAATAAACATAGAATGCAAATAGGTTCTGATATAAGTTTTGTCCAATGTTCGCATGGTTTATTATTCCTTATGCTTAACAGAAAATTGGTCATTTTTATTTTACAAGAATATAACTAACTTTTGTAATATAGTTTTGTGACTATCCTAAGATTAAGGAATGTCCCATTAGGAATTGTTAGGAACATTTTCTGTACATCGTTAAAGAAAGTTACAACACAAGTTGTTATTGCTGCCAGTTTGTTCGTTTTTTATCAAGTTCCATAGTTGTATACATTTTACCTGGGTTACTTTGTGAAAAGTGCAACAACTCTTTTGAAACAACCAATGTTAATGTGAGCTCATGACATTCTCCCACATATATTTACTGAGTGTGTATGTGTAGATTTTCTGTACGTGTGTACGTAATCTTATCTTAAATCACTTTTTTACTTCTCCTTGAAATGGCGAATTTAAATGAAACATGGTTAGACGTTTATGTGTTAATGCAATTTAGGTTATATGTAGCGTAGATGTACCTCCAAAAACTAGGTCGATGTGACCTAGTAGTGCAAAATTATAAAACAAAATATTTTCTAACAAAAAACAAATTTTATTTTGGAATAAAACCAATAAAACCAGCCTTTATTGTTCATATTTGCATATCAGATCAATAAATCTATAGCTTTAGATACCTACACAGAATGCGCAAGATGAAAAATTTGATTTTAAAAAAAGAAATATTAATTTAACCTATGTCTTTTGAGTACCCTGATTTAATTATCCTTATAATCAGTCAAATTATGGTACAATATAATCTGTGTTTGAGAGACTAATATTTAATAATAAATTATTTAAAATTTTCGTCTGTGTATTCCGATTACAAACATCAATAAATTATTTCTCTATAACTGAAGTCAGGTCAGAAAAGGCTAAATGTTAAACACTGGGAATGAATCATGCTTTAACTGTAACTGTTTTACAATATTGACAGTTTATCCTGAAAATATTTTGCAAAACTCATTTTTATAGTGGTACAGTTTCTGATAAATAACATTACATTCTTCTTTTTAACTTTTCCAGAAAATTCAATTTTATTAATCTACTTTAAATAATTATACACAGTATATTTGTTCGAGTTCTTTTTAAATAATAATAAAAATAATAATAAAAATAATTATTATTATTTTAGATTTAAATCTCGAATCAACGTCAAGCAAACTAAATGAAATGTTACAACCATTTAAATATGAATAAAAGTAGATTAATTAGTAAAGAAATCAAGATAAATACCACAATTATGTCCAATTACAATGTGTGTGTATTTCTCAGTCACATACAAAAACAGCAGGTCATTGTTGTACAACATTTCTTAAATAAATTTTTTTCTTATCTTTAATTGTGCAAGTTTTGGAATATCTTTTGGAATCATGTGTAGACAGTTTTTGATAAAACTAAATACAGATGTTATAAGCTTTAACTGATCGTTAAATTGTCACCTTATGTAAATGCGTATTTTAAGAAATAATAAAATTATTAGAATGTCAAAATTGCCAAAATTAAGGTAGGAAAATCCATTAAGAAATGATGTGAAACTGGGACCAGAAAATAATAATAACCGCAAAACATTGAATAACACCTCCAGTCTTCGAAATGGAGTTTAAACTTGAATGCTGTAATGAATATACATGTATATTAAACTGTGTTGATGAAGAAACTTTCTATTAACATATGTTAATGTGAGTATCCGGATTGTCCGATAGTTTTGACGA
Organism: Tegillarca granosa; assembly: GCA_029721355.1. Classification (NCBI taxonomy): domain Eukaryota; kingdom Metazoa; phylum Mollusca; class Bivalvia; order Arcoida; family Arcidae; genus Tegillarca; species Tegillarca granosa. The sequence continues at coordinate 48,566,923 of CM056599.1, read as the reverse complement.
AATTTTTATACTTTAAATGTTATCCTTGATAACATTATTCCCATATCAGGAGGAATCATAGCCTTATGTACAACATACTGCGGCCATTGTACTTGATAATTATTTTTTTTGACCAGAACAGTACAACAATATTTTGTAGGAAAACAAATGCTTTAAAACAATTCTTATAATCTTAAAAACCACAAATAAGACAAAACATATTCTACAAAAATGTAGCACACTAACAATGGTTTGTATAGGACAAATTAAGATAGGGCATTATGTATAATATGAACAACAAAATAGGGAAAACAGTATTTATACTATACGTTTATAAACATGGAGGGAGAATATGCAGGTTGTACGAGCAGTTCGTATAACCGAGTACATACTTAATAGTCCATGCCCACCGTATAATAAAACGTGTTGTACAACACCAAAATAGCCATGCTGGCTTTTTTCTTGCACCAAACCAGGGTATCGAATAACCAAAGGCCAAAATATCTATATTTAGTATCGTATTCTAATTTATTATTACCATAAAATTGCCCATTGACAGGTGCATTTTAAAACAACAACAACAACAAAATTCTCTGTTCTATTTCAGATCTTTGTTGGTTTTATCTTGATCTTAAACAAAAAATGTCAGCAATGAGTTACATTTTGATTTAAGCCAAAAATAAAATAATGTATTCCTTAATTAAGATATTAAGACCATTTCAACTCTCTCTCTCTCTATCTCTCTCTCTCTCATTAATTAAATATATATTATTGAATTATGAATTATTTTGAATTATAGTTACTTGTTTGTATCCTTAAATAACCCGATAACAACTGTATCATATCATTATATACATATTGTCGATGTAACATTGGATATAATCATGTAACGTAACTTTAGTAAGCAAAAGGTTAATTAAGCTTGATATATTGTTATAAACATCTTACTGGCTGTGTTACATAGTGTTATTCCCTTCTGTAAGCAAGTCAGGTTTGATTATTTACAGTATTACTTTCTATCTGTGTTTAATTTCGGTTCTCTAATGAACAAATACACAACACGATTTTTAAAAGTGTGATTTAAAAATGAAAGCAAGGTTTAGTGTTTTTACAAAGGTAAGTTTCTTAACGAATGATAAAAACTGAATTGTAAATTGTTGTAATAACAGGAACAATATATAATTCACTTACTGGTATATAATATCGTTCTGTATTCTGGTCTTTTATTAAGGCATGTTCTTGAATGTTTTAGCTTTTTTAGACTACATATTTACAAGTTATTTAGTAGCACGGAAACAGAAATTCCACCTGGTAATTATGTTATTCTGAAATCGTACTGTGTTAGTTTAATTGACGAGAAAAGTAAGAATTTAAATAAAAAGTAAAGAAAGAAAATTGGAAAAAAAAAGATATTACGCAATCTGTATATACCATTATCGGCAAATTAGTAGTAACATGTCCAATTGCCAGCGGTATATTTTTTCGATTATAAAGAAAAACCGTGAGTAAAGTTAGCAAAAATCACATCTGGAATTTATCATTTATCTGCAGATTCTGTATTGATTATGTGTTATGTACAATTTATTTATTTTGATTTTAAATTTTGTTTTGGTTATAAGTCTGCAGAAAAGCTATACTTTTTATTTTAAGATCTAGATAACTAATTGTTATATAAAACATTGAACACGTGCCTTCCTTTTGAGGTCGTTTTTCTAGTGACCATAATAATTTCATTCAAATCATATCAATTTATTTAGTTAAAACCTTATACAAGTAATTAAACAAAAGGTTTTTCACAGATCCACAGCTAACAAAACTTTACACAAAGTAGCTATCATGTACACTTGTTCTGTCAAAGTCAATATAAATATGACCGTTATTCTAACCAACGTAAAGTGAAGACATAATGACGTGTAATGTCTGACATTGGTATACAGTACAATAACGACGTTCTTTACTATTTACTTAGAGACCAATAATGGTATAATGTTTGATAAGTGGATAATTTAATAACACCTTACGGTAATTATGTCCGTCTTGAGAGTTGGCAGATAATAGCTATTGATTGGTATATTTGTCAGAATATAAAGCTTGAATACAATCGTTTTATCCTGGGTATTGTAAATTTTTGTAAATTTTATACTTTTAGGTTTTGTCTTTCTTTGGTATCTAGCTATGAAGTATCCATAACCTTTATCAAATAATCTTATCATGCTTTATTCCATGTTAATATATTTCTTTTATATATCTTATTTTTGCTTTCGGATAATTAAGATTTCGCATGAAAAATGCCCTCATGTTGAGAACGCTATCTCCTTTTTTTTTTTTTTTTTAAGTTTTGTTAATCTGTAAAAAAAAAAAACTTATATATATCTATATCTATCTATATATGTGTGTGTGTGTGTGTGTGTGTGTCCGTTTGTTTAGTTTATAAAGATGAAGCTCTCTCTCATACGTCTTTGCACAATCGGCGACATTTTAAACATTATTACATAATGTTATATTTATCAATTTAATTACCGCTCGCTGGAATTACAACGATATAAAGATGTTAGAATTTTGTGAAATTGCACTATTTGTATTCAACACATTTGAAGTTACAAAAAGTTACAATACTAAGATCGGGTAACACTTAGCACGGGGGATTATTGACACATAGCTTTGAGATCTAGATACCCGAACGCGGCACTTTAATCGGGGTACCCGTAGCACTGTGATACGGATACCCGTGCCACTGTGATCGGGATACTGGTAGCACTGTGAACAGGATACCCGTAGCACTATGATATGGTAACATAATGTTAAAATTTGTTTTACCGGAACACAAGGATTACACACGTAGACAGTGAACATTGTGACAAGTAGTACTAAAACATGTACAGTGGACCGAGTTTTACTAGCACGGATACATGTTTAATGGCGGTACGGAAAACCAAGTGACAAAAGTCACGCAGACAGGTCAATACGTTGTAAGAGAGTCGTGTATTAGTAGCATGGAGACAAGGTCAAAAAGAGGTACGTGAAACCAAGTGACAAGAAGAAAAGAGGCAGGGCAATACGTTGTATGGGGGGGGGGGCCATGAATTAAGTAGCAAGGAGGTAGTGAGCTAGACAAGATGACACATAACAACACTTTATTCTTTCAAAGTTTTATTTTTTACATTTATTTAAAAAAAAAAAAAAAAACCTTAAGCATATATTGGAGTTTTAATCACTTTGATGAGTTTATATGTTTTTGTGTTGTTTTAATAAAGCTTTTGTGTTCTGTGTTTTATTGTTATTTTATAGTTATTGCTTCTCGTGTTTATAGAAAAGCCTTCTATTAAAATGAAATAAAACTATTTTCATTTTAATGGTGTTGTTTAGTTTTTGTTGTTTATAAAGATTAAGTTCAATGTATCTATATATTTATGTTTGCGTTATTAGACATTGGTCTAGTTAATCATTTTTGTAATGTTTCTGCTACAGTTAACGGACAAACGTTATTTAGTTATCCTTTATGATACAATATGAGTTTATGTACTTGGCAACATTAACATGTTCGCTATCGAACAATATCGTAAATAAAACATCCAAATTTCATGTAGCAGCTCAAGTTGGGTTGAATACATAAATACCAGTTAATGGTATACTTATTTGAGATTAAGATTTATGAAGTTTAATTGTTGACAAACAGTTGTCTTACGTCACATTAGCAATTTTTATCGACTTATTTTCTAATCATATCAAAGATACTAGCCATTCAAACATAATTTTAAATGCGTGAGTTTTGATAAAACATTCTAAACTGCTTGGTACAAAAAGTCTCTAATAACAACCTTTATTATGCTTTTATGCTTCTGTATTTGCCCCGATTTGACAGATTAACACTATAGACCACTTGGTCAAATTTTCTGGCACCGTGCCAACAAGTAAAGGCCTACTTTTCTCCTATCCCCCTAAGCTTGAGATAATAATTTCCAATGGAAGAAACGGTGGTAGAAATTTCTATCTTCACCTCCTCGTGCTGTTTATCTTCACCTCCTCGTGTGGCCGGAACTACTTTTTAACTTCTCGTAACATCCTCCACTGACAGGAGCAAGTTTAATCACAATTTATTTCAATAATGTTATTAAATGTTTTTCTGTTATAATTTATTCCTGTTTTCATGTTGCAGCCAAGCTAATTTTTACGTTATTTATGCACTACATACTACTTCGGAATAAGATGTACTTTTAAGTAGCTATATCTTTTATAGGTCAAGCTGCGGAGTAATACATTTTCTAAAGCTGATCATTACATGTAGATTTCACAATTGTTTTTTCCTTTTTAAAGTGATTATATAAGAATTCCCGTTTTTTCAGCATACCGCAGGTATGCTCGGATTCGAAGCCGGTCTTTTTAATGGTGGTATTCTTTTTCTGATTTAGACGGTCATTTAAGAGATACATGTAGGAATTTCTGTCAGCCATTCGTGTTTTGGGTTAAATTTGCCCACAATTGTTAAGGGGATGGGAGAAAAATAATCAATCATATGTGTCAGTGGTAGATAGAGGTATCCCACCCTCGTGGGCAGATCTTTTGTGTCTGGAACTCGGCACAGCCTCATTCCAGACACAAAATCAGCCCAATCGGGTTGGATACCTCTATCTACCACTGACGCATATGATAGATTCTATTAGTCCTCTGTCACTTGCAGTTGATTGTGGTTGAGACACGTTGAATTTGAAGGTTAACGATATTAACATTATCAAGTCGGTTACTGCTTCTCTGTAAATTCATGAGAATTGCATGGTAAGTTTAACATACTTGATAAATGCTTATGAGATCATCTAAACAAAAATATAAATTATTAGCATCAGACGAAACTGGATTCCAATTAGTATTTAACAACTAAACTAAAATCTCTGATATTCTAATGCTGATCTGTAAAAAAAGAAGACATTGTCTATCTCTTGAGAAAAACAATACAGAATAATGATCACACACTGGTAATTCTATATACTTATACAATAAAATTCTCATCATTTTGAATAGGATTACAGCCAGATCAGCTTTCCATAAGATCAAATGTTGATAACTCGTGTAACATTAAAATATAATTTCAAATCTTCCTCAATAAAGACTACATTAGCTTTGACTGTTGTACAATAATGTTCTTGGCTGATGACGTCATTATACTGTTGTGACAAGATGAGACATGCAATTGGTCACTTGATGACATTAGATTCCTTTTTAATCAAGGAGGGATTACGCTTGATACACAAGACTCTTGCAATCGGATTATTTTCAAATGTACATCGTATTTACAATTTATGTCTTTTATCTGAAATGTTGGCCACCAATCAAACATTTACAAGCATTGGGAATTCATCATATGAATAATTAAACAAATAGACTAAAATATTACTAAAAATTAGACCACAAGAGATCACGGATATTTCTCGTACAATGTGGACTTAACTGTTTTATGTTTGTATGTTACAGAATGTTGGTGACGTCACACAGTCAGATGAACTTACCCCTAGTAATTCTTGTGATGAAGCTGAGTCAGATAGGTAAGTAATTGTTTTATTTTGATATATTTGTTTAATGGCAGTACAGAAGGTGTAATGACGAAGACCTTCAAAGAGCACTAGAACACGTCAATCGATGTTGTTTTACTATATATACATGTAGTATCTGTTCAAAGTTCGGGGTATATAATCAGTTTTTTATATTGTCTTTCTGGTTTTGCTCTTGTTTGTGTTCTGAGTTATTTACATTCCTTATAAAATAATACACACGGAGAATGTCTGTATCATTAAAACCGATTTAATTTATAATGCAATTAAAGCAAAAATAAATAAATAAATAAATAAATAAATAAATAAATAAATAAAAGTAACCTAATTAAAAAAAATAAATAAATAAAACTTTTTGGACTTAAAATGTCTTCCAATTCATAGTTACACAATTGTGAGCACTTCGTTTGTCTGCCAGCTCATAATACAACTGTTAATAAACAATTGTGAGCACTTCGTTTGTCTGCCAGCTCATAATACAACTGTTAATAAACAATTGTGAGCACTTCGTTTGTCTGCCAGCTCATAATACAACTGTTAATAAACAATTGTGAGCACTTCGTTTGTCTGCCAGCTCATAATACAACTGTTAATAACCAATAAAAAGATTTAAAAGTAAATGTAGTAAATAGCACCACACTGGATTAATATCTGTGAACACAGTGGACTCAGGATAAAATATTTGTGCACATAGTGGACACAAGGTCAAAATATTTGCACATAGTGGACACAAGGTCAAAATATGTGCACACAGTAGACACAGGGTCGAAATGTTGGTACACAGTAGACACAGGGTCAAAATGTTGGTACACAGTAGACACAGGGTCAAAATGTTGGTACACAGTAGACACAGGGTCAAAATGTTGGTACACAGTAGACACAGGGTCAAAATGTTGGTACACAGTAGACACAGGGTCAATATGTTGGTACACAGTAGACACAGGGTCAAAATGTTGGTACACAGTAGACACAGGGTCAAAATGTTGGTACACAGTAGACACAGGGTCAAAATGTTGGTACACAGTAGACACAGGGTCAAAATGTTGGTACACAGTAGACACAGGGTCAAAATGTGTGCACACATTTGGCGAAGGATCAAAATTTTTGTACAAAGTGGACACATGATCAAGATGTGTACACACAGTGGATACAGTATCAAAATTGTTGCACACAGTGAACACAGAATCACAATGTTGGCACACAGTGAACACAGAATCAAAATGTTGGCACACGGTGGACACAGAATCAAAATGTTGACACCTAGTGGACACAGAATGAAAATTTTGGCACACGGTGGACACAGAATCAAAATGTTGACACCTAGTGGACACAGAATGAAAATTTTGGCACCAAGTGGACACAATCAAAATGTTTGCACCTAGTGGACACAGAATCAAAATGTTGGCACCTAGTGGACACAGAATCAAAATGTTGACACCTAGTGGACACAAAATCAAAATGTTGGCCCACAGTGGACACAGAATCAAAATGTTGGCACCTAGTGGACACAGAATCAATATGTTGGCCCACAGTGGACACAGAATCAAAATGTTGGAACGTAGTGGACACAAAATCATAATGTTAGCACACAGTGGACACAGAATCAAAATGTTGGCCTAGTGGACACAGAATCAAAATGTTGACACTTAGTGGACACAGAATCAAAATTTTGGCACACACTGGACAAAAATCATAATGTTGGCACACGGTGGACACAGAATCGAAATTTAGTTACAAAGTGGACACCAAAACACAATTTTGGCACACAGTGGACAACGAATCATAATGTTTGCGTACAGTGGACACAAGATTGAAATGTATATACACATGGATTCATGAATAAAATTCATGTACACAGTTGATACGTTAAAAAGAAAAATAGAGAAGATTTTTAAAAGCTGGGCAAATGTAAAATGGTTTAGTTAGACATTTATATTTTCGATTGTCTGAAATTTTGTGGCTGTCAATTGAAGTTACGGATTGACAAGGTGCTTAAGTTAATTTATTTCAGGATTCACAAGACCAACCCCCTCCTTTAATGATCTTTAAGGATCCTAAAGATCCTTAAATATGTCCTTAAAGATCCTTAAAGGTGCCTTAAAGCCTCCTTTAAGCCATTCCATCTTTAATGATCTTTAATGAACCTTAAAGGAATCTTTAAGGACATATTTAAGGATCTTTAAATTTTAAAACATCAGTTTTGATCTACAATCCAGTGGTTGTTTATTGGAAGTTAGGTTAAGTGTCGACCATTAACATTAAGAACGTTTAATTTCAGTGCTGTGCATATGCAGTTGTATGATTTCGCTATAGTATATTTGTAGCTTATCTTTTTTTTCAGTGCTGTACATTTGTAGTAATAATATAATAATTTTAGTGTAATTTATTAATATGTCATTGCTTCATTTTGTTCATTTTGTTACAGTGTTGTTCGTTTTGTTACAGTGTTGCTGTTTTGTTACAGTGTTGTTGTTTTGTTATCGTGTTGTTTTGTAACAGTGTTGTTGTTTTGTTACAGTGTTGTTCGTTTTGTTACAGTGTTGTTGTTTTGTTATCGTGTTGTTTTGTAACAGTGTTGTTGTTTTGTTACAGTGTTGTTCGTTTTGTTACAGTGTTGTTGTTTTGTTACAGTGTTGTTGTTTTGTTAAAGTGTTGTTGTTTTGTTATAGTGTTGTTGTTTTGTTACAGTGTTGTTTTCTTTGTTAAAGTGTTGTTGTTTTGTTACTGTGTTGTTGATTTGTTTAAGTGTTGTTTTGTTCGTTTTGTTACAGTCTTGCTTGTTTTGTTACAGTGTTGCGTTGTTCGTTTTGTTAGTGTTGTTGTTTTGTTACAGTGTTGTTGTTTTGTTACAGTGTTGTTCGTTTTGTTACAGTGTTGTTCTTGTTGTTTTGTTACAGTGTTGTTGTATAGTGTTGTTGTTTTGTTACAGTGTTGTTAGTTTTGTTACAGTGCTGTTGATTTGTTACAGTGTTGTTGTTTTGGTACAGTGTTGTTCGTTTTGTTACAGTGTTGTTGTTTTGTTACAGTGTTGTTCGTTTTGTTACAGTGTTGTTCGTTTTGTTACAGTGCTGTTGATTTGTTACAGTGTTGTTCGTTTTGTAACAGTGTTGTTCGTTTTGTTACAGTGCTGTTGATTTGTTACAGTGTTGTTCGTTTTGTTACAGTGCTGTTGATTTGTTACAGTGTTGATTTTTTGTTATAGTGTTGTTGTTTTGTTACAGTGTTGTTCGTTTTGTTACAGTGTTGTTGATTGGTTACAGTGTTGTTTTGTTCGTTTTATTACAGTGATGTTCATTTGTTTACAGTCTTGTTCGTTTTGTTACAGTGTTGTTTTGTTCGTTTTGTTACAGTGTTGTTGTTTAGTTACAGTGTTGTTCGTTTTGTTACAGTGTTGTTGTTTTGTTACAGTGTTGTTGATTTGTTTAAGTGTTGTTTTGTTCGTTTTGTTACAGTGTTGTTCGTTTTGTTACAGTGTTGTTTTGTTCGTTTTGTTAAAGTGTTGTTCGTTTTGTTACAGTGTTGTTGTTTTGTGAGAGTGTTGTTGATTTGTTTCAGTATTGTTTTGTTCGATTTGTTAAAGTGCTGTTCGTTTTGTTACAGTGTTGATGTTTTGTTAGAGTGTTGTTCATTTTGTTACAGTGTTGTTGATTTGTTACAGTGCTGTTGTTTTGTTACAGTGTTGTTCGTTTTGTTACAGTGTTTTGTTTTGATACATTGTTGTTTTGTTCGTTTTGTTACAGTCTTGTTGTTTTGTTACAGTGTTGTTCGTTATGTTACAGTGTTGTTCGTTTTGTTACAGTGTTATTGTTTTGTTACAGTGTTGTTCGTTTTGTTACAGTGTTGTTGTTTTGTTACAGTGTTGTTGTTTTGTTACAGTGTTGTTGATTTGTTTTAGTGTTGTTTTGTTCGTTTTGTTACAGTGTTGTTCATTTTGTCACAGTGTTGTTCGTTTTGTTGCAGTGTTGTTTTGTTCGTTTTTTTACAGAGTTGTTTGTTTTGTTACAGTGTTGTTTTGTTCGTTTTTTTACAGACTTGTTTGTTTTGTTACAGTGTTGTTGTTTTGTTAAAGTGTTGTTTATTTTGGTACCGTGTTGTTGATTTGTTACAGTGCTGTGTTTTGTTATAGTGTTGTTGTTGTTGTTTTGTTACAGTGTTGTTGTTTTGTTATAGTGTTGTTTTTTTTTTACAGTGCTCTTGATTTGTTACAGTTTTGTTTACTTCGTTTTGTTACTGTTTTGTTCGTTTTGTTACAGTGTTGTTTTGTTCGTTTTGTTACAGTGTTGTTGTTTTGTTACAGTGTTGTTCGTTTTGTTACGGTGCTGTTGATTTGTTACAGTGTTGTTTTGTTGGTTTTGTTACAGTGTTGTTGTTTTGTTACTGTGTTGTTGTTTTGATACAGTGTTGTTGGTTTGTTACTGTGTTGTTCGTTTTGTTACTGTGTTGTTGTGTTGTTACTGTGTTGTTGTTTTGTTACTGTGTTGTTGTTTCGTTACTGTGTTGTTCGTTTTGTTACAGTGTTGTTGGTTTGTTACTGTGTTGTTCGTTTTGTTACTGTGTTGTTGTGTTGTTACTGTGTTGTTGTTTTGTTACTGTGTTGTTGTTTCGTTACTGTGTTGTTCGTTTTGTTACAGTATTGTTCGTTTTGTTACAGTGTTGTTTGTTTTGTTACAGTGTTGTTTTGTTCGTTTTGTTACAGTGTTGTTGTTTTGTTACGGTGTTGTTGTTTTGTTACAGTGTTGTCACTTCGTTATATATTGTATATTGTGATTTTGTGTTGTCACTTCGTTATTTTTATTGTATATTGTGATTGAAGTGTTGTTAACTGCAAGTTTGGATATAATGTTTTAGCGTTTTTAATCGCCAGTTTGGTTATGAATTTTTCAGTGTTGTTAATTGCCAATTGTGCTGTGGAATTTAACTGTTAACAAAATGAGCTAGAGTTAGAGTTATTGTAACTTCAGTTTTGTCAATTGTCAGTTGTGGTGTGTATTTTTACTGTTGTCATACTAGCTTAGTTATGTAAATATAGTGTTGTCAATTGTCAGTTGTGGGATGTATTTTAACTGTTGTCATGTTAGCTAAGTTATGTAAATATAGTGTTGTCAATTGTCAGTTGTTGGATGTATTTTAACTGTTGTCATGTTAGCTTAGTTATGTAAATATAGTGTTGTCAATTGTCAGTTGTGCGATGTATTTTAACTGTTGTCATGTTAGCTGAGTTATGTAAATATAGTGTTGTCAATTTGCCAGTCTGGTTGTGTTATTTCAGAGTAGTCAATTGTCAAGTTGATGATTTCATCTCATAATACCCGTTATTAGTTTAAACATTAAATGCTTATGTCGACTTTTAGAAATCAAGAATTCTAGTTTTTGTCCTCAATAAGTCAATCAAATCAGACTAGAAGTTTTTTATTTAATAAGAAATGACAATGAGTCTCTTTCTCACTGGTCTTTCTTTATAAAGACGGTATGAAAACTTAATTGTTTATAAAGTCTTGTTCTTGTGCGAGGGATGACCAACTCTGTCTTTCCTGCTTATATAAGAGGGCGTAAAACAATGTCTCATTCATGATAATTTACCAGTAATTGTCAACCGGGGAATGTCTTTAAAGGAGACTTGAAAAGAAAAAACTCCCGGATGATAAATACATTTTAAAGTGTTGCACTGGCACTAAATATTTATCGTAATTGTATCAATATTTCTTACAGGCTTAGTGTTTTTAAAATACATGTAAAAAAGATCAGAATTTTACTTTATAGGATGAGTTTCTTTTTCACACACACACACACACACACACACACACACACACACACACACACACACACACAACGGCGTTATTCTTCTTTTTTTATTTAGTTCTTTGTTGAAATTCAATTCGATTTTTTATATTTTTTATTTGGTTTTTGAGTTTTTGATTTTTTTTTTCAATATTTTTAGACTTAGAGATTGGAGTAATTCTAGTTTACGTTATTTTAACAACGCTGAATTTGTCGAATGAATAATTCCAAACACGTGTTTTTTTCTGTTTCCACATCTTATTTACTAGTACATTAACAAAATCATATACGACACAATAGAAATAGTTACGAAAGTTAAGCGTTTAAAAGAAATCAGTTTATATATATGTGTGTGTGTGTGTGTGTGTGTGAGTGTGTGTGTGTTCTTTCTTAATTATTTTTAGTAGTTTACACGAACATTTTACTGAGCATTTCTCTCTCTCTCCCCCCTCTCTCTCTTTCTCTCTCTCTATCGTTCGTTAATGATAGTTTTGATCTAGTGTGTATCGTCATTAATCAGTATCGATTCAGTAGATACAGATGGCTTATGATTGAGTAACACGTTGTAGACATTATTTGATTGATTCATCTTATGGCTTACAATCATTTGTTTTCAATCCATCTCTCTCAGAAAAATCAGCCATGCTTAAAAAAATTACAAGCTTTGATAAACTCCTGATTGAGATGAGAATCGTTAGTTTTAAGTAAATGTCAGTCTTCCTGTTACATCTCTCAACAAACTTTAACAAGCAGCACGGTAACTGATCCCTGTATAGTCTATATCCACCTAGGTCGAAAATTTGCCGTCTCTTTAACCACATACATGTAGGTCGAAAATCTGCCGTGTCTATAACAACCTCGGTAAAAAAAAAATCTGCCTTGTCTATATCAACCTCGGTAAAAAAAAATCTGCCTTGTCTATATCAACCTGCCGTGTCTATAACAACTTAAGTAAAAAGTCCGCCGTGTTTATAACAACGTAGGCAGAAAATCTGCAGTGTCTATAATCACTTAGATAAAAAATCTGCTGTATCTATAACCACCTATTTAAAAGAATCTGCCGTGTCTATAGCCACCTATGTATAAAATCTGCTGTGTCAATACCAGCTAGGTCGAAATTCTGCCGTGTCTGTAACCACCTAAGTAAAAATTCTGCCGTGTCTATAACCACCTCGGCCGAAACTCTGCCGTGTCTATAACCTAGGTATAAAATCTGCTGTGTCTATAACCACCTAGGCCAAAACTCTGCCGTGTCTATAACCACCTAAGTAAAAAATTCTGCCGTGTCTATAACCACCTAGTTCGAAAAAACTGCCGTGTCTATAACAACCTAGGTAAAAAATCTGCCGTGTCTATAACCACCTAGTTCGAAAAAACTGCTGTGTCTATAACAACCTAGGTAAAAAAACTGCCGTGTCTATAACAACCTAGGTAAAAAATCTGCTGTGTCTATAACCACCTACATGTAGGTCGAAAATCTGCCGTGTATGTAACCAGATAGGTAAAAAAAATCTGCTGTGTCTATAACTCCCTAGGCAGAAAACCTGCTGTATCTATAACCACCTACGTCGTAAATCTGTGGTGTCTATAACAACCTAGGTCGAAAATCTACCGTGTCTGTAACCAGCTATGTAAAAAATCTGCCGTGTCTATAACCACCTTGGTCGAAAATCTGCGTGTCTATAAAACCTACATGTAGGTAAAAAATCTGCCCGTCTATAACAACCTAGGTAAAAATTCTGCCGTTGTAATCAGTTAGGTAAAAAATCTACTGTGTCTTAAACCACCTAGGCCGAAAATCTGCCGCATTTATAACGACTTAGGCCGAAAATCTGCCGTGTCTATTACCACCTTAGTAAAAATCTGCAGTGTCTATAACCACCTAAGTAAAAAATCTGCCGTTTTTGTAACCACCTGAGTCGAAAATCTGCGGTGCCTATAACCACCTGAGTAAAAAATCTGCGTGTCTATAACAACCCAGGTAAAAAATCTGCCGTGTCTATAACCAGCTAGATAAAAAATCTGCCGTGTCTGTAACCACCATATTAAAAATCTTCCGTGTCTGTAACCAATTATTTTGAAAATCTGCCGTGTTTGTAACCCCTTAAGTTGAAAATGTTTGTAACCAGCTAGGTAAAAAATCTGCTCGGGTATTCAGAATGTAAGAAAATCCATCAGTTCGCTAAATGAAGGTCTTTACTTTACTTCTGGTATCCCTGTTTTCTTCATTTTAGGAAGTATCTTAACTGTTGTATCAGATACTTCTTTTTGAATGTATTATTTATAAAAATTCAAAACGTGGTACATGGCAGTGACAAATAACACCATTACTCTGATGTGAATTTTGTAATCTATCTGTATATTTTACGAATTTGCGAAAAAAGAGCAGTTAGTCTTTTAAATTTAATCAAATTAAAATTTCATTACGAAAGAGAAAATTAAGGCGTGAAATTTATTTAAGCATTGCAAAGCCAATAATACAGTTTTCTTCAAATGGCGTGAGAATTTCGGGTTACACTTAATTCGTTTGATACAACAATAATCGAATATTGCATGCATTGTTTAATATCTGAGTTATTACTAGTAATTATGTAGCGGTTATAATTAACTACTGCACGACTTTGACATTATCTGAACTGATTTATCTAATATAGGAAAACAACAACAAATAAACAAGTTGGCGTGTGTGAACCGATCATTATATACTGCAATAATACCATCACCCTTCAGAAACAAATGGCGATATTAAACAAAATAATCTCTCCAAATGATCAAGACTTGGTTGAGATATAACATACGTGTTTTCAATAACGTATTTTTATGTTATAATTTAGGTTTATTTGACACCCCTGATTCGTCTATACAAAGTAACATGTTTTTATTTTTATCCGACGGTTGTTTAATTTGTTAAAGGTGACTTTTTGTTGATTTTGATTTTACATAAATCCAAATATGTGTTTCAAAATACAGATGCAGCTATTGTTGTTATGGCAAATGGAAGAAAATAATTGAAACTTAGGAATATGTGTTTACAATGATAAAATACTTTCACAACAAAGACAATGAAAGGGCGACACGTGACTTTCGGAGAATAAAATGTGACATGAAAATTTGATTGTAATCAAAGCATCAACATATAAGTTTTCCACAGTTTACCTGAATTGATGTAATCTTTAGGTTGTTGAAATTGAATAGCAATTCTTAAGAAATTAAGAACTTGAGAAAATGCATAATCAATATTTAAAGCGCGCCAAAACTTTTTTTCACATGAAAACTATAAAATACCAAATAATTTCAATTTAATATGTTTGAGCACTCCCATACAAACCAGAGGTCTCCATTCCAACAAGCAAACACGCTAATGTATAAATGTGATACGGGCAGACGAAAAGCGAACACGGCACTGTATGAAGGAACAACGGGCACCTGACAAGCAACCACGGCACTATATTAATGTAATACGGGCACCTGACAAGCAAACACGGCACTGTATCAATGTGATACGTGCACATGACAAGCAAACACGACACTGTGTTAATGTGCAACCGGCGCCTGACAAGCAAACACGACACTGTATCAATGTGATACGGGCACATGACAAGCAAATACGGCACTGTATCAATGTACAACGAACACCCGACACGCAAACACGACACTGTGTCAATGTGCAACCGGCGCCTGACAATCAAACACGTTACTGTACCAATGTGATACGGGCACATGACAAGCAAAGACAGCACTGTATCTATGTACAACGGACACCGATACGCAAACACGACACTGTGTCAATTTGATAGGGCCCCTGACAAGCAAGCACGGCACTTTATCAATGTGATACGGGCACCTGACAAGCAAGCACGGCACTGTATCAATGTGATACGGGCACATGACAAGCAAACACGACACTGTATCAATGTACAACGGCCACACGATACGCAAACACGACACTGTGTCAATGTGCAACCGGCGCCTGACAAGCAAACACGTCACTTTATCAATGTGATACGGGCACATGACAAGCAAACACGACACTGTGTCAATGTACAACGAACACCCGACACGAAAACACGGCACTGTGTCAATGTGCAACCGGCGCCTGACAAGCAAACACGTCACTGTATCAATGTCATACGGGCACATGACAAGCAAACACGGCACTGTATCAATGTACAACGGACACCCGATACGCAAACATGACACTGTGTCAATGTGCAACAAGCAAACACGTCAATGTACCAATGTGATACGGGAACATGACAAGCAAACACGACACTGTATTAATGTGATACGGGCACATGACAAGCAAACACGACACTGTATCAATGTGATACGGGCACTTTTGTTTAATAGTATATATGTTGTCCTAAATCTTACTGTAAGATTAATTAAGTAAGAAGGTAGTTAATAGGAAGGGTGTTTTAATCTAGTATTAAGTTAGGTATTGACAAATGAACACACGATGTGATTTTGTAGGCTTGGTCGTGGAATGATGAGGCGGAGAAGTTCTGTAGATCTGGAGACAAAAACCTTCCAGAGAGACCAAGTTCTTAGAGATCGTCGTAAAAGGCTCATTAAGAGAAACACAATATCAGATTTTTACGCCAATAGAACCAATAACACTACGACGTTCTGTGACGGTTTGTAATTTATAATGTTATAACATGTTGTTGTAGGGATGGGGCATTAAAATTATCATTTATCATTTTTACTAGTTCTCAGAATAAATACTACTATTTAGACTATGATCAAATTCCTACTATATTTTTATATTTAGTTATTGGTGTATTTGTTTGCACAAGGTAAGTAGCCCACATGTGATTTTTATTTCAGTTTCTTTTATCAGTAAATTCAACAAGATTGTGTTATAAGGATATACATTTACATTTATTTTTAAATCATACTGCTGAAAAAAGAAGTCCTACGATGTTTTTTGTCTTAAATAATTTACATATCGTAATCAATAACTCATTATATTTATCATCTCTTTCTTTAATATAAATTTCTTGATGCTAATAGAATTGTGTGGTGTCTTGTATGGCTTAATACAACTTTTAAAAGTTTACAAAATTGAATTCTATATTTCCATCGTAACTTTGTATCCTAAAGATAAAATATAATATTGATGATTTTATATTTTTTCAGATGGAAAGAGAGCAAGCAGACAGAGTTTCTCTTTTCGTAAGCTGGTTAGTTCATATAATGTTTACAGTTTTGACAAGATATTATATACTGTAGAAAGCGAACATGTTATTGTAAACATTGTTTTATAGGATCATTTTTGTTTACAGCGTAATCACCATTGTTTGTCCGAGATATTTTAAAAAGTCGAAAATTTCACAGTAGTGTTAATTAATTGTGACGAATTCTTTAACAAAGCAAAAGTCTTGACGTTTGTCTGGATTGAAGAGTAAATGTATAAAAGTATCTTAGTTTTAATTTGGTATTCAGAAGTATTAATTTCAGTCCATTTTTACATGATTTAAGTATTAAGTTAGACTTTTATTTTTTATCAGAATCAGTCATTAACAGTTTGAACTTTCATAGAAAACGGTTTGCCAAACCTACTATAAACCTTTCCCTTCGTTAATATCATAATGGCGGATAAAAAACAAACCACAATCTTTAGTGATTACATGTAGATAGCCGTGACTATCATTATAGTGATTACGTGTACAGATAGCCGTGACTATAATTATGGTGATTACGTGTACAGATAGCCGTGACTATAATTATAGTGATTACGTGTACAGATAGCCGTGACTATAATTATAGTGATTACGTGAACAGATAGCCGTGACTATCATTATAGTGATTACATGTAGATAGCCGTGACTATCATTATAGTGATTACGTGTACAGATAGCCGTGACTATAATTATTGTGATTACGTGTATAGATAGCCGTGACTTTAATTATAGACATTACGTGTACAGGTAGCCGTGACTATCATTATAGTGATAACATGTAGATAGCCGTGGCTATCATTATAGTGATTACGTGTACAGATAGCCGTGACTATAATTATTGTGATTACGTGTACAGATAGCCGTGACTATAATTATAGACATTACGTGTACAGATAGCCGTGACTATAATTATAGACATTACGTGTACAGATAGCCGTGACTATAATTATAGTGATTACGTGTACAGATAGCCTCGACTATAATTATAGACATTTCGTGTACAGATAGCCGTGACAATAATTATAGACATTTCGTGTACAGATAGCCGTGACTATAATTATAGTGATTACGTGTACAGATAGCCGTGACTATAATTAGAGTGATTACGTGTACAGATAGCCGTGACTATAACTATAGTGATTACGTGTAGATAGCCGTGATTATAATTATAGTGATTACGTGTACAGATAGCCGTGACTATAATTATAGACATTTCGTGTACAGATAGCAGTGACAATAATTATAGTGATTACGTGTACAGATAGCCGTGACTATAATTAGAGTGATTACGTGTACAGATAGCCGTGACTATAACTATAGTGATTACGTGTAGATAGCCGTGATTATAATTATAGTGATTACGTGTACAGATAGCCGTGACTATAACTATAGTGATTACGTGTAGATAGCCGTGATTATAATTATAGTGATTACCTGTACAGATAGCCGTGACTATCATTTATATTGATTACGTGTACAGATAGCCGTGACTATCATTATAGTGATTTCGTGTACAGATAGCCGTGACTATAATTATAGTGATTACGTGTACAGATAGCCGTGACTATCATTATAGTGATTACGTGTACAGATAGCCCTTACTATAATTATAGTGATTACGTGTACAGATAGCCGTGACTATCATTATAGTGATTACGTGTAGATAGCCGTGACTATAATTATAGACAATACGTGTACAGATAGCCGTGACTATAATTAAAGTGATAACGTATAGATAGCCGTGACTATAATTATAGACATTACGTGTACAGATAGCCGTGACTATAATTATAGTGATTACGTGTACAGATAGCCGTGACTATCATTAATATTGATTACGTGTACAGATAGCCGTGACTATCATTATAGTGATTTCGTGTACAGATAGCCGTGACTATAATTATAGTGATTACGTGTACAGATAGCCGTGAGTATCATTTTAGTGATTACGTGTACAGATAGCCTTGACTATAATTATAGTGATTACGTGTACAGATAGCCGTGACTATAATTATTGTGATTCTGTGTACAGATAGCCGTGACTATAATTATAGACATTACATGTACAGATAGCCGTGACTATAATTATAGACATTACGTGTACAGATAGCCGTGACTATAATTATAGTGATTACGTGTACAGATAGCCGTGACTATAATTATAGACATTTCGTGTACTAATAGCCGTGACAATAATTATAGAAATTACGTGTACAGATAGCCATGACTATAATTATAGTGATTACGTGTACAGATAGCCGTGACTATAATTAGAATGATTACGTGTACAGATAGACGTGACTATAACTATAGTGATTACGTGTAGATAGCCGTGACTATAATTATAGTGATTACGTGTACAGATAGCCGTGACTATAATTATAGACATTTCGTGTACAGATAGCAGTGACAATAATTATAGACATTACGTGTACAGATAGCCGACTTTCATTCATATTGATTACGTGTACAGATAGCCGTGACTATCATAATAGTGATTACGTGTACAGATAGCCGTGACTATCATTATAGTGATTACGTGTACAGATAGCCCTGACTATAATTATAGACATTACGTGTACAGATAGCCGTGACTATATTTATAGACATTACGTGTACAGATAGCCGTGACTATAATTATAGACATTACGTGTACAGATAGCCGTGACTATCATTATAGTTATTACGTGTACAGATAGCCTTGACTATAATTATAGTGATTACGTGTACAGATAGCCTTGACTATAATTATAGTGATTACGTGTAGATTGCCGTGACTATAATAATAGTGATTACGTGTACATATAGACGTGACTATAATTATAGTGATTACGTGAACAGATAGCCGTGACTATCATTATAGTGATTACATGTAGATAGCCGTGACTATCATTTTAGTGATTACGTGTACAGATAGCCGTGACTATAATTATAGTGATTATGTGTACAGATAGCCGTGACTATTATTATAGTGATTACGTGTACAGATAGCCGTGACTATCATTATAGTGATAACATGTAGATTGCCGTGACTATAATTATAGTGATTACGTGAACAGATAGCCGTGACTATAATTATTGTGATTACGTGTACAGATAGCCGTGACTATAATTATAGACATTACGTGTACAGATAACCGTGACTATAATTATAGACATTACGTGTACAGATAGCCGTGACTATAATTATAGTGATTACGTGTACAGATAGCCGTGACTATAATTATAGACATTTCGTGTACAGATAGCCGTGACAATAATTATAGACATTACGTGTACAGATAGCCGTGACTATAACTATAGTGATTACGTGTACAGATAGCTGTGACTATAATTAGAGTGATTACGTGTACAGATAGCCGTGACTATCATTATAGACATTTCGTGTACAGATAGCAGTGACAATAATTATAGACAATACGTGTACAGATAGCCGACTATCATTTATATTGATTACGTGTACAGATAGCCGTGATTATTATTATAGTGATTACGTGTACAGATAGCCGTGACTATCATTATAGTGATTACGTGTACAGATAGCCGTGACTAAAATTATAGTGATTACGTGTACAGATAGCCGTGACTATAATTATAGACATTACTTGTACAGATAGCCGTGACTATAATTATAGGCATTATGTGTACAGATAGCCTTGACTATCATTATAGTGATTACGTGTAGATAGCCGTGACTATCATTTTAGTGATTACGTGTACAGATAGCCTTGACTATAATTATAGTGATTACGTGTACAGATAGCCGTGACTATCATTATAGTGATTACGTGTAGATAGCCGTGACTATAATTATAGTGATTACGTGTACATATAGCCGTGACTATAATTATAGTGATTACGTGTACAGATAGCCGTGACTATCATTATAGTGATTACGTGTAGATAGCCGTGACTATAATTGTAGTGATTACGTGTACAGATAGCCGTGACTATAATTATAGTGATTACGTGTACAGATAGCCGTGACTATCATTATAGTGATTACGTGTACAGATAGCCGTGACTATAATTATAGTGTTTACGTGTAGATAGCCGTGACTATTATTAAAGTGATTACGTTTAGATAGCCGTGACTGCAATTTTAGTGATTACGTGTACAGATAGCCGTGACTATAACTATAGTGATTACGTGTAGATAGCCGTGACTATAATTATAGTGATTACGAGTACAGATAGCCGTGACTTTAATTATAGTAATTACGTGTAGATAGCCGTGACTATAATTATAGTGATTACGTGTATAGATAGCCGTGACTATAATTAAAGTGATTACGTGTAATAGTCGTATCTGTAATTATAGTAATTAGGGCTTTAGTATTGCGCCAGTATTAGAAGCTTCTCGTAGATAGCATAATACAATGATTACCGGAAACTTGTTAAATCAAAAATGATTTGTTGTGTCTTGTTGTTCCCCGCGTTGTTGTTTCAGTGGGTATCTGATAATTACCTCTCCGTCAAAACGAGGTTGTTTTTATGCAAATACCTGCTAATAAACGACTTATCTACTAACTATAGATGCCTGTGTTTATATGATTGAAGCTTTTCCTGATTGTATTTTTAGATGAAAGCAAAGAGTAAAGAAACACTTACAAGACTTAGTGATGTTTTGGGTAAACTAAAAAAATCAGAATTCCAAGACAATTATCTAGCATCTTATAAGGTAATTTAGTGCTCAATTATATAAGACCTCTGTTCCACTCCTAAACATACATTTTCCTTCATAATACAAAAGAAGATATTTTTTGCGAATTCTTATTCTGTAGTTTTACAAATAATACATTGATTTAGATTCAGTCTTAAACCACATTTACTTTAGGAAAGATAATGACAAGGTCCAGAAAAATGGCCAAATAGAACAGTTAAAACATGAACATTTAGTCAAAACCTTCATCAACTATTATATATTTTTACAGTTGTTTATGTAGTCAGATTTTTTAATTGAAAACCAAACCCTGTACCATAACTGACGACAGGACCATGGCAATGGAATGAAATAATGTTAGAAAATCAGAAATTAAAAAAAATGAATAAATAAAAAAATGAAATAAGATAAAAATAATAAAAAAGTTTGATCCATTACAAGTGCGTCTCTAAAAACTAAACCAACAAATATATCACATATTTCTGTGTAAAAGCAGATGAAGAATTGTGGCATCTATCCTCCGTTAAAAGATAAGTAATAAACGTATGACATGTCTGTTTTGAAAGTCAAATACAAATTCCTGATACGTCTCTAAGAAAAGGCAAAATAGAAATATATGACACGTTTCTGTACAAAAGCTCATAGGCAATACATGAAAATCTCTTTACAAAGACTTTACTGGAGAGGATACAATCAGTGTTCAGTCTCAAATGAAAGTTTTATATTTACAGCTGAGTCTTTCTGTTCAATATATTTTAAAATCTCCTAATTACAATTTAATAATTTGTTCCAATTCTTTATCTGCCCTTTAGGGAATAAGAGGAAAAATAGATCATCATTTAATTTGTGAAATTCTGGAAACGGATGCATCAATAACATATGCAGTTTTAGATTTTAATAAAATCATTCACTATTGTTAGTTGTCTTGCTATGTTGTTATGAAAGGCAACACAAAAGCTGATTAAGCTGCTAAAGTAGCTTTAGCAATACCAACGGCGGCGTCTTCTTTATATCTTCATACAGAATTAAAAAAATGATATCAATGATCAATGGACAAATCATTTTGTCCTGTCTGGATTTTATACCTTTCAACACTTTAAAGTAGGCGTAACGGTATTGTTCTGAGTAACGGTAAAATGACAACAGTCATTTTACTCACTTTCTTAATTTGAATGGATGACCACTACTAGACAATATGTGCCTTTTCAAAGGCATCAATTTATCAAGCACATTTCGTTAAATTGTGTTATCTTTGCACCCACAAGGGATACTTTTAACTGGGCATCATTGGCAAGATCTTTTTGGCAAATTTCGGTAAACATTAAATTTTAAATTTCCCTGAAAATACACACATTTAATAACAACCCATTGTCCTACTATATATCAAAAAGATTTGAATTGCTAATGCGGATTTAAAAATATGAACTCACTCACTCTCTTTACAAAGATATACATTATATATATATATATATATATATATATATATATATATATATATACTGTATGACAAGGTTATAACAATTATCTGTAGAAAGACAGATAGTATTTGTTAGTGTCTGAACAAAGGTAGACAGATGATATACGATACGTGTCTGAACAAAGTTAAAAAGACGGTATATGATACGTGTCTGAACAAAGGTAGACAGACGGTATATGATACGTGTCTGAACAAAGGTAGACAGATGATATATGATACGTGTCTGAACAAAAGAAGAAAGACGGTATATGATACGCGTCTAAACAAAGGTAGACAGAGGGTATATGATACGTGTCGGAACAAAGGTAGACAGACGGTATATGATACGTGTCTGAACAAAGGTAGACAAATGGTAGACGATACGTGTCCAAACAAAGGTAGACAGAGGGTATATGATACGTGTCTGAACAAAGGTAGAAAGACAGTATATGATACGTGTCTGAACACATGTAGACAGACAGTATTTGATACGTGTCTGAACACAGGTAGAGAGACGGTATATGACGCATGTCTAAACAAAGGGAGTGAGACGGTATATGATACGTGTCTGAACAAAGGTAGACAGAGAGTATTTGATACATGTCTGAACACAGGTACACAGACGGTATATGATACATGTCTGAACAAAGGGAGCGAGATGGTATATGATACATGTCTAAACAAAGGTAGAGAGACGGTATGTGATACATGTCTGAATGAAGGTAGATAGACAGTATTTGATACGTGTCTGAAATAAGTTAGATGGACGGTATATGATACGTGTCTGAACCAAGGTAGATAGAGGGCATATGGTACGCGTCTGACCGAAGGTAGACAGACTACATATTAAACATGTCTGAACATTGGCAGATAGACAATATATAATACATGTGTGAAAATTTGCAGATAGACAATATATGATACGCGTCTGAACTAAGGTTGATAGATAATATATGATACGTGTCTATTGCAAAGGTAGATAGATAGTTAATGATAATGTCTATACAAAGGTAGATAGGTAGTATATGATACGTGTCTATACAAAGGTAGATAGATAGTTTATGATAGTGTCTATACAAAGGTAGATAGATAGTATATGATACGTGTCTATACAAAGGTAGATAGATAGTATATGATACGTGTCTTTACAAAGGTAGATAGATAGTATATGATACGTGCCTGAAAGAAGGTAGATAGACAGTATGTGATAGTGTCTGAACGAAGGTAGGTAGAAAATATATGATACGTGTCTGAACGAAGGTAGGTAGACAGTATGTGATAGTGTTTGAACGAAGGTAGGTAGAACATATATGATACGTGTCCGAACGAAGGTAGGTAGAAAATATATGATACGTGTCTGAACGAAGGTAGGTAGAAAATATATGATACGTGTCTGAACGAAGGTATGTAGAAAATGTATGATACGTGTCTGAACGAAGGTAGGTAGACAATATATGATACGTGTCTGAACAAAGGTACGTAGAAAATATATGATATGTGTCTGAACGAAGGTAGGTAGAAAATATATGATATGTGTCTGAACGAAGGTAGGTAGAAAATGTATGATACGTGTCTGAACGAAGGTAGGTAGACAATATATGATACGTGTCTGAACGAAGGTAGGTAGAAAATGTATGATATGTGTCTGAACGAAGGTAGGTAGACAATATATGTTACGTGTCTGAACGAAGGTAGGTAGACAATATATGATACGTGTCTGAACAAAGTTAATTAGACAATATATAATACGTGTCTGAACAAAGGTAATTAGACAATATATGATACGTGTCTGAACAAAGGTAATTCGACAATATATGATACGTGTCTGAACAAAGGTAGACAGATAATATTTTATACGTTCTATTAAAAAGGTATAAGATTGCTCTATATATTGTCTTTATTTTAGAATTGAAATTTGATTTCCCTTTTTGTAAATATCATTTAGACTTACTAAATTGTGTAATATATTTTATAAGTTATTAATTTTTTTAAAGAAAATTTAGTTAAATATATTTTTTTTCAGAAAATTCATTGGTCAGAATTAATAGCTGAAAAAGAGAATACCTTTAACTGTTTATCAGACACAGAACGGAAGAGGAGGGAAGCAATCTGGGAATTATTCTCCAGTGAATGTGTGTTCTTAATAGATCATCTGATGGTGTTAAAACATGTATGTTATATAAATTAATAAATTATTTACGTTACACATATTTATACTTTATTTAAATGTTATTCGGTTGCTATGATTCGTTTGAATTTCAACATGGCGTACAATAAGTGTTGTCTGTTTATTAGGCTAAAAAAAAAAAAATAATAATAATAATGATAATAATAATAATGATAATTATGACATTACAGCTAATTGGAACCAAAATTGTTATAAGCCTTGTGTAATATACTAGTATTTACGCGTATAACCGACAGCATACAACGCTAGTGTAGTTATTTTTTGTAAAAGTTTACATAATTTTTACTCAAGGTTTAATCACATATAAAAGCATGTTATTTAATATATGTTTTCTGATATTCCAAAGTAAAGTTAGTCTCAGAAGTTATCGAACTCTTATATAATAATCTCAGTAGAAAAGCTTTAAGCTATTAATTTATCACGCGCAGATTAACAAATATAATTTGTAACGTTTGCTGTGATTAAACACGCAACATTGTCAATGTCGAAAACATTATTAATGAAACATTTAACTTGATTTAAATCTCCAAAATCCATGGGGATTTTTGACACTGAATTGAAATTACACAGTTGAATTCAATAAAGTTTAAAGTAATTGGAGTGAAGATTTTAACTACACACCGCTTAACCATTAATGTCATGTTATATATAGTAATATTTCATCAACGAATGGTTAAATAAAATGTATGACAATTATCGTCTTGTTTTACTGATGAAAGAATTACTTTATTAATGGTATGATTCAAAACCACCTTGTGGATTCTAAAACCAATTTTGAAGTTAGCTTGCTGTTTGTTAAAAAAAGCTTCTGTAAATTTTTTTAAGCTTGCTTATAGAAGTTGGTTGTAAAACAAACAAATGGAAATAGTAAAAGTTTTCCAATAATACTTTACGTTCACTACGAGGCGTCATTTTGTCCTTTAGACAAGTATTTGTTCAAGTCGGGAGTTTTATAAATCAGTGATTTCACAAATATTTTCTTCTAGTCTTTTTGATTGTTGTTTTTCCTTTGTAGTTTCGTGTTAACATGTTTATTGTAATATGTAAAGGTTTTGTAATTTATAAGGAGATTTGTTGTAATGTGTTTAGGTTTGTTGTAATGTGTTTAGGTTTGTTGTAATGTGTTTAGGTTTGTTGTAATGTATTTAGGTTTGTTGTAATGTATTTAGGTTTGTTGTAATGTGTTTAGGTTTGTTGTAATGTGTTTAGGTTTGTTGTAATGTGTTTAGGTTTGTTGTAATGTGTTTAGATTTGTTGTAATGTGTTTAGGTTTGTTGTAATGTGTTTAGGTTTGTTGTAATGTGTTTAGATTTGTTGTAATGTGTTTAGGTTTGTTGTAATGTATTTAGGTTTGTTGTAATGTGTTTAGGTTTGTTGTAATGTGTTTAGGTTTGTTGTAATGTGTTTAGATTTGTTGTAATGTGTTTAGGTTTGTTGTAATGTGTTTAGGTTTGTTGTAATGTGTTTAGGTTTGTTGTAATGTGTTAGGGTTTGTTGTAATGTGTTTAGGTTTGTTGTAATGTGTTTAGATTTGTTGTAATGTGTTTAGATTTGTTGTAATGTGTTTAGGTTTGTTGTAATGTGTTAAGGTTTGTTGTAATGTGTTTAGGTTTGTTGTAATGTGTTTAGGTTTGTTATAATGTGTTAGGGTTTGTTGTAATGTGTTTAGGTTTGTTGTAATGTGTTTAGGTTTGTTGTAATGTGTTTAGATTTGTTGTAATGTGTTTAGGTTTGTTGTAATGTGTTTAGGTTTGTTGTAATGTGTTTAGGTTTGTTGTAATGTGTTTAGATTTGTTGTAATGTGTTTAGATTTGTTGTAATGTGTTTAGGTTTGTTGTAATGTGTTTAGGTTTGTTGTAATGTGTTTAGGTTTGTTGTAATGTGTTTAGGTTTGTGTAATGTGTTTAGATTTGTTGCAATGTGTTTAGGTTTGTTGTAATGTGTTTAGGTTTGTTGTAATGTGTTTAGGTTTGTTGTAATGTGTTTAGATTTGTTGTAATCTGTTTAGATTTGTTGTAATGTGTTTAGATTTGTTGTAATGTGTTTAGGTTTGTTGTAATGTGTTTAGGTTTGTTGTAATGTGTTTAGGTTTGTTGTAATGTGTTTAGGTTTGTTGTAATGTGTTTAGGTTTGTTGTAATGTGTTTAAGTTTGTTGTAATGTGTTTAGGTTTGTTGTAATATGTTTAGGTTTGTTGTAATGTGTTTAGGTTTGTTGTAATGCGTTAGGGTTTGTTGTAACGTGTTAATGCGGAAAGAACCGTGATTTCAAAACCGATTTTTTTTTTCATTGTAAGCAATCGTTTTTCAAACAAAATTAGAATACACTAACGTACTTGAATCATGTCACTAGACATCTCAGCAAGTACCCGACATAGGTAAGGAATTTATACTATAGTTAGTCTCCAAAGAATGAGTCTCAAAAAGCCGAGCGATCTGCCTATAGGAAAAATGCCAAGAAACAAGGGAACACCTGTGGGAAACCTCTATATCCAACATCGACTTGAGGCCAAATGCAAATTAATTCTAGCCTAATGTACCTATACAAAACATAACGTAATAAAGGCCTATCAAAATTGTTACTATGAAAAAAAAATGAAAATGTATCATCAGTCCTTTTCTCACTATTATTACCTGTTATTCAGAAGAGCAAAATTCACAATAAATGATTTTCGCCTGTTAACTAATGCGGCGCCTATATTGCAATGATAATACACGCAGTGCCGTGTTACATGCTTTATAATGTTGCTTTGTATACCTTAAACTTGTATAAGAAACGCTCGTGTATTGAACAGTGGCCTGGTGATTGATCATAACGTTAACGTTGTTAGATATAAACAACATGTTTCGAAACTATTTTGATAATATGCTCAGATGAGCAGTGCATTATTTAATTGGCTTATTTGCTGATGAAGCACTTACACCGCGTTTTAATGAGAAAAAATATTGTAAAAATGAAAATAAAATACTATAAAATGTATAAAAACAAATGAAAACAGACGACATATAAGATTTGATCCCAAGACTTTGAGGTTATCATTCCCTACGTTATACAACACAGCTAGCGTAGATGATTTTGAAATCGTTTGCTAGCTAATATCAAGTATGTATATTGTTTGGGGCGATTAAGGGGTAATGTGTTTTATCTTTATCCCCAAATTTCAATGTCAGCGCATCCCTCTCCATCAACCAAACTTTGCAAAACAGAAGATAAAATATAGAAGTTTTAGTAGTCAAAATATCTTTGTTGGAGAGGAGTGCGCTCTATGTGTATTAATTAAAAAACGCGGTTATTTCTAACAAATTTTTCGTATTTGTATGGAAGTATACGGAATGCAATATTCTGAAATGTATGTTTAAACACATAATGTAATGTTTTATCAAACTTATAATATTCAAAACCGTTTCGTTTTGGTACTCTCTTTTTGATGTTTACAGTGTAAATATTATTGTGACAAATTTTAAATTATGAATTCTATAGGCGGATGCCTTGGCTTATTGAGAACCATCCTTTTGTAAATTTCCCTTATAATGTATTTATATGACTAATTTTCAGTGCTTCTTTGAACCATTAAAGAAAGTACAAGTTGAGGGACATGTAATGTATGCAGAACCACAAGAAATATTCGGTAATCTGGATGAACTCTGTTATGTAAGTTGTAGATTTATTATACATTTTTATCATAATTTATTTTTAGTATTTTTGTTTTATAAATAAATTCCAAAAAAATTAAAATCTATAGATTGCTGTTAAGTGTTCTTTCTATAGACGCCAGATATTTTGTCAACATGGAACAAAGTATATAAATAACATAAATAACAAAGAAATCGCCTAATTGTCGTGAACTTTCTAGTGAACTTTGAAATCAGTGGTCTGATACGTGTTTGTTTTTTCTCTGTTTTTCTTGTTTTGCTGTTTTTATCATTGTCTCAGACTGTCGGTCACGTTTGCTGTGTCCATTGATTCATTAGAATGTGTCTGTATAAATTGTATTTTACTTTTTCAGGTGAGCTATACTTTTTCTAAAGACCTTTTATCAATTTTAACAAGAAATCTTACAAGTCAGTCTGTTTGGAATACCGAGATTTTAGTTGAAGCTCTAGAAGGGGTGAGTAATAGTATATATAATTAATACGAATTATATAGAGAATAAACAGCTACAGTTAAGTATTTTTCTCAAATTTTCTTCAAGTTGAAGAGATTATTTTGATTAGAAATAAGTGCGGTATTGAAATTGTTTTGACTTTATTGTGATTTGGGTTACTATTTTTGTGAAGTTGTTTATCATTTATTTTTCAGTTTTCAAGGTTATCTGAAGATGGCGGGGTCTATCATACGTACTGTTTAAATTACATCAAAAGTTTAGAATATTTAGAAAAACTTCGTCGCAATGATGATTTTTGTGAGTTCGAAAAGGTAATTTTGTCTCGTTTTTTTGTCATTTGTAACACAGAAGCGTATTGTTATAAAATCCTTGTACAGCTCTTTTGAAAATAATGTCTACTTTTCATCTACTGTTTGCATCAAACTCACTACACTTCCTACCTCATGTGTCATCCTCAGCGTGAAAATGCGTGAATTCTTCAAGTTTTTTTTTAGTTGCTGTTGTCTCTCGTTGTTTATGAACAATTCTTTTAACAGCGTCACAGAAACTGACATTAAGTTTAGAAACTTGCAGTATAAAATTTGAGAAATTATTCTTTTGACTTTTTTGTTTAAGTCAGGTTCGATTATGATATATTTGACGCACTATTGCTACGCATGTACTTGAACTTCAATAATACGTTTACATTTTTATATTGTTGAGTAACTCTAGACATTAACTATAGATTTCGGTCAAGTTTGAGAGCTATATAATCATTTATCCCAGTATGTGTTTGTTTATTTCTGTATTCCTTGATGTATTTGTTTGTTTTTTTTTGTAAAGTACCCGTTTTCAGTTTATCCGTTACTATAAGTATATTTTAAAACATTTTCTCTTCAATGAATTTTGTATACTTATTTACAGTGGTGTGAGATGGACAGCAGATGTAACAGACTTCAGCTTAACGATCTGCTTGTATCCCCAATGCAACACTGTACAAAACTACCGTTATTGATAAGTAACATAAGGAAGTATACAATAGGAGAGGATGATAAGGTACAGCTAACTAAAGCTATAGGGAAAGTCGAAGTATCTCTCCGTAAGTATCACCATGTAGTAACGTCGTGTTTTATCTTTCTCCGTAAGTATTACCTTGTAGTAACTCCATGTTTTATATCTCTCCGTAAGTTCACCATGTAGTAACGCCACGTATTATATCTCTCCGTAAGTATCACCATGTAGTAACGCCATGTTTTATATCCCTCATTAAGTATCACCATGTAGTAACACCATGTTTTATATCTCCGTAAGTATCACCATGTTGTAACGTCATGTTTTTTATGTCTCTGTAAGTATCACCATGTAGTAACGCCATGTTTTATCTCTCCTTAAGTATCACCATGTAATAACGTCATGTTTTATATGTCTCCGTAAGTATCACCATGTAGTAACGCAATGTTTTATATCTCTCTGTAAGTATCACCATGTTGTAACGTCATGTTTTTTATGTCTCCGTAAGTATCACCATGTAGTAACGCCATGTTTTATCTCTCCTTAAGTATCACCATGTAGTAACGCCATGTTTTATATGTCTCCGTAAGTATCACCATGTAATAACACCATGTTTTATATCTCTCTGTAAGTATCACCATGTTGTAACGTCATGTTTTTTATGTCTCCGTAAGTATCACCATGTAGTAACGCCATGTTTTATCTCTCCTTTAGTATCACCATGTAATAACGTCATGTTTTATATCTCTCCGTAAGTTTCACCATGTAGTAACGCTATGTTTTATATCTCTTCGTAAGTATCACCATGTAGTAACGCCATGTTTTATATCTCTCCATAAGTATCACCATGCAGTAACGCCATATATTATATCTCTCCATAAGTATCACCATGCAGTAACGCCATGTTTTATATCTCTCCGTAAGTATCACCATGTAGTAACGCCATGTTTTATATCTCTCCGTAAGTATCACCATGTAGTATCGCCATGTTTTATATCTCTACGTAAGTATCACCATGTAATAACACCATGTTTTCTATCTCTTTGTAAGTATCACCATGTAGTAACGCCATGTTTTATATCCCTCAGTAAGTATCACCATGTAATAACGCCTTGTTTTATATCTCTCCGTAAGTATCACCATGTAGTAACGCCTTTTTTTTATATCTCTCCGTAAGTATCACCATGTAGTAACGCCATGTTTTATATCTCTCCGTAAGTATCACCATGTAGTAAAGCCATGTTTTATATCTCTCCGTAAGTATCACCATGTAGTAACGCCATGTTTTATATGTCTCCGTAAGTATCACCATGTAGTAACTCCATGTTTTATATCTCTCCGTAAGTATCACCATGTAGTAACGCCTTGTTTTATATCTCTCAGTAAGTATCACCATGTAGTAACGCCTTGTTTTATATCTCTCCGTAAGTATCAACATGTAGTAACGCCATGTTTTATATGTCTCCGTAAGTATCACCATTTAGTAACACCATGTTTTATATGTCTCCGTAAGTATCACCATTTAGTAACACCATGTTTTATATGTCTCCGTAAGTATCACCATGTAGTAACGCCATGTTTGATATCCCTCAGTAAGTATCACCATGTAGAAAGGCCATGTTTTATATCTCTCCGTAAGTATCACCATGTAGAAAGGCCATGTTTTATATGTCTCCGTAAGTATCACCATGTAGTAACACCATGTTTTATATCTCCGTAAGTATCAACATGTAGTAACGCTATGTTTTATATCCCTCCGTAAGTATCACCATGTAATAACGCCTTGTTTTATATCTCTCCGTAAGTATCACCATGTAGTAGCGCCATGTTTTATATCTCTCCGTAAGTATCACCATATATAACGCCATATATTATATCTCTCCATAAGTATCACCATGTAGTAACGCCATGTTTTATATCTCTCCGTAAGTATCACCATGTAGTAACGCCATGTTTTATATCTCTCCATAAGTATCACCATGTAGTAACGCCATGTATTACATCTCTCCGTAAGTATCACCATGTAGTAACGCCATGTTTATATCTCTCCATAAGTATCACCATGTAATAACGCCTTGTTTTATATCTCTCCGTAAGTATCACCATGTAGTAACTCCATGTTTTATATGTCTCCATAAGTATCACCATGTAGTAACGCCATGTTTTATATCTCTCCGTAAGTATCACCATGTAGTAACGTCATGTTTTATCTCACCGTAAGTATCACCATGTAGTAACGCCATGTTTAATATCCCTCAGTAAGTATCACCATGTAGTAACGCCATGTTTCATATCTCTCCGTAAGTATCACCATGTAGTAACGCCATGTTTTATATCCCTCAGTAAGTATCACCATGTAGTAATGTCATGTTTTATCTCTCCGTAAGTATCACCATGTAGTAACACCATGTTTTATATCCCTCAGTAAATATCACCATGTAGTAACGCCATGTTTTATATCTCTCCGTAAGTATCACCATGTAGTAACGCCATGTTTTATATCCCTCAGTAAGTATCACCATGTAGTAATGTCATGTTTTATCTCTCCGTAAGTATCACCATGTAGTAACACCATGTTTTATATCCCTCAGTAAATATCACCATGTAGTAACGCCATGTTTTATATCTCTCCGTAAGTATCACCATGTAGTAACGCCATGTTTTATATGTCTCCGTAAGTATCACCATGTATTAACGTCATGTTTTATATCTCTCCGTAAGTATCACCATGTAGTAACGCCATGTTTTTTATTTCTCCGTAAGTATAACCTTGTAGTAGCGCCTTGTTTTATATCTCTTCGTAAGTATCACCATGTAGTAACATCATGTTTTATCTCTCTGTAAGTATCACCATGTAGTAACGCCATGTTTTATTTCCCTCAGTAAGTATCACCATGTAGTAACGTCATGTATTGTATTTCTCCGTTAGTTTTACCATGTAATAACGCCATGTTTTATATCCCTCAGTAAGTATAACCATGTAGTAACGCTTTGTTGTACATCTCTCCGTAAGTATGACCTTGTAGTAACGCTATATATTATATCTTTACGTAAGTATCACCATATAGTAACGCGATGTTTAAACGCCCTCATGGTATTAAAACATCGATTGTATAGAATTACACAATTTATTCCAAATTAAGCGATCGTGTGAATGCTTTGTGGAAGTATTACTTTCTATCGCGAAATTGCTTTTTGTTAAATAATTGAAACAAACCATAATAATTTAAAGTAACACATTCTATCACAAATAATCGTTATGACTGAATCCTCGGGGATCCTTAAAGGTCAAATAATAAATAATCTGATGTTTTAACGTTAAAACAGAAATGTATTATGTATAATTAATGTGCAGGAATGATGTTATCACAATAAAGCTTTGAAGTTTTATGTTACTTGGTACAAGTATTTCTCTGTAGATTCTAACATGACTTAAAATAATTTTGGACACGGGCTTATGAAAATATTAACATGACATCGTCATGTCCCAATAAACAAAAGATATCTCCTTCTAATGTTGAAATTTTGATTCGCAAGGTCGTCTACTGTTTTAACTCAACGGATAAATTCAAATACACAAATTCTGTGTGTCAATTTGTCTGTCAGTCAACCTCTCTCTCTCTCTCTCTCTCTCTCTCTCTCTCTCTCTCTCTCTCTCTCTCTCTCTCTCTCTCTCTCTCTCTCTCTCCCCTATGTTGGATTCATAGGAAATAAGTCATTTTAAATTCACATGTATTCGACAATGAAATAATAGAAGCAATGCCATACTGCAGGTCATTTCTAAGTATTGTTTTAAGCTATAGAGTGTGAAGTCTATACCAATATCATGTATTCCGTCTGTTGTGATACTATTAACATAGTTGTGATGATAGAATCACTCTCTAATACTATAGAATGTGAAGTCTATGCCTATATCATGTATTTCGTCTGTTGTGATACTATTAACATAGTTGTGATGATAGAATCGCTCTCTAATACTATAAATGTGAAGTCTATGCCTATATCATGTATTTCGTCTGTTGTGATACGATTAACATAATTGTGATGATAGAATCGCTCTCGAATACTATAAATGTGAAGTCTATACCAATATCAAGTATTTCGTCTGTTGTGATACGATTAACATAGTTGTGATGATAGAATCACTCTCTAATACTATAAATGTGAAGTCTATGCCTATATCATGTATTTCGTCTGTTGTGATACTATTAACATAGTTGTGATGATAGAATCACTTTCTAATATTATAAATGTGAAGTCTATACCAATACCATGTATTTTGTCCGTTGTGATACGATTAAAATAGATGTGATGAATCAAATTTAGGATGATAAATCTTTTACATTTAGTTTTCTTTAAATGACTCACGTTTCTCATTAATATCTATATCGTTAATAGTCTATTGTTAAATAAAAAATCAAAAAATGATGAAGAAGTGTTTGTAACAAAAGATTACAACTAAGTAATAGAAAAACATATTTGTTAATCAATGGTGTTGTTTGTAAAGCAAACACACTTGCGTTACTTTTACCGCTTATATAAAATATATCTCATTTCAACTTAACATGTTAACTTTCTTTTTTAAAGTAACCTTACATATACTGATTTTCAGCATCATTTATTTTATGCTATTATCAATACTGCCATGTGCTTTGTTTAGAACTTTTATGAAATAATGCTATTATTATAATTAACCATTATGCAATTATAATTTTCTTAAAAATTTGTAAAACTAATTTTTATCGTTCATACGGTTTTAATACCTATATTTCTAGTCCCGGTTTCACAATCATTCTTGAAACAAGATTTTTCTTAATTTATATTTCAGAAAATTTGACAATCTCTTTTTGAATTGTAAATAAATATTTGTGATAAAACTAAATACAGATGTTGCAAGTTTAAATTGATCCTTAAATTCCTGTAAAACTAAACAATTAACCGAATTATCAAGATTTTTGTTAAAGAAAATCTTAGTTAAGGAATAAATGTGAAATCGTGGACTGAAATAAACTTAAAAAAGAACTTGCTTCAAAAATATTGACAAATGTTTTAGTTTTTGTAACTTGTTCAGTTTTATTTCTTTTATATTCTTTTTCAAACAGACATTTTCTTGATATTTGCTTTTTAGAAAGTTTAGAGGAGAAAATGAAGCTTGAGAGAGACCAACACAGAATATTAGAAATCCAGCAACAGTTAGTTTGGCCATCGATAGCTGACTTAGACCCAAAGGCATACATTCCAGAGGTATTCATTCAAAAATATCCGTTTCTGTTTTCCCCTTGAGCGTTTATATTTAACGTAATTTAATGTTACCTGAAATTTATGCAAATCATTATACTAAGACTTAGAATATATCATTCATACTTTTGTATAGAATATGTAAATTATGATCAAGATACCATTTAGCAAAATTTTTGCAGGCGTCTTTATTTTTGAAATTTATTTAAACTATGGTTTGTTCCCTCATTCAAAGCATTCCTTAGCTGGATTTGGATTTGTATATTTTTTTTGAACTTTAGATTAATTAATTTTCAACTGTTTGGACTGTATTTTACATATCAAACTTTTCGGCCCCTAGTGGAATGAGGAATGATTTTCCGAAATCTGCACATATTGCACATCAAAATTTAACAGGTAATTGTGTTATATATACAATTATCCCTTATAGATTTGGTAGAAGTATTAAATTTAGATTAATTTTTCTGTATATATTAAAACTACATTAGGTTTTCCTATGCAAAATATATATATATATAAACGGCGCATTTTTCCTTAACTATGCTTCTTATGAAAAATGTAATACTTGATTCCATGATAAAACTTTTACTTACGTTGAAATTCGAAGAAATGATTATATATATAACAAATACCAGTTAAATTTTGATGTGCCAGATGTGCACATTTCGGAAATTCATTCCTCATCAGTGACACTAAGACCGAAAAGTTTGATAGATATATTTTAGAACATTGATTACGTGATTCTTTATCAAAAACGAGGCAACATCAGCAAACACGGCAAAAGAGCACGTGTTTAAAGAGCGAAATAGCCATGTTGTCGTGCATATTCAAGTCAAGATTTTCAATCTGACCCTGGCCGATTTGAATCGACAGAGTCAGGTTGTTCTAGTTGGCACTTGTTCTTTTCTTTGAAGAATCAAAGCTGACAAATAGCATATTATTGAGGAATTTTAGGAATTTTAATTAATATGGGCTATCATGTGCTGATTTTGAATTTCTATTAGAAAAATGCATTCAAAATCAAGTTGTCATGTGCTGCTTTTTAATGCTTTATTTAAATAGAAATTCAAAAACAGCCTATGACAGGACTAATAAGAGTGTAAATGAATCGCACAGATCGTAATAGCAACCAATTTATATCGATAAAAAATTTTTTTTAGACAATTATGTTTTAATAATGAGAAGACTAAATGCAGCTTTAAAGTTTGATTTTGACTTTATTTGTATGATCAAGTAATGAGGTAACACTATCTCTATAAACATGTTTTACTTGCTATTTTAGTGTTTAAAACCCAGTCTTTCAGTACAACCTAGTACTACGTTGCTGGCATGCCCAAAGCGACAATTAGTACATGAGGGACAATTAACGCTTACTGGTAAGATAAAACCTAAGTTCCTTTATATATATTTTTTCTAAAAGATTCATCTTCTAATTGGATCTGACACAAAGGATAAACCCTCGATATTTCTTATTATTTTCTAGAAGGTTCGTCTTTTTATTATATTTAAGTAACATTATTAGCTTCTTTGCCGATATATTTATTCTGACTTTACAAAGATGCTGATATATTTATAGTATATTTAACTGTGTTATCACGTTTTATGACAAATGTTTTCTTTGTTATATCACGTTATAATTTTAAGTTATTTAATTAATTGAATCGACAATATTTATCACAATTATTTACACAATTGTTTTTGTTTTGTGAGAATTGAATAAATGGGGTTAAATGTCGTTATTGTGTTATATTATTTTAATATGACATATTTTTAAAGATAAAAATGTTGATTTTAAAATACATCAATGTCAATATGTCAAAGTCCGAACAAAAGGAAAACGTATAACACAAGTATGTTTTGACACCTGTAGTAAATGAGCCTTATGCTGTGGAATACTGTACGCGCTATTAACAGTCATTGACAAATCACGAAAGTAAATCCCAAACAAAAATTAATCTGTTTTATCGTATTTTATCATAGATCTGCGAATTGTAATGTCAAAGATTGCGCCTTATTGTATAGTATGTTTAACATCAAAGAAACCTTCTATTTTCATAGCATTTTATTTACGTTTATATATACCTGTTTCCTTTATAGAATCAACTAAAACCTCAGACGTACACCTGTTTCTATTTGATGACATTTTACTCATAACAAAACTGAAGAAAATGTATAAAAAGGTAGGTACAACATTTCTATTATACAGACCTTATGTCATATTTATATATTATCAGGTGTTCACTGGCACTGGTTTTCTGGGTTAATCAGTAATATAACTACTGGCTATGAACTGGTATTTGATATGTTAGAAAAATAATGATATAGCTATTGGCTGTTGGCTTATAGTGGTTATATAAGTAAAAAAACCTCTTTTACAATGTGCACATATGGCACATTAAAATCGACAAATGTATATTTGTTAAACATTTACAATGTTGACGACGACATGATATATAAATAATATGAGTATAATACACGTAAATGATTAATAAATAATGTAAAAGTAAACATAAAAATAGGAACTTATACGCAACCGTAAAATATGCATCAAGAACACAACACAAGGTTACTGAACACACATTTAATGACAGAAGTGTTAAAAAATATTGGGGACGTAAATTATATTCTTGAATTTGGACGTGCACTTGGTTGGTTTGATTATAGCATTATTTAAACGCCCTCAACCATTACACTCATTCATAAATTTGCAACTGTTTTACTTATTTTTTTTTATTTTTAAACTTTTCGGTCTAAGTGTCAGTGATTACGAATGATTTTTCGAAATGTGCACATCTGGTACATCTAAATTCAATTAGTTTTTGTGTTATATATTAACAATATGTATAAATTCAGACTGTTAAAAATTCGCCTAATTTTTCCAAACTATAACTGACATAATTAAGCAGGTTATTTTAATCTGTTCAACAGTAAACAGTAACAAATCAACGTTCACAATGTACCACCTATTTAAAATAAAGGGAAAAATGTTCTGAATTAAAAACATTTATTGACTCCTTGCTCTTGATTTACTTGTAACCAGTTGAACTTGGAAAACAAAACAATAATAATTACATAACTGTTTATAGTATAAATAATATGTACATTAAATACGATTATACATTTACATGGTTAATGATGCTTCGCTTGTATTACACTTGACAGCTTTCCTGTAAATGACACGACAACTATAGTAACATCTTATTTTGTATTGTAGAAGGTGTTTACAAATGAGAATAACGTAACAAAAACATGTTCTCAAACAGAGATATTTTATGTGGTCCACAGGCAGCCTATTGCACTAGACCGTTTAAGTATTCACAACGTTGGAACAGCAGAAGCAGCAGGTATATCATTAACATAGTCATGTTAAGTTTTACAATTTGATGCATGGTTTTTAACGAATGTAGAACTTAATCATGCTTTTTAAATCAAATAATTTCCTTCACATTACAGTGTATAGATTTGCATATTGTTGCGTTATAAACACATTATAATTTTGATACGCGTTTGTCTTCCATTCTGTTGTCTTGTATCCAAATTTCATGACATTTGTTTATAAGAAAACTAAAGCGTAAGCTTTTACATGCCTACCCATGATAGGTTAATACTATTAGATAATCCTATTTTGTTAAATATCTTGATGCATTTAATACTTAATATTACATCAAACGTTCCGTGCTCACTAACAAAGATATAAAATAAAATTGTACAATGTTGACATGTATGTGTTACTTTTTTATTTTAATTTTTCTTTATTAAGCTTGGAATTATTTGATTGAATAGAAATTTTGATATGTTTTCATTGTGAAATGGCTTTTTTGCTATGATATAAAATCACGTTCAACTTTTCTTCAGTGTCTTCAATTTAATCTATTTAATTGAAATGTCAGTTTATCTTGTACAGGTTTGAAGCATCCTTATTTGTTTATAAAGTCCTAATAATACAAAAGTTCGGATTTAAATTGGGTTTTGTTACTCGAATCAAATATATATTTTTAGTTTGTAGACTTAATATTTGTTTTTCAGAAAGCTTTCGATGAAGTAGATTTTGCTTTCAGTTTACTCAGCCTATACACTCAAATTTTCATTTTAGGTGCTCGCTATGCTGTTTTGTAGATAAATCATTTTACCATCTTATAGAAGTTTTTTTTTTTTCAGCAAATGGTCTCAGGTCCTGCTTCGTTGTTGTTCACATAAGTAGATTTCAACAGGTGATAGCAGTTTATACGCTCCAGTCACCTAATGATTCCGTTAAGGTAAAGTTGTTTACATTTAGAACTGAAAAGTAGACATTTAATTTTATTTTTAAAAATAAACCTGTAGAAAACCTGTTCTTATTTGAAATTTTATTAATCTTTAACCTCCGTTTGCGTATATTATATTTGTCATTTTTCTTTTTATTTTTTTCCTTTGTGGTTATATGCTTTATAATGGTTACATTCGGTTTTGGCATTCTCTCTATACTATTATAAGAGTATTTATCAGACAGCGTTATGATATATTATTCTTTACTTTGTTTAACATTAATTTATTTAGGAATGTTGGCTGTCTACATTGAAATCAGCTAAACAAAAGTATACATTGTCCCAGACAAAAGCAGACACCCCTAATAACGGAGAGGCCCGAATAGATCCGACTTTGAACGACTTTAATCACAACGATACAACGGAAACACTTGCACAAAGACCAAACGAGCTCACGCCAAAAAAAGAAGAAAAAATGTTTGACATTTCACCACAAAGAGAAAGACGCAACCGCTTGCTCAAATCTCATAAAAAGTCAATGTCTTTAGATACTGTATTTGTAAATGATATACTTTAACAGATTGTACTTCTCTGTCCATAGTGTGTGAAAATTCGTTTTTAGAGAATCTATTGTTTGTTTAATTTTAATTATAAACTTCATTGTTAAATTGCTTTATCGACACATTTTCATCACAGTATTTTATGACAATCAATGTTTTATGTTGTACCAATTTAAGAATAGTCATGATATTTGGCCGTTATAATTTTCTATATTAATGATAATACAATTCCTGATTTCGTTATCCCATTAGTATTATGTTAATAGTTATTCACACATTCCTGTGTTTCATTTCAAGAAATTAAGTATATCATAGTTGTACAAATGACACAAAAGTATATATATGTTACATAAACTTATTATTCTGTTGCGGAGAACAAACAGCATAAAGTTGGTGTAGCAATTTTATTTCTTTTGCATCCTTGATTTCATAAAGAGATCAAATTAAAATATACTATCGTTTGACAAAAATAGTTGTAGATATAAAGAATTCATAGCTTTCTTTATGAAATCTTCCCTTCATGTAGCAACTTAAAATATTCTAAAAAGCCTAAGGGAAAAAAAACAAACATTGTAGGATTTCCTATTATATAAAATAATGCCTACTATATGTTTCTAATGATCTGTGTTAAAAAAAATATGTCATTCATCAAAAACATGTTCATCGTATGAAAAAATAAACGTGAAGGTTGATAATTTCGAATCTTTTATCTGGCATTACAGAAAATACAAAATAAACACGTTTTCCATGACTTAAAATGTATAATAATATTTGACCTCAAATCAATTATATTAGTGCAAAATTACAAAGTTTTTGGATGAATATTTTGGCCTTGTATGCTAAACAATGAATGAATTAATCTTGCTTTTACACCGGTTTCTTGGATATGTTCAAAATTCGATGTTAATGTTGTGCGTAACGCTTGTTCCAAATATTGCTTCATGACAATAACGGTAATTTCAGAACATAGATTTTATTTAATAAACACAATTTTCAATTCATAATTGTCAATTTCTAAATTCTAGTTCATTATATGTTAACTCCCACCATAAAATTAAAGTCAGTCATTAAGAACAAAAGTTATTGTTTACAGTTATATTCTTTAAGTTAAACTGATTCAAACTTTTTAGCCAATCACAATAAAACACAATCTTACAGTCCATTTTCAAATCAACATATGCCCTCAAAAAAAAAAAAAAAAAAAAAAAAAAAAAAAAAAAAAAAAAAAACAACAAAAAACAAAAACAAACAAACAAACAATCGACCATC
The DNA here is from genome assembly GCA_029721355.1 of Tegillarca granosa. NCBI lineage: Eukaryota > Metazoa > Mollusca > Bivalvia > Arcoida > Arcidae > Tegillarca > Tegillarca granosa. The sequence continues at coordinate 48,525,725 of CM056599.1, read as the reverse complement.
AATTCAGTTGTTCCCGTAAACTTCCATTACGGAAGTGAGGCCGGATGCTCCGAAAGAGAAGCCCCTCCTGTCTAGCTAACTTCACCTGTCACGTTCAAAATCGAACTTGAGAATGAAAGTGACATATAAATATGGGAAGTCAAATATATCCTGTATAATTTTAATGCAGTAACTTCATACTTATTAACAATATTGTGATGACGACCATAAAATTTTAATGGCCTTGATTAGCCTGAGCTTGCAATATCCTTAAGTCAACAATTCAATGTAATCAGCTTGCTTCGTTGTAGAAATTCCCCGTGGTGGGAACAAGCTCTACTATACAGTATTTACTGTAAAACATGTACATCTTACGCAGAAGAAGCAGGGATATTACTTCAAAGTAGCGCAAAAATGACAAAAGAAAAGGCTTTATCATTACGTTTGTCGTGTAGCTTCAGATGTAACCTTTTGTTGAAGTCATAGTTGAGGTATAAGTAAGGGTTAAGGTTTGTTAATCAGAATCAGATTTTTTTTACAGAACCTTGTCAAAAATGGAGAGAATACTGTCGTTGACTGTCATTGATAAAGATGCGGTTCTGTCTCTGTATGATATCAACTTTGGGGAATATATGAATGCAATCTATCCAAGTGAGCTTGAAAAAAGACTTTCTGTTCATATTTTGATTTGTACCCATGAAAGGTTACATCTGAAACTTTCACACAATCGCGATTACTTCAATTTGATTTACCAAATTCCATTGTTCCTTTCATTATCAATTTTGACTTCGCACACGATTGATGAAGCTAGTTAGACAAAAGATATTTACCCCTTACCCTTCCGGAACATCGCCTCATTTCTTTATTTGAAGTCCATGTAAATCATTGAAATAGCCGATTTTTAAAGTTTTTTTTTATTTGGACATAGACTAGTATGTTTGTGTTTTATTTATTTTACTGTGGTACAGAACATTGAGAATTAGTCATATCTTTTATTTCAAGCTCACTAAGATAGATTGCAATTACATATTCTCCAAAATATGGTAACTTAGAAATAAATGTGTTGGCCAGAGTCAGTAAATTCAAGTTAGAATCTATAATAAATGAGCAGGTTCACTATTATAAATCATAAAGAATTAGGTTGTGTAATGTTTTTATATTACTTGTTGTGTTAATGCTTACTTAGGCTATGATCAATTACAATTAATACGTTATATAGACAGATTAATGGCCATTCACAACTGTTGGTCATAAAACAAGTACATTTTATCTCAATGTTTATCTCCAATTTCGTTTTTGACAATAGATTCCATTTATTAAATAATATTTTGTCAAACTTATTGCAGTTACAGTTGTAAATTAAGGCTGTATGCGTTTAGATGTCCACGTGTTGCTAAATTATTCTACGTGAAGATATAAATTTGTTAATTGATAAATTATTTTGTTTATTATGTATATTTAGAATGTGATAAAACATAAAAAGTGATATTCATTTCCTAATAAAATACATTTAATGCACTATGCTATATTCAGTATGTATTCAATTCTGTCATTTGGTCAGACGAAACCGGACCTTAATGGATTTGTTTTTGCGTATTAACCATCACAACACAAAATACCGGACCTGAATTGATTTTTTGCGTATTCAAAACCGTCATTTGCTCAAGCAATACCAGATCTGAATGTTTAACTATGCTAATTAGCATTTTCATCTCAACTTGGACTGCATATCACTTATCACTATCTAATCTTCAATTGACTTCAAAACACACTATCCGTTTGGACACCACATTGCTGTGTTAGTAAAGTCGTATTGTAAAAAGTTAAAACAAATAATGGATATCTACGAATGATTGTATAGTGTCACGTTTTACACAATTCATTGGGAAGCAATCAGAGCAATACATTTACATTAGAGTATGTAGGACCAAAATTGTCGCTTAAGTAGGTTTTTGTCTGTTAAATCTTTACTTGTTGTTTTTCTTTTTGATTAAAAGTAGTGAATATATAACACAAATACCAGTTCAATTTTGATGTGCCAGATGTGCACATTTCGGAAATTCATTCCTCATCAGTAACACTTAGACCGAAAAGTTTGATAATAAAAAACATAAGCCAAACAGTTGGAAATAAATGATTCTAAAGTTCCAAAGTTATATTAATCCAAATCCAGATAAGGAATGATTTGCATGAGGGAACAAATCTTAGTTTCAAAAAAATTTCACCATTTAAGGCAGCTGAAAATTAGGTAAAATGGTACATTTTCTGGCAGCACAAAGTACTGCCTACTGAGTTATGGATACCCTCGGGGAATTTTACTCCACCAGCAGCGACACCCACTCAGAAGTAGTAAATATATAACAAAAATGCCAGTTCAATTTTGATCTGCCAGATGTGCACATTTCGGAAATTCATTCCTCATCAGTGACACTAAGACCGAAAAGTTTGATTATAAAAAACATAAGCCAAACAGTTAGGGTTAGGGTAAGGGTTAGGTTTACACAAAACACAAATCCCAATACACAATCAACAATTTATAATCGGTTGTCGATGTCTCTCTCTACATATGTTCAATTTTTTCTATTATTTTTCGTCATTTGATTTATATATATATCAATTTTTTTTGCCTTAAGGATATTAAAATAGACATTTAGCGGATGTTAATTATTTGTAAATTAAAAAAAAATTAAATCTGCTTATGCGAAACAGTGGATAAAATATGATAAATACTTCATGGCTCTCAATTAGAACAAAATACAACATGGCATTTACTCAAGATCCTGTCCACAGTGGGTGTTTTTAATGATTAATTCTAGTATGTGTCTGTTCCTTAATGTTTTCGGTTGCTATATTTTAGAATTTTGTTGTGTTCCTGCTTTCTGTGGTTGCTGTACATGTTTTCAGATACAAATGTCACATCAATGGTAACTCTAGCTTTTTCGGATTGCATTTCAATTACAAATCTTTCTTCTTATACAGACCAAATGATTAGAAAACGACTTAAAATACAAAACAAAAATAACAAACAAGAGTAAATATTTTACAATCGCTTTACTTATAGAATTTAGAGTTAACAACAGTTCTTTACATTATTAAAATATATGAACAATTTAGGGTGACCCAGCACCATCGTACGGATGTATATACAAAACATAACGAGATCACACGATAAAAATCACATTAGCACTTTATACTTATGGTTAACATTTACACACTCGATCTGATTTTTGTCAGTTCCGCATAACAAATTACCTGGTATGGAAAACCGACATGTTATAACACAAAACGACGTATACAGCAAGATAAGAATGGTAACTATACTTAATGCAGTTTATGGAGGATTGTCACAATACTGACACAGCTACTTTAAGCTTTCTCCTTTAAATTTCAATAATTTAAATGTGATAGTTTCAAATTGCTACTATCATCTATTTCTCTTGGGATCTTTGCGTTGATTTACATGAACATAGAGTACATTTGAGTATTTATTTTAAAGATGTGTTTATATAAGGTAAAAATATATGTATTCATTTGGTCGCTGAACAAAATGCTGTACTGTAAAGATAAGGACATCCAGTCCTTAAGATTTTAATAACAGAATCGGTCGGTTTAATCTAATCATAAACCTTAGTTTAGATTCTGTCAATTTGGATTTACATAATTTTGGAACTTTAGATTCATTATTTACAACTGTGGGTTGTTTTTTTTTATCAAACTTTTCGAAATGAGGAATGAATTTCCGAAATGTGCACATCTAGCGTATCAAATTTAACTGGTATTTCTGTTATATATTTACATCGAGACAATCAGCTTAAAAATGGTGACGGAAACATATAAAAAACAATCGCCAAGCAAACTTACAAAACGAGGAAAAACACCTTCGGTCCCCAGGCCACACCCATCTTTTTTAGAATCCTTTTCTTTGTTACTTGATTATGCCTTATTCATAACATTTCTTTACCTTCCTATCTATTTATATATCATATAGCAGAATTTATCTACAATTAGATTATAGGTTTAAGTACTTGTAGGACCTCTCCAAGTTTACTTTTAAAAAAATAAATGAAATTAAAATTAAAAAACCGTTTTTGTGTTGTTGCATGTATTTAAAACTGTTTCCTATCCTAATTAAAATTATTCAGTCAGATATATTATCAATATTAATTAATAAAATACATGAATATAACACTTTCCATTTATTAAGATATAAACAAAATCGTGTGTTAAGTACAATAAAGTTTCAATTTAAACCTAGAAAGTTTAGGACTGTTCAAACTACTTTTTGTTGAAAAATCAAACAACTATAAATACGTTTTCTAATGTTATTTTCTTCTTGTATAAAAAGTAAGTAAACAGATATTTATGAACTACCACACAAGGGACGCACTTATAAGAAACATTGATATTGACCGTAATGTTTATATGTGATAGCTGACGACCCGTAAATATATATATTTATATATATATATATATATATATATATATATATATATATATATATATATATATATATATATATATATATATATTTATTTATTTATACTCAATGGATATATTTCTTTAGTTTACATTTACAATAAATAAATTGCACGTTTTAACACAACCATTTCTTTGTAATAATTGGAAAAACAACGACAAAATACGATCCACTTGTACATACTTATGACAATATTGCCCCGTTTGAAGTGTACATAAGATATGACAGTGTAACCCCGTTTGGAGTCTACATATGACAATGTTTCTCCGTTAGAAGTGTACATACATATGACAATGTTGACCCGTATGGGGTCTACATATGTCAATGTTGCCCAATTTGGATTGTACATGATATGACGATGTCACCCCGTTTAGACTGATCACTTTCCGAGTGAAAAGCAACGAAAGAGAAATCTCGATTATTTGATACACTTATGATAAATTATGTTGCACTTAAATAACGAGTTTCTTACTTCGAGCTTATTTAAATATTTAACGCGTTTTCTTACAAGTTAACATTACTAAAAGCCTTTCCTGCAATTCAAAACTCTGTCGATGTAAAACAAAATCTAAATCTAGTAAATTATATCGATGCATTTTTGTCGATTTATGCTGTATCAAACTTCCTGTATATGCCAAACGGTGTTTGACGTACTATTATAACAGTTAGTAATTAAATTTTTGTTTTTACCATTTTTAGATTGCACGTGCAGTCGATTAAGGCGGTGCTATTTCAGACTACAATACTAAACGCAAAAATCCAATTACAGCATTGACAAACTTTTTTGTTTCCGTTTTCTTTTTTAAATACAAATTTAATTTGTACATGTTTGAATAATTATTTTTTAAACTCGAGTAATTATCACCATGTCATTTCAATTGACTAGTTCTATATTTTTGCCAAAGCTAATATAATACAATGGATTTTTTTGACTGCATATAACATATTTATAATATTATCTGATGCTTACAAATATATGTGTATACTTAATATATTTGTGTATCATTTTGAAAGTTCTGTGTAAAGGTGAAAGGAAATGGCATTCCATACAAACTTTAACAAGATGATAAAATATGTTTAGTTATCAACAAAATACATTTACAGCTGTACGTCCAGGATATAAATCAACTTTACATGTTTTAAGATCTTTTTTACATCGCGAGATAAACTATCCAGACTGGTCCTTCAATTAGATTTATAACAAAAACAAAATTTTAAATAAATATAAAATTAAAATGAAATGGCTCAAAAGTTTTGGAAGCTACTTTTCTGCACCAAAAATAATTCTACATTTAAAATATCTACTTGGATTTACAATACATAATTATATAGCCATTATCTTACCACAAGAAAATAAAATAACAGTACCTTTAAATGTTACAGAAAAGGAAATAGATATTATGCAAGATAAAGTCTCTTCAACAATTAAAGAAAGACATTTGCTACCTGAACTGGATCTATATAATTTAAATGTTATTGCTTCTCCGTTACGGTATGTAATAATTAAGCATTATTCTCCACTTAGTTTTCTACCAATCTCATTACTTTATCTTTACCGCCACATTCTTAACGCAACACGCTGCTTTATGTAGCTTTAAAATATTTATCCACTCGACTCCTCGATACAAAAATACATACGTCAAATCTTTTCTTTATTAGAAGCCAAAACAATCGTGTGCTATTAATGTTACATAAAAGAAGTTATCGAGCTTATTCTGTCTTAAACATATAGGATGTTAATATTCTGCTTCTTATAAAATTAGTAACTTCTTAGAAAAAAGGCAAATCCAATGTATTTAGACTTATTCTTGGTGGGGAAAGGCGCCATATTTACAATAAGACAATTAGATAAAAACAATATAATATCAATGTAAATGATGATCGTTAGATAACTGTATAGGCTTTAAGTGACAACTAAGGATATGACAGACGATGTATAACACACGTATAATAAGTCAGAGTCATGATAAACGTTTATGTAAGTGTTCGGTCAGATATAAACCGAATCAACAGAATATGATTTAGTATGTGCTGTTTGTAAAATATTAATTTTGCGTTGTCTTTTTTGTGTAGTACCGGGTGATGGTGATTTAGCTCTGTCTTCCGAGTTTGGATTTTTATTTTCTTTAAACGAGTTTTGCCGACTACAAGATTCATTTCCAAATTTTTCTCGTGCCTCTGACAGCTTCTCTAACCATGTGTTCTGAAAATGATAATTAAAAAATCAATTCACACACTCTCGTATATAATTATTTTATTCAATAAATGAATCATCGTATTTAAAGTTGCATTAAAAAGCATTGGTATAAAATCTTTAATCAAACGTGAAACAATCAAACAATTTATATTCTTTTATTAAAGTCTTTTTAACGGCAACATTTTGCCTAAGCAATTGAACAATAATAGAATGTGAAAGACACATCTTTTAAAATAAATCATATATAGGAAAAGTTAAGAAAACTAAGTGTTTTTCGGTATACATTAGCAATACAAAATAAAAAAATATAGAAATAATGATAATAATAATAATAATTTTAAAATACAGAATAAAAATTATAATAATAAAATCAAGAAAAAACACTTTTGACATATTACCAAACCACTGGTTACAAGTTTAATGATATCTGAAATGAACATGATCTACTGACCAAGGATCATAAGTGAGTGAAACAAATATAACCATTTCTTATTGCTTCTATTAATTCTAAGGACTTATAACTTATATGCATCTTTAAATTGCATCTTTATTCAGTTCAAGAGGTGTATATTGTCATTGTTATAAAATTTGCCGGTTTAGTTGTTCTTACTTACCTTTGAAACATCAGTTGGGGCTTGAAGAGTAAATACTCCGATAATTTGCTGAAATCTACTTATTTGAACAATAACGAAGGCACACTTTATACCATTCACTGAAAATATATGAACTCTATATATTATCATACCTGCTGCTGAATTACACACAAAAGCGAGTTTTTCTATGCATTTTAATAGTTATAGCAGAAAAACATATAATTGTAACTATTCAAAGCAACACATGACATTTTACAACAAAACTCTTAAAAAGCTTAAACCTTAAATCATTTGTAATGTAATGACATCATTAAATGTATGAAAAGTGCATAAACTTTGAAAAAGTAGTACAAAGTCTACAAATATTGATTATTGCAAGATCCTTATGTCATTAATTACGTACTTAACTGGTATGAACTCTGTGGGTACTGTAAATCGGAGAATGGTTGCGTTAATTCGCTAGAGTAACTTAACGCAAATATAAAACATTACGGAATATTTTATGCTGATACGATTTATCAAAAAAATTTACAGACGTGAAAGTGTTTCTATTTGCAGTATATATTGGATTATTACATAATGGTCTTATAACTCAATTTACTTTATGCAATAAACCTCAACGTGTTGTAAACAGATATTTGGTTATAAAACAAATTTACTATTACCATTTAACCAAATTTTCAGCTGCCTTAAATTGTAAAATTTGTTTAAAACTAAGGTTTGTTCCCTCATGCAAAGCATTCCTTAGCTGGATTTGGATTAATATCATTTGGACCTTTAGATTCATTAATTTCCAACTGTTTGGCTTATGTTTTTTATTATCAAACTTTTCGGTCTTAGTGTCACTGATGAGGAATGAATTTCCGAAATGTGCACATCTGGCACATCAAAATTCAACTGGTATTTGTGTTATATATTTACTAGTCCTTGTCCAAATCACAATCCCAAAAACAAAGTAAAAAAGGTGGCAAAATTAGTTATACACGTGAACTTCCATCAAGGAAGTGAGGCCGGGTGCTCCGGAAGACTAAGCAGCTTTTTGTCTAGCTAGCTACAGAGGTAATCATTTGCAGAGGGAAAAACATAACTAAATTGTTATTTAAACTTACCAGCAGCCTCTGATTGGCTAATATCATGAACACCAAGTCTATCCAGAGCGATTGGTTGTCGATGTACGGTAAAAGATAATTTATCCGACTGGGTGTTTGATTTTACGTTAGGATCATTAATTAACTGTTTCTGAAAAGACATTTTAACTTTTTTAAAACAGAATGTATAAAAATATCTCGATTCTTACGAATTCCCATGTGATTTTAATGAACCCTTTTTATATCGATATGTTCGTAATTATTATGGCATTTACGTTGTACTAATTAATTTGAGTAGGCTCCCTTGAACTAAACCTATTATCGACGTACCATTAGCAAAACAGTATTACTTTCAAACTTATATAAAAAAAAACACATTTTAATCATATACGCATAAATTCATACGAAGTCTTCAGTTTAAAAAAATAGCAAATGTTTTTTTTTCTTTTTTAAGACACATACAGCTCTAAATATTTAATAAACTACCGAATACTTTATTTTTTTTGTTACCGTTATGTATGTAATATTACTTCCGTTTACTTCTGTATAAGAGGCGTATAGTCATTTTAGGCGAAACGTATTTTTTACGATACTAAAGACTTAATTATGTCAAACAAAATAAAAATTTAACGTACTGGAGAAGATACAAATAATTTCTATTGTCACTGTAAAGTGATTGCATGTCTACAATATCTATGAGGTGTAGTACATTATATAAAAATCTTAGTAAAATAGCAATTATTTTAATCCAAAAATATAATAATGTAACTCCTGATTTTTACACAATAATAATTTAAATTTACTGATTTTAAAATCAAAATCAGATACCGCTAAAAAGCAGAAGAAACATGGAATCGGAAGATTATTGGTTTATATATACCTTCTGGAATGAAAAGATAAGTTTACCTTGCGAGTAGATTTTTTAATCTTTGTAATCAATAAAATATCATCAAACAGAAATAGATAAACTTCTATGGATTTAGACGATTCTAAAATATAAAAAGAATAAACTCTCTATAAATACAACGGTTTTATGTTATCTCATGACACAATTGTAGCAACAAAAAAGATTAATTATCCCTCGGCTTTTAAAAACTTTCCAATCATAAAGGTTTTCATTTATTCTTATTTCCAATGGCTTCCAAATGTACTAAAAATCGAGTCGTAACCATATATAATTGCGACAAAATGAATAGATATCAAATGCAATACTATCATTTTAATTTCATCAAAAAGATAACAGAAGTTAATATCGATTTTCGAAGTTTTAAAAACATAATTTATATGGTCTATTCTTGTCAATGAAGCACTATAACACTGATAAAACCTGTCATCACAGATATATGCAAGATTTCTACAGCTTGATGTTAAAATAACTGTTATTTTAGGATAGATGCAGTAACGTTTTAAATAATAAAAAGAAAACGTAACAGCACCTGTGGCTAGAAACACGAGTTATGTTTTATTTTACTTGATAAAAGTAATGTAGAAACGAATTTTATGAGAAAAGCATTTTTGCTTTGCATGAAGACAAACATGTCTTTAAACAAATCACCAACTTACCAACTAAAGTAAGTTGTCCTTCATGTAGCAATTGTCTTGTAGGATTCGCCAGTAATCGTTCACATGGTTGTTTAAGTAAGGCATTTTTTAGATACTGTCAATAAAGAGTACGACCATATGAGTGTATCTTCTAACTACATTTGATATTGTCTGAATCATTTAGTATATGTAACAGGGTTTTAATTTGTAATATATTATGAAATAATTATGTAAAGTCGTGAACTTAAGTAAACCCAAGCTAGGAAATTAGGAAATATTTAGTCATTGTAATTAAATTGACCTTTATTAAACTATCCAAAGAATGCTAATAAAACAGAGCATATTGCTCAAATAAAAAACACTCTAGTTTCAAAACATAACAGTTACGAAAGACATCACACAGTGTATAAAATAAATTTGTTTGTGACATTAAGACAATTTTCCTATTTGCTTAACAAGTAGATTTTGAATTCAATGAATTCTATTTTTTTTTAATTTTGATATAGCGTGAAACCTATAGTTTATAATCCTTGGACAAAGGCTAATAGCTCTTGGTCTTAATTGTAACCCCCCAAAAAAACTTACTTCGGGGATAAAAACTCTTGGATCTAGGTCTGTGACCGTTGGCCACGTTAACTGTCTTTGTATATCTTGCACCCGTTCATAATTTTTTACCCACTTCATTTTATCCTCCATTTTTTCTACAAATTCAAAATGGTAAAATCAATGAGCCAATGAAAATTTTGTTTTCAAAATCAAGCTAAAAAATAAAATTGTATTTAGTGAGCAAGTTCTTTTTCAAACTTAACAATGACAAAATCATTTCTTGAAACAGATGACTACAGCAGCAATGACCAAACTATTGAATATACAAGATGTGCATATATTCTTGAAACAGGTCCCAAAACACAAAAAAAACAACACATTCTTAGGTATTGTTCTGTATAAACCTAAGTTACAGGAAAATTAAAAAGGATTTATTGAAATATTTATTTCAGTTCTTACTTTAACATTCTATTCTATACTATAATCATTAACAACAATTTTTAAAAGTAACACAAGTCAATGATTTTTATCATTTGATTCCTTCCAAATCATAGTATAGTTCACTTGAAAAAAGTAGATCACATGTTATTGTTTAGTATTGACTTTTTCAAAACTAAACTATAAGAAATTATGAATTTAAAAGCATGTCTTTGGCAACGGCCAAAGCATTTTATATTCTGACACATTACCAGCAATAGACCCAAGCTGTAAAACATTGTTTAAACAAGAGAGGACAAAGATAAATCGGAATTATAATTATACTTACGTAATGAAGTTTCAAACTTATCAATTGTTTCAGTAAGTTGCTGAATTTCTTCTTCATATTCTGTGTATTTTCTGATATTGGTAAGTAACAACGGAAGTTTTGTATAATGCTGCATTGGTGCTACCAGAAGATCCGTTAACTGAAGCCTTTTACATCTTATATCTTGTTCACATCTCTACAAAAGATAATTGTGGTTTAAACAACTGTTCAAGTGATCAAGGAAAGATGTCATAATATATATACATATTGTTTACCTTAAGTTAACTCTTCACATAACATAGAAATGAACGTTATGGGTGCTTCGGGAGTTACCTTAAAACCCGATGGCCCATATCACGGCAGGCGCGGCATTTAAAGGAATCCCCCTGCACATTGACCTATTTGCACTGCAAAGGTAAATTTTCTACCACTTCACCTATACCTGGTCACGTCTGGATGTATGTGAATTATTTTTGACTGGGACGTGAAACCTCATTTAATCAATCAATCAATCAATCAATCAATCAATCAATCAAGTTAACCTTTCGCAAAAGAAATAAAAGGCGTTTAATGTCAAAGGAAAACAAGAAAATCATGATTCAAGACTTATATAAGGACTTTTGAGAGTTATCTTTTAAGAAACTTCTAAACTGAGGCATCTGGTTAAGAAAAGCATCTGCCCTTGGACGGGTAATAATGCTCCATCTGATAAACGCCAATGTAATAAAATGTAAGCAATATGTATTTCTGGTAAAACTTCGAAAAGACCAAGACAAAAGAATGGATGTCTTTATAGCGCTTTTATAAAAAAAATAAGCAATCTTTATCTTGTAATGTTTTGTTATTAAATTGTTTCAATTTCTTTTCAAGAAAAAGCATTTAAGGAACAATGCACAATACTATACATGTTTAACATATGTGTCAATGATAATCCGACAACCTTTGACTTACTTCCAGAAACTATCCTTTTAATAACATGAGGTTCTGTTTTATTAATAAGTCTATATAATTTGCTAACTCTTTAGATTATACAGCAGTCAGTTCTATTTCTTTTCTATTACTGTTAAGCCTATTATTTCTAAAAACTTTCTATAATATCGTATCCTAGATCTTTAAATAAAACATATTACACAGATATTGTTGTAAATATAATAAACCATGCTAAGCATGCAATGAAGAGAACAGATAATACTGATATTTATTATGTTATTTATTTCATTCTAACCTTTTCAAACTCGAAGAAATCATCTCGGCGTCGTAATCTATCTAAATATGTCAAAGCGTTGGTATAATTAAGGCAGTAAGTGTGATATACGTCACCATCTTTGGAATGTGAAGAAAACTAGAAATCACAAAAAAACATGATCGTCAAATAACTGCTGCATCTAACACATTTTCAAACATTCATTAAAAACTTAAACAATATGCAGCACTTACAGTGTAATACCATGTTTTTTTTAAAAAACTAATAGCGGCAAATACCATACATCACAAAATAAACTTAAAAATACATTACACAAATTCGTTTCGAGGACACAGATTACTGTCTTCACAATTTAATTGTTTTTGTTTTGTGCATTATGTATATTATTTGAGACCGTGAGATATTTTAATGGATTTATCAAAATACACTTACTCTATCGAAGGCCTTCATAAGTACATGTGTACTACCAAATTCTGTATTACTCATATCCTTCAATAAGGCTGCTATAAAATCTTTACAAAAGGTATAGCTTACCTGAAATAAAACACAAAAAATCAAAACTTATCATGTATCTGACAAAAGGTAAAAAATTAAAACTTCAAATAAATCATACATAAGGCAAAAAAAAAAAAATCTGAATGCATAAATAACCTAAACAAATAGGTAAAATATGAAAAATTATAATTAATCTGAAAAATGACTAATCATCTAAATGCACAACGAATCTGAAAAAAATGGAACAAATACAAAATATGAGTGATGAAATAAAACAAATCAAACTTTCATGTTTATTTGTTAACTTAAAAAAACATAACTTAAACGTGAGCTTTAACGCGCAATTAAGCACTATAAAATAAGTAAAAGAAACATAAGCTGAAAACGTATGTAGAAAAACAGAACTCAAATTATAAAACGTTATGGTTTTATGTTCTATATGTACATCTTCAAACAAACCGTAGATGGGAAGTCATTTTAAGGCACTATGCTCCTTCCTCAAACCGGAGATGGTAAGCTATATTGTTAGCATTATAAGGCATGATGCTCCTTCCTCAAACCGGAGATAGTAAGCTATATTGTTAGCATTATAAGGCACGATGCTCCTTTCTCAAACCGGAGATGGTAAGCTATATTGTTAGCATTTTAAGGCACGATGCTCCTTCCTCAAACAGGGGATAGTAATCTAAATTGTAAGCATTATTAGGCATGGTGCTCCTTCGTCAATCCGGAGATGGTAAGCTAAATTGTTTGCATTTTAAGCCACGATGCCCCTTCCTCAACCCGGAGATAGTAAGCTAAATTGGTAGCATTTTAAAGCACGGTGGCCCTTCCCAAATTCGGAGATAGTAAGCTATATTGTTAGCATCATTAGGCACGATGCTCCTTTCTCAAACCGGAGATAGTAAGCTATATTGTTAGCATTATAAGGCATGATGCTCCTTTCTCAAACCGGAGATAGTAAGCTAAATTCTTAGCATTTTAAGGCACGATGCCCCTTCCCCAAACCGGAGATAATAAGCTAAATTGTTAGCAATATAAGGCACGATGCCCCTTCCTCAAACCGGAGATAGTAAGCTAAATTGTTAGCATTATAAGGCACGATGCTCCTTCCTCAAACCGGAGATGGTAAGCTATATTGTTAGCATTTTAAGGCACGATGCTCCTTCTTCAACCCGGAGATAGTAAGCTAAATTGTTAGCATTATAAAGCACGATGCTCCTTTCTCAAACCGGAGATGGTAAGCTAAATTGTTAGCATTTTGAGGCACGATGCTACTTCCTCAAATTGGAGATAGTAAGCTAAATTGGTAGCATTTTAAAGCACGATGGCCCTTCCTAAAATCGGAGATAGTAAACTAAATTGTTAGCATTATAAGGCACGATCCCTTCCTTAAAACGGAGATAGTAAGCTTAATTGTTAGCATTATAAGGCACGATGCCCCTTCCTTATACCGGAGATGGTAAGCTATATTGTTAGTATTATACGCTATGGTGCTGGCTGACTTAATCCGAAATGGTAAGATATATTGTTATACATGACAAAATAAATAAATGTTGTTACTTACATAACATAACTCGTCTAAGTTTCCAAATAAATCTTGAGGTTCTGCGTACATAAGTTGTCCTTCTACCTGTACTTTCTTTAGTGGTTCTAAGAAACACTAAATATACGAAATAATAACCGATTTAAAACACACAAAAAGAATAGCAATCAAATATATCAGGTTTTTTTTTAAATTGTAGTAATGAAATATGGAAAGTAACATGAATTAAACACTGGTTAAAGAATGGCACCAAAAGGAAAACAAGCAATATTACACAAATCAGGGAAAAAAAACGGGCAAGAAAATCATTATTCAGAGAAAACAAATTGACTATGTTAAACATAAAATGATAAAATATATGTATATATATAAAAAATCCCACGGGTATGTTTGAAATAAATTCCAACTGTTTGAGATGTGAAAAAAAGACTTCCAAATCGACGACCATAAGTTAAAGAAGGTTACATTTATATCACAGTACAGTTTTCCTGTTAAAGAAGCTAACACGAACATTTACAATGTATAACGAATAGTATTTCAGTTCATTTATAAAGATAAAGGTCTTATTTTAAAATACGTACATGTTTTAACACCATGAGATGATCAATTAAAAAGACACATTCACTTTTAAAAAGTTCCCAGACGGCCTCCCGTCTCTTTCTCTCACTTTCTGACAAACATAAAGGCACTATATCTGGTTGCTTGTCAGAGCTGGCAATTAAATCTGACCAATGGACATCCTGAAAAATGGTAATATGCTGATAAGTATAAATATATTTATTTAGCCACACCACTGGACCTTGTCTTTGGTACTCGTCAAAAGTCAGTGACATTATTGTTAGTGGACTTTTGTTTGTCTTTTTTTTCTTGTCTTGTATCTTGTATCACGTTTCACTTTACTTACTTCCGCTGCTTTAGCCACATATTCGAAAAAGGTACAATAGTTAGCAAGTTGTGTGTCATATATAGCTTGTGATTTTGCACCGATTTTCATAAAACGATTTTGTCTTGTCGGTTGTTATGGTGGGGGTTATGAATACTTTGTTATATTTTATAAATTTAGATTCAAAAAATTTAACTTTTCGGCTTATGTTTTTCATCAATAAAACTTTTCGGCCCCTAGTGTCACTGATGAGGAATGATTTTCCGAAATGTGAACATACGGCACATCAAAATTTGATAGGTATTTCTGTTATATATTTATTAAAACCACTACTGTTTTGCCTATAGTCACTTAAAGAGAAGGGCGCGTTATCCAAAATTAAAGGCTTATTATGTCGAGTAAATAAAAATCATCAAACAACTCGTGTTATAACCTTCGGAGTATTTTCCTGACACGTTTTACTAAGATCTTTTTCAGATCCTTATCTTTTCTTGCTGAACAACAGTAGTAGAGTAATACTTTAATACTTAGGGAGAAAAGGTTTTAAAAAACTTGAAACACTACAGTGATTTTTACAGTATACCTTATAACTTATATCTGCGGGCGGTTTTATTTGATGTGTTCATTTAGTCAATCTTGCGAGGAGACTTAAATTTAAAAATTACATAATTACATACATGTATCTAAAAACAAACTACGAAAATTGGACAGTCCGGTAAATCGATGAATACTCAGTCTGAAACCAAACAATTAGACAGACTATAATGCATTAAGAAATTTTACCGACCTTATATGCTGCTAGATGATTGTCTTTAAATTCTGAGGTTTTCATGTTATTCAGGATATCTTCTAACTTAGTTAAAGCTTCCTTACTTCTGGATTTCATCTTCAATAGAAAAATAATAATTACTGAATACACAAAAAATATATATCATGTACCAGTCAAACTGATAGTGTACTACTTTAAAATCGACATAGTCATGTTGGTAGAAATGTATCTGAGAGAAATATGCCTGTGTTTTTATTTTTTAAACTAACATTGTGATCACATAAGTATATTTGTTCACCAACAATCGCTGCTACATTCAATTCTATATCATGTTACACTCATGTAATGTATAGTGTAATTACTGACAAGCAAATACAAGCTTGACAGCATCCACTTGGCAAAAATCAATAATTGTCAATTACTATCTGACAGCATAAACTTGGCAAAAATCAATAACTGTCAATTACTATCTGACAGCATCCACTTGCCAAAAATTATAACTGTCGATTATCATCTGACAGCTTCCACTTGGAAAAAATCAATAACTGTCAATTACTATCTGACAGCATTCACTTGGCAAAAATCAATAACTGTCGATTAACTACTATCCGACAGTATCCGTATGACAAAAATCAATGAACTGTCGATCAACTTATACATTACAGCAACCACCTAGCAACAATCAATAACTGTCAATTAACTACTACCTGATAGCATCCACTTGGTAACAAGCAATCTAACAAAGAACGCTTGCCAATTAGAAATCAACTTTGGTAAGATAGAAAAAAATCGCCGAAGGTTATAAATAATCACAATCGACTTGTGAACGACCCTGTGGCTTATGACAAGTTGTCCAGAGTTGTGTACAGGGTTGGAACGAATATTATGAACTAGAAGGTATCTTTTGGTGTTGTATTTGTAACGACTTTGGAATGCCTTTGTAGTAAGCTTCAAAATATAAAAGAGTCTTAACTCCCCCTCCAAAAAAGAGTTATCATGAAAACATGTTATCAGGATGCTAAGACACGGCTTGTTTCTTTAAATTTAATTATATTTCATACATTGTCTTTGATAAACTGGTTTCTAGACTCGATTTTGTGATTTATTGATTTATGCACTGGATTTAAGTTAAGTGTTAAGTGTCTATTTCTCTAAAAATAATTAATCTTACCAATTTTAACAAAGAGAATGATTGTCTTCCTTTCTTATTATCTACAAAAAGAAAAATAGATAATATCTAAATTAATAATCGATAAATAAATCCATATCTTATCTAATTTATCGTTTACAAACATTTGACTTTGACACATAATGTGTCAAAAATAAAATAGTTAAAATTCAATTTGAAGTTGTTATATTAGCAGTCGATAATGTTTTGATTTATAATATTTATAAAATTTATATTTCCTTGAGGAGTCTAACAAAATATTTTGAATACATTGTAAAGTACTTTTGTAAACCACAAATCAGAAATTGCTGATAATAAAACAAATACTTAAAAAACATTCTTCCTGTTTAAAATGAAGTTGAGCAACATTATTTGTAGTAAATAAATTGGAAATACACGTATCTTAGAAATAAATGAGCAAAAAACCAACATAGAATGTTAAACAAATCTAAAGACTATCTTCAGTTCATTTAGATATTTTAGAGTATGTTGATTGTAGAGGTATGTCACAGTTAATCCTTCTGTTGACAGGTTTGTAGGCTCATGTTACCTATTTTAAGTAATCGAACATTGTGTACTGGGTCACTTGTCAATTAGATAATGAATCTTAACAGTCCCTCTATAGTACATTACTGATACTTAGTCACTAAAACAAATATAATAAAGCTAATATCTAACAATAAGTATTAGATTTTCTGTGGTAAGGTAATGGAATTAGTCTGTCGTGTGTGAGGTATAGAAATGTGTTGTTGTCAGCACCATTCTTAATACAATCTAATACTAAAGCATAAAATGTGCTGTTAGACATGTTGTCTGGATAAAGGACAGTAGGATCTCATAGTGGTGAAACGCATAAAAAAAAATTAATAAATAAATAATAAAAATAAAATCATAATAATAAATTAAAATAAAATAGGAGGATATGAAAAGGTTTGGGGAATTATTAAATGACCAAGAGTTATATAGTTTGTAATGTGATAAATTAGCGTACTATCTACAGTTTCCTGAAGATGAATGTTCATATAAATAATTACAATGACATCTTAATATACCAAAATATATTCCATAACAAAAAACGTTAACCGGATCCTTGCGATTTTAGCCGTGTTAAAAGTATTAATAAAGATATCTCCGTATAATAAAGTTTATGAGACAATGGATACACGAGAAACTATCAATTATAAATGTTTTAACACGTGGTCTTTAACTAGTAACACATTGGTATTAATTATGACAAGATTATCGTTACATATAACTGTAGTTATTTTTGTTATCTATTAATTAATTCTCTTTGAATAAAAGTAAAAATTATGTTTATGTCTGTTACGTTGGTTGCCAAAAATAAACATTCAAAGGCCTATAAACTGTGAAGCAAATGCATATACTGGAACGATTAACTTGATGGAATACTCTGCACTTACCTACACAAACAAGAACCCCCATCGGCAATCACCTAAATTATCTGACGACCACCGAAATAATCTTACGACAATAGAATATATAACAGAAAATCTACCTTCAGAAATATTGGAACTCGAGCCATTTCTTAAAACATGGAAATCCGACACCGTGTTTCTTTTTAGTAGTTTTTTATGATGTTCTTGTACTAACAGATCCCCTGGATAGATATTCATTGCGAGCTCTACAGAACTTCGTCTTCTCCTCAATCGTTCAGCTAGATTACTAGAAGTGGAAACAGGCGAAAATATTGAGCATGAAAATAAATGCCGCATAAGGAAGTTTTTATTATATTTAAAAAAATCGTGTCCTATTACTGTAAGATATAATTGCCCGATGTTAAGTAAATAATGTTCGACGGTTTTAGATATATTTTATATTTTTGTATGTGTTCGTCCATTACATTGGGTTCTATTTAGAGAGATTTAATAAACATCATATAAGTAATTAATTGTGACTGTTTTAGCATGATGTCATTAATTCCCGACATCCTTAACATTCCACATTCCATTCACAAATAAATCACGACCGTAATTATCCCTAAACTGATCGTTTCCAAAAATACCATTGTAAAAGATATAAGAATTGATTTTTGTGGCCTACAGATACAAATCTTTGCTGTTTAATTTGCACAACTTGTATCTTTAATCATATAGTCTTATAAAGGGCTTTCTTACTGATTATATCTAGTCTGAATTGGAAAATATGAAAATTCTCGACATCCTCAACTCAATACACAAATCTCTTAAAGACATTTTATAAGAAACGCTCCAAGCTGCACAGCCATTTAGCTCTGCTTGTAATAACGTGTAGGTCTTGTGTGATGAATCTGATCCTGAACAAATGGGTAATGTTATTAATCGCTGATAATGACACGAACAATTCCTCATCCAAGCCAAGTTTTGTAACGAGGACAAACATTTGACGGTTCCACGCATTGTTGTACAAAATGTTTGCTTACATACTGTTTGGTATACATGCAGCTTAAAGTTTAGAAATACCTTATAAACATAAATAAACATAAAATCAATGATGATAAAATCGTATGATTAATGTCAATAAATCTAGATTTTATGATTCTGTATTTGCTAAATTTTTGAGGGTCAAGATTGCATTTCTACTATATACATGTAAACGTTTTCTTCAATCGCAACACAAGCTGTACACTAATTTTGTTTTTAAAAATATCTGTTTGTTCATAACATACCTGGCACCTTCGCCTTCATCACATGAGTTGCACGGTGAGACATCTGGGGATAAATTTGTCGGAGAAACATCCCCAAGTTTCTGAAAGTAAAATGATTAAAACACATGTAGGTATATCTAATTGTGTTCCAGCTTATACTGACCCTATATATAAATATTGCTTATAAAAAATTCGAGAAGAACATCACAGGTCTATATCTAATGAAAAGAGGGTTCTTACAATTAAAACACATAAAAACAAAGAACTTACCAGCTTATGTTTTATATAAGTTGCTAAGTAGGTCGGCAACTTTGAAACCTTCAATTTATAAAAGTGCATTCCACAGAAGAAGCAACTAAGCGCAATCTAACTAGTTAAACAGTTTTCGAAGACTATTCTTTAAAAAAGCACTGGCTTCGATTTGTCAAATAAAAAAGTAAAACAGGGCTAACACGGCCCCATCAAACCAAGAAAAAGGAACAACCCGCTAATACTGGCGGTAAAGGACCAAGTTTAATATATAACCCGATAACAGTGGCTGTATAGGACCATGTAAATTGTACAACCCGATAACACTATATGTGTAGAAGCCTCGGGCATTGGCTCTTTAGAACTACGAAAATGTAACACCAACCTTACCGTGAACTTTAAACTTACAAACTTAATATGAAACAACATAATAACACCAATTGTCGTTATCACCAAGTCAAATTCTTTTTTATATTAAATTCGAAGTCAACAACTCTCAAACTGGGAGGAGGTTCAAAGCCTCCATGAATGTAAGCGTATAGTCGCTAAACATATATCGATTTAGAGTTAATTGAATTTATTAGGTTAGGACAAACCTAATGATTTTGAAGTACATGCTTTTAACGCTGTATCTTAACCTTTGATTAAATAATAAGAATTTAAGGCACGTTATATCTCAGAGAACTTAAAAATAATAATTCATGACTTGTGCTGGGGTCGCAGTTCATTGTCAATTTTCTGGACTGGTTTGATATGAACATATGGAAAAAAAACCTAAAATTATTCTGCATTAAGCCATGTCTTTCTAGAGAGTTATTATTAATCTATTTTTGAAATGATAAACAAAAAATTGTTACTTTCATAAATTTTAGAAAGCAATCAATCTGTCTTTGAGGAATGAAATGTAATTCTCCAAGTGTTAACTTGAAATTACTTATGCTAAAAAGCAAATGGCCTTTACTATGAGACAAAAATAGGTAAAGTACGTAATAATAATTAAAAATACATACTTCACAAAATTTTTTATATATTTCAAGCAATACAAACATACGCATGTACTGCCTAAATACAAAAAAAAAAAAAAAAAAAAAAAAAAAAAAAAAAAAAAAAAAAAAAAAAAAACTTAAAACTTTTATATCAGATATAATAATGGTATACAAATGTGACATGGCAGCATTATAAGCGATCTTATACTAATGTGACATTGAAGCATTATATATGACCTGATACTAATGTGACATGTCAGCATTATAAACAATCTTATACTAATGTGACATTGCAGCATTATAAGCGATTTTATACACATGTGACATGGCAGCATTATAAACGACCCTATACAAATGTGATATGGAAGCATTATAAACGACCCTATACAAATGTGACATGGCAGCATTATAAGCGATCTCATACAAATGTGACATGGCAGCATTATAAACGACCTTATACAAATGTGACATGGCAGCATTATAAAAGATCTTATACTAATGTGACATGGCAGCATTTTAAACGACCCTATACAAATGTGACATGGCAGAATTATAAATGACCCTATACAAATGTGACATGGCAGCATTATTAACGACCCTATACAAATGTGACATGGCAGCATTATAAGCGATCTTATACTTATGTGACATGGCAGCATTATAAGCGACCTTATACAAATGTGACATAGCAGCATTATAAACGATCTTATACTAATGTAACATGGCAGCATTATAAGCGACCTTATACAAATGTGACATTGCAGCATTATAAACGATCTTATACTAATGTGACATGGCAGCATTATAAACGACCTTATACAAATGTGACATGGCAGAATTATAAACGATCTCATACAAATGTGACATGGCAGCATTATAAACGACCTTATACAAATGTGACATGTCAGCATTATAAACAATCTTATACTAATGTGACATTGCAGCATTATAAGCTATTTTATACGCATGTGACATGGCAGCATTATAAACGACCCTATACAAATGTGACATGGCAGCATTATAAGCAATCTTATACAAATGTAACATGGCAGCATTATAAACGACCTTATACAAATGTGACATGGCAGCATTATAAACGATCTTATACTAATGTGACTTTGCAGCATTATAAGCGATCTTATACTTATGTGACATGGCAGCATTATAAACGACCCTATACAAATGTGATATTGAAGCATTATAAACGACCCTATACAAATGTGACATGGCAGCATTATAAGCGATCTCATACAAATGTGACATGGCAGCATTATAAACGACCTTATACAAATGTGACATGTCAGCATTATAAACAATCTTATACTAATGTGACATTGCAGCATTATAAGCGATTTTATACACATGTGACATGGCAGCATTATAAACGACCCTATACAAATGTGACATGGCAGCATTATAAAGGATCTTATACAAATGTGACATGACAGCAGTATTAACGACCCAATACAAATGTTACATGGCAGCAGTATTAACGACCCTATACAAACATGAAATGACACGGTATAAACGATCATATACAAACGTGAAATGACAGCAGTATTAACGATCATATAAAAATATGACATGAGTATTAACGACCCAATACAAATGTGAAACGACAGCAGTATTAACGACCCTATACAAATGTGAAATGACAGCAGTATTAACGACCCTATACAAATGTGACATGACAGCAGTATTAATAACCTTATAAAAATGTGACATGGCAGCAGTATTAACGACCTTATACAAATGTGACATGACAGCAGTATTAACGACCTTACACAAATTTAATTCATTTTTGTTAATATCACTTAATCACGCAGGTTTTAACTGAAAGAACATTATGACAGCACTACTTTGTACAAATTATTCTTCCAGATATATGTTGTACACCCGGATGATGTCTAAAAGTGTTGTTCATATGAAACAGTTTACATCCGGAGGTCTTTGGAGATTTAGTACACCCGTACATTCTTTATCTCTGGAGGTCTTCAGAAGTGTTGTACATCCGGAGATCTTTGGAAGTGTTGTATACTTGGGGATCTCCAGAAGGGTTGTATATTCAGAAGTGTTGTACATCCGGAGATCTTTGGAAGTGTTGTATACTTAGGGATCTCCGGAAGGGTTGTATATTCAGAAGTGTTGTACATCTGGAGATCTTCAGAAGTGTTGTACACTCGGAGATCTTCAAGTGTACCTGAAGATCTTCGGAAGTGTTGTACACCCGGAGATCTTCAGAAGTGTAACCGGAGATCTTAGCAAGTGTTGTATACCTGAAGATCACCTAAAGTATTGTTGATTCGGAGATTACCAGACGTGTTGTATTCCAAGGGATCACCAGAAGTGTGATGTATCCGGGATCACCAGAGATGTTATACACCCGGAAAACTCCAGAAGTGTATACACTGGGAAATCTCCAGAAGTGTTTTACATTCGGATACCTCCAGAAGTTCTGAACAACCGGAGATCTCAAAAGGTACTGTACACCCTATGATAGAACACCGGAAAACCACACTTAACTAATAGCATCTTCTCTTGATTTGAAATTAAGTAAAATATTTTTAGATTTATTGACAAGTCTTTAATTATAAAACAGATTTACTACTTAAGTGAATGGTAAGTCGTAGTGTAGGACCAACATTGTAAGTAAAACAAATTAGTATCATTTCACTTGTGTATCAAATATGTGTCAGGGATGTTAAAAATTGTTATAATCATGTATGGATAAAATTATCTCGTTTCCCGATGGCATAATTACTACGCATAAAAGTAAATTAATAAAATGATCATTGATAGGTTTATTGATTTTTATATAACACACATGTAGTTAACTAAGAAAAATCTATATACAATAAATAACAAATAATACCATAACACGACAAGGTATTCATCTCGCTTTTACTGATAATAAAAGTATCAAAATGCCGCAGGTAGATGGAACATCAAATCCCGTGTGAGTCATCTTAATACATCCTTCAAAATTTTTTTTGCGTTGCTAAAAAACCTCCGTCTTTTATAGTCAATTGGGTACAAGGGGCACAAAGTTCCGTAACTACATGGTTGTTATTAAAACGTGTGTAGGCTGATATATATATATATATATATATATATATATATATATATATATATATATATATATATATATATATATATAACTTATACAATGTATCCTAGCATCTTAATATTACAAATGTAATATACAATTACAGTACAAGGCCTTATCAATGTCTAGATCATACAATTCGTAAGGTAGGACATTTATTTCTTTATTTGAGCTTTGAATTTGTCCCTATGGTAACTGTGACGTTCCAGTCAGATTTCAAGATAAATGAATTGACATTTTACCATCCATTAAAGATATCTAAAACAAGCTAAACTGATATCTGCAGCAGGAAATAGAAAATAAACCTTTAAATTTACTCCACAGTGATATCATTTAATGGAACTAAATAAATTGCACCAAGTCAAGATTGACTTCTTAGAACCCCAGGCAGCAGACTGCGACAAATAACCTTTGACCTTTATCCTGCTTGGTTCCATTACAGCAGTACACATAAAAGAATCGATCTCATATGCAATTCTTTCTCAAGTGCAAAATTATCAAAATGTTAATGAATTCAGAAAATTTAAAATGTTGTTACACTTGGATTCCGTCCGTTTTTGTTGAATTCCGGTCGTTTTTGTTTAATTTCGTCCATTTTTGTTTAATTCCGTCGTTTTTTGTTAAATTCCGTTTTTTTTCTATTAATTTCGTCCGTTTTTGTTTAATTCCGTTTTTTGTTTAATTTCGTCCGTTTTTGTTTAATTCCGTCCGTTTTTGTTTAAATTTTGTCTTGTAGTTTTATACAAGGTAGTGTTGATTTATTTTAAACCCGTTAGAACTTTATTTCTTTATTACCTGTATACTATCGCTAAATCTTGATCGCTAGGAGTGTCTAGTCACTTGCGATGGAAAATATTTGTGCCATATTGTATATTATAACATGGCTTACCAGATGTACATCACAAATCAAACTGGTATTACTTGTATTATAGGATTTTATCGATATTTTTGTGACATGTTCCGATGAGTTTTTTTCTTTAGATATTTTCTTTTTCTATCGGAATTAGTTTTCCATGCGATGCGATAAGGATAAACTCCTAGTCACATAATGACATTTTATAGTTAGAACAACTGTATGAACTCAATCTGATAACGTGAAAGATGTTGATGAGACCCGAAATAAAATGCATTAATTAACAATAAAACAAACATGCGTAGTTTCGTAAGTATAAAACTCTCCTGACAATCAATCTCCTGTCGTAGAAATTGAGATAGGACCAACATTCTTTGGAATTCAGAGTTAATTGTGTAACAGTTAACTTGCTAGATGCAGGTCTTAAATTATCCAGCGCCAAATGTAACTACCACAAATGTATGAAGTGATTAACAATTTTGGAATATCAATAGAACACTTATTCAATATTCCCCGTATTGATTTAAATATAAATACTTAATAAAATCGAGAATCAATATTAAACCAGTAACTAGTTGTGTTACTTTTACCTTGGCTTTACATGCTAATTGCAGTATTTTCCTCATTACTCTGCAAATCGATAGTTTGCCGTATCAGTAGTGCTGAAATACATGGCTACCGAGTGTCTAGTTACTAACTATTGAACAAAATATCTGGACATATCACAGATGTCAAAGTCCCGAAAAATAAACATAAAGGTCTTGTATACTTAATTGTTTGCTTCCACTTACTTACAAAAACATACGAGACTTTTGATCCATACAAATCGGTTGCACTTCCACTCCGACTATGTAAAACCGATACCTTTATCCTCACTGGTTGCCGTTCTTTATCGTTTGACAGTATAACGGACTTGCATTTGTATGGATTAGGGCTGTGCCTCTTATTTGTCTGATTACAAAAAAGGACTTGCTTTTGTAACCATAATGACTGCCATTCTATCCCGTCTGATAACAAAAGAGACTTACTCTGGTATCCTCAATGGCTGTGCCTCAACCTCGTTTAATAATAAGAGACTTACTTTCGTAACAAAATGGCTGCCCTTCTTCCACATCTGATAACAAAGGAGACAAACTTTCGTATCAACAATGGCTTTTCCTTCACCTCATACGATAACAAAGAAGACTTACTTTCGTATCCACAATGGCTGCCCTTCTACCCCGTCTTGATAACAAAGGAGACGGCTCACAATCACTCTCCTCAGAACCGCTTGTCACACTTGCCGCGGAACTTCGCCTTCTGTGAACCTGTCGATTACAAATCGATAACAGTAATAAATATTGTTACTGTTATCGTCATATACCATTTTCTGTATGTATCGATTTCAGAATTTTGAAAAAAATGGTGTATGACATTATTAATCAAAATTCAAATCAAAATTATTTAGAAAAAGTTACAAATAAATAACATGACAAATGTACTTTCTGTAAAACATTATGTAAAAACAACCACTCATTTATTCTGGGAATGCTGCATTGTAGACGATTTTTGGATGGAAATAAGATAATTAAAAAAGCAAAATGTCATAAAGATTTATACATTGATGGAAAAGAAGCCATATTTGGGATTTTAAAATTTAATATAGAAACAAATCCTTTTAACTTTTTATGTAATTTAATTAGAAATCTTATTTTTGGAATGAAAGGTAAAGAAAAAAAATTAACATTCAAGAATTTATTTCATACTATCAAACTCATTTTATTATTCAGAACCCTGTAGCAATTTAAACAAATGAAATTGAAGAGTTTGAACAATTTCTGAGACCTTTTGGATAGCTGTTATTGTTTTTCACCCCTTTCTTCTGTCAGCATCAACTGTATTACATTTATCTCACACACACACACACACACACACACACACACACACACACACACACACAGATATATATATAATATTCAATTTTTTATGAGTTAATATTATTCATTTATATTTGTATTCCATGTATCTTTGTGTTTGCATTATTGGCTATTTGGATATATTTATTGTTTTTCTATTACTTGTAAATTACATCATTGATTATTCTATGTCACTAAAATATACATTACAAAAAAAAAAAAAAAATAATCAAAATCTAATTTGTAAAAAGAAAAATAATGCATGATATAATAGCTGAATGTGATCCATAGTTTGCCAAAATCAGTACAAACTCCATAAACTGAGAATATTTATAATTATTTATATATGATTATTAACAATCACATACTTATCAAATTAATCCGACTATCTTTAATCTTAAAATATGGTTTATAGAACATCATAACTACAAAGTGAAATATCATATTCGTTTCGTTCTTAAGAATTATTGGATATTATTTGTTCAATATTTCATATTGAATACTTTAATATCACATAAAATAAAATGGACAGATTAAATAAAGTCATTACCCTCAATGTAATCTACAAGGTGTATATTACAATATGTATTTATTGTAATATTGTAGTATTATTATGTATTTGTCCACCTTGATGTCTATGTTTATATTTTGTAATATGTACCTATATACCGTAAGATATTCGGTTAAATAATAAAAAAAAGAATAAAATATTTAAACATTTAAAAAGGTTTTAATTTGAATATGTAAGTTTTCTTGCTTTTCCAATCTATGGTTATATCTTTCTTAAAAATCTTAATAGCTTCATAAAATTGAAAGCCAACCAACACAAACATTGGATGCAATTATATTTAGAATCCACACCACTAAATCAATGTAAGTGACATTACCATCATAAGGCATTACCTGATGTCAGTATTTAAATGGATTTGAAGGTTTTTAGGCTATATCTAATGTCAGTGTTTAAATGGATTTGAAGGTTTGGAGACAATACCTGATGTCAGTATTTAAATGGATTTGAAGGTTTGGAGGCTATACCTGATGTCAGTATTTAAATGGATTTGAAGGTTTGAAGGCTATACCTAATGTCAGTATTTAAATGGATTTGAAGGTTTGTAGGCTAAACCTGATGTCAGTATTTAAATGGATTTGAAGGTTTGTAGGCTAAACCTGATGTCAGTATTTAAATGGATTTCAAAATTTGTAGGCTAAACCTGATGTCAGTATTTAAATGGATTTGAAGGTTTTTAGGCTATATCTAATGTCAGTATTTAAATGGATTTGAAGGTTTGGAGACAATACCTGATGTCAGTATTTAAATGGATTTGAAGGTTTGGAGGCTATACCTGATGTCAGTATTTAAATGGATTTGAAGGTTTGAAGGCTATACCTAATGTCAGTATTTAAATGGATTTGAAGGTTTGTAGGCTAAACCTGATGTCAGTATTTAAATGGATTTGAAGGTTTGTAGGCTAAACCTGATGTCAGTATTTAAATGGATTTCAAAATTTGTAGGCTAAACCTGATGTCAGTATTTAAATGGATTTGAAGGTTTGGAGGCTATACCTGATTTCAGCATTTGAATGTATTTGAAGGTTTGGAGGCTATACCTGATGTCAGTATTAAATGGATTTGAAGGTTTGGAGGTTATACCTGGTGTCAGTATTTAAATGGATTTGAAAGTTTGTAGGCTAAACCTGTTGTCAGTATTTAAATGGATTTGAAGGTTTGGAGGCTATACCTGATGTCAGCATTTGAATGTATTTAAAGGTTTGGAGGCTATACCTGATGTCAGTATTAAATGGATTTGAAGGTTTGGAGGCTATATCTAATGTGATTATTTAAATGGATTTGAAGGTTTGGAGGCTATACCTGATAAAAGTATTTAAATGAATTTGAAGGTTTGGAGGCTATACCGGATGTCATTATTTAAATGGATTTCAAGGTTTGGAGGCTATACCTGATGTCTGTATTTAAATGGATTTGAAGGTTTGGAAACTATACCTGATGTCAGTATTTAAATTAATTTGAAGGTTTGGAGGCTATACCTGAATTCAGTATTTAAATGAATTTGAAGGTTTGAAGGCTATACCTGATGTCTGTATTTAAATGGATTTGAAGGTTTGGAGATTAAACCTGTTGTCAGCATTTGAATGTATTTGAAGGTTTGGAGGCAATACCTGATGTCAGTATTTAAATGGATTTGCAGGTTTGGAGGTTATACCTGATGTCAGTATTTAAATGAATTTGAAGGTTTGGAGGCTATACCTGATGTCAGTATTTAAATGAATTTGAAGGTTTGTAGGCTATACCTGATGTCTGTTTTTAAATGGATTTGAAGGATGGGAGATTATACCTGATGTCAGCATCTGAATGTATTTGAAGGTTTGGAAGCAATACCTGATGTCAGTATTTAAATGGATTTGAAGGTTTGGAGGTTATACCTGATGTCAGTATTTAAATGAATTTGAAGGTTTGGATGCTATTCCAGATGTCAGTATTTAAATGAATTTGAAGGTTTGTAGGCTATACCTGATGTCTGATTTTAAATGGATTTGAAGGTTGGGAGATTATACCTGATGTCAGCATTTGAATGGATTTGAAGGTTTGGAGGCTATAACTGATGTCAGTATTAAAATGAATAAGAAGGTTTGGAGGCTATACCTGATGTCAGTATTTAAATTGATTTAAAGGTTTGGAGGTTTTACCTGATGTCAGTATTTAAATGAATTAGAAGGTTTGGAGGCTAAACCTGATGTCAGTATTTAGATGGATTTGAAGGTTTGGAGGCTATACCTGATGTCAGTATTTAAATTGATTTGAAGGTTTGGAGGCTATACCTGATGTCAGTATTTAAATGAATTAGAAGGTTTGGAGGCTATACCTGATGTCAGTATTTAGATGGATTTGAAGGTTTGGGAGGCTACAACTGATGTCAGTATTTAAATAGATTTGAAGGTTTTCAAGCTATACCTGATGTCTGTATTTAAATGGATTTAAAAGTTTGGGGGCAATATCTGATGTCAGTATTGAAATGGATTTGAAGATTTGAAGGCTATACCTGATGTCTGTATTTAAATGGATTTGAGGGTTTAGAGGCTATATCTGATGTCAGTATTTAAATGAATTTGAAGGTTTGGAGGCTATACCTGATGTCAGTATTTAAATGGATTTGAAGGTTTGGAGGCTATACCTGTTGTAAGCATTTGAATGTATTTGAAGGTTTGGAGGCAATACCTGATGTCAGTATTTAAATGGATTTGAAGGTTTGGAGGTTATACCTGATGTCAGTATTTAAATGAATTTGAAGGTTTGGAGGCTATACCTGATGTCAGTATTTAAATGAATTTGAAGGTTTGTAGGCTATACCTGATGTCTGTTTATAAATGGATTTGAAGGATGGGAGATTATACCTGATGTCAGCATCTGAATGTATTTGAAGGTTTGGAGGTAATACTTGATGTCAGTATTTAAATGGATTTGAATTGGAGGTTATACCTGATGTCAGTATTTAAATGAATTTGAAGGTTTGGATGCTTTTCCAGATGTCAGTATTTAAATGAATTTGAAGGTTTGTAGGCTATACCTGATGTCTGTTTTTAAATGGATTTGAAGGTTGGGAGATTATACCTGATGTCAGCATTTGAATGGATTTGAAGGTTTGGAGGCTATACCTGATGTCAGTATTAAAATAAATAAGAAGGTTTGGAGGATATACCTGATGTCAGTATTTAAATTGATTTGAAGGTTTGGAGGTTTTACCTGATGTCAGTATTTAAATGAATTAGAAGGTTTGGAGGCTAAACCTGATGTCAGTATTTAGATGGATTTGAAGGTTTGGAGGCTATACCTGATGTCAGTATTTAAATTGATTTGAAGGTTTGGAGGCTATACCTGATGTCAGTATTTAAATGAATTAGAAGGTTTGGAGGCTATACCTGATGTCAGTATTTAGATGGATTTGAAGGTTTGGAGGCTATACCTGATGTCAGTATTTAAATTGATTTGAAGGTTTGGAGGCTATACCTGATGTCAGTATTTAAATGAATTAGAAGGTTTGGAGGCTATACCTGATGCCAGTATTTAAATGGATTTGAAGGTTTGGAGGCTATACCTGATGTCAGTATTTAGATGGATTTGAAGGTTTGGAGGCTACAACTGATGTCAGTATTTAAATAGATTTGAAGGTTTTGAAGCTATACCTGATGTCTGTATTTAAATGGATTTAAAGGTTTGGGGGCAATATCTGATGTCAGTATTGAAATGGAGTGAAGATTTGAAGGCTATACCTGATGTCTGTATTTAAATGGATTTGAGGGTTTGGAGGCTATATCTAATGTCAGTATTTAAATGGATTTGAAGGTTTGGAGGCTATACCTGATGTCAGTATTTAAATGGATTTGAAGGTTTGGAGACTACACCTGCTTCAGTAATGAAATGGATTTGAAGGTTTTGAGGCTATACCTGATGTCAGTATTTAAATGGATTTAAAGGTTTGGAGGCTATACCCAATGTGAGTATTTCAAATGAGAAAAACGTTTCATTATAAATGCAATATAAAAGTAACGATTTTATTTATATAAATACATTTCTAAATGCTAAATCTAAAACTTATTTTGAATCCTTATTAAGATATGTGAAAATGTGAAAATTAAAATAAGAATAAAGAATTTATTTTAGTAAAAACAATAACCGGTCAAAAAAAGAAATGGTGCAGGTAGCTAAAATGTTGTAATGTCTGGGATAATTTCAGAAAGTGAAATGCACATCTTTAATTAAGGCCAGCAAAATAGGGGTAATAAGGGAACAATAAAAGATCGTTTGCTGATAATATATATATATATATATATATATATATATATATATATATATATATATATATATATATATATATATATATATATATAATTATTATCTTAATAACTCAAAACCGATATTCTAGAAAATTTCTTCAAATACGAAGAAGAAGAAAGAAAAGAAGAAGGAAAACAAAAATAAAATGAAAACGCGGTGTTGAACTAGTAATATGATTTTAACTCAAATTAAACGTAAGTTGTATTATTATAGGGCGTTTCTGTGCCGTTAACAGTTTTTGATAAAAACTCATCAACAATTCCTTCAGCGAACAATTCATTTTCAACTTATTTTAAAAAAGTCTCCATGATGCCTTCTTTGAAGTTTCAGGCCTTGTAATAAAATCAGATAAACAGGTACACAATGTAACAAATTCTGTAAAAGAATAATGCTACTCAACTGCTAACGATTTATAAAACCCTAAATATGATCATTTACCGAGACATGGCCAGCCGCTCTCTGATGTCCATACCCGGGTACTGCTATAGTGTTAGACTTCCTATATTTTTGATAAATCCAATTTATACCCTTTTTAACACAATCATGTCCGGTCATCGTGAAACACAATACAAAATGCAACAGAAAATAACAAGCAGAATCCCATTAAATCTTATCATGTTAAAATGTAATTATAAGTAACGAGAAGCCTTGGCTGTATCATATCTTATCAGTAAACTCGTAAAAAAATTAGCATTCTTTTCAACAGTAAAACGGGCATTCCAAAATTAGCATAACAGAGCGACGAGAAAAAAACTAGTCTACATGACGTAGGGGGCCTCGTTTGTATCTACATGTAAAAACATGAATTATGGTAATAATTGAATCCGTAGATAAACAATGTATTAGATAGTTACACCACAACACTTCACATGTGATATAAGTAGGTGCCAAATTTTACGCGTGTTTCTTCAACCTGTAACGATACTTCGATATAATTTACAAGATTATATAATTGACTGATTACAGCTATTTAATTAACAGATTACAGATTATATAATCCTCACTGAATCAAATTAAAACATTTAAAAACAATTATTTACTGCATTTAACAAGTTGGATATTAAGATACATCAAATATGATGGACAAGTCGCGTAAAAGAATGTATTCTTATGTATCGGAATGTATTAGAATGTTTGACATGTATCGGAATTTATCGTAATTTTTAACATGTATTGTAATGTTTGACATGTATAGTAATGTTTACATGTATCGTAATGTTTGACATGTATCGGAATGTATCAAAATGCTGGACATGTATCCTAATTTTTGATATGTATCCTTATGTTGGACATATATCGGAATGTATCCTAATATTTGATATGTATTGTAATGTTTGACGTGTATCGTAATGCTTACATATATCATAATGTTAGAAATGTATCAAAATGTATCGTAATGTTGGACATGTATCGTAATGTTTACACGTATCGTAATGTTTGACATGTATCGTAATGTTTACACGTATCGTAATGTTTGACATGTATCGTAATGTTTGACATGTATCGGAATGTATCGTTATGTTTGACATGTATCCTAAGTTTACATATATCAGTATGTTTTATCGGTATAAATGATATACTATAATAATGTTGTTATATCTGTTATACTGCTGAGAGATCAGTTGGTTCAGTCTTCAGTACAAATTATTTGTCAGACATCTGGTGTAACTTGTTATATCATCAATATACAGACTAAAGCCAAAGAAAATATATTACCTAACTGTTACTTTTTGTACAAGTTATTGCCACCTAACAGTACAAGTTACCATTAAAGTTGTTTAAAATATTACTGATAGTGTTTGCCTGTAAGTTAGAATTATTTAGAGCCTTTGATAAATAAAACATCCTGGTACTTGGCAGAAGACATCAGCACAACCAAAATACACCACATATCTATAAATTATATCACTTTCTGTACATTCAACAGCTTATTGAGAAAAAAAAAACCTGTAGAAAACAAAATACTTTATTTGTTTTGAGACCTAAAATGTCTAATATTGAAGTTAACCGTCCTAATGCTAAAGACAACATAGAAATTTGCTGGTTAAAGCAGATGTACGCACTAAAACTAAGTAATGTCTAACAGTCTCCGTACATAGATCCAGGTCTAAATGCTAATGTAAAATAGGCTACCACAGCTGATATACGCACTTAAGTCATGTCTTACAGCCTGCGTACATAGAACCAGGTCTAACATGCTGATGTATTATAGGCTGTGAGAGCTGATGTACGCTCTAAAAGTCATGTCTTACAGTCTGCGTACATAGAACCAGGTCTAACATGCTGATGTAATATAGGCTGAGAGCTGATTTACGCACTTATAGTCATGTCTTACAGTCTGCGTACATAGAACCAGGTCTAACATGCTGATGTATTATAGGCTGTGAGAGCTGATGTACGCTCTAAAAGTCATGTCTTACAGTCTGCGTACATAGACCCAGGTCTAACATGCTGATGTAATATAGGCTGAGAGCTGATTTACGCACTTATAGTCATGTCTTACAGTCTGCGTACATAGAACCAGGTCTAACATGCTGATGTATTATAGGCTGTGAGAGCTGATGTACGCACTTAAAGTCATGTCTTACAGCCTGCGTACATAGAACCAGGTCTAACATGCTGATGTAATATAGGCTGAAAGCTGATATACGCACTTAAAGTCATGTCTTACAATCTGCGTACATAGAACCAGGTCTAACATGCTGATGTAATATAGGCTGAGAGCTGATTTACGCACTTATAGTCATGTCTTACAGTCTGCGTACATAGAACCAGGTCTAACATGCTGATGTATTATAGGCTGTGAGAGCTGATGTACGCTCTAAAAGTCATGTCTTACAGTCTGCGTACATAGAACCAGGTCTAACATGCTGATGTAATATAGGCTGAGAGCTGATTTACGCACTTATAGTCATGTCTTACAGTCTGCGTACATAGAACCAGGTCTAACATGCTGATGTATTATAGGCTGTGAGAGCTGATGTACGCTCTAAAAGTCATGTCTTACAGTCTGCGTACATAGAACCAGGTCTAACATGCTGATGTAATATAGGCTGAGAGCTGATTTACGCACTTATAGTCATGTCTTACAGTCTGCGTACATAGAACCAGGTCTAACATGCTGATGTATTATAGGCTGTGAGAGCTGATGTACGCTCTAAAAGTCATGTCTTACAGTCTGCGTACATAGACCCAGGTCTAACATGCTGATGTAATATAGGCTGAGAGCTGATTTACGCACTTATAGTCATGTCTTACAGTCTGCGTACATAGAACCAGGTCTAACATGCTGATGTATTATAGGCTGTGAGAGCTGATGTACGCACTTAAAGTCATGTCTTACAGCCTGCGTACATAGAACCAGGTCTAACATGCTGATGTAATATAGGCTGAAAGCTGATATACGCACTTAAAGTCATGTCTTACAATCTGCGTACATAGAACCAGGTCTAACATGCTGATGTATTATAGGCTGTGAGAGCTGAAGTACGCACTTAAAGTCATGTCGTTTAGTCTGCGTACATAGAACCAGGTCTAACATGCTAATGTAATATAGGCTGTAAGGAGGATATACGCACTAAAAGTCATGTCTTACAGTCTGCGTACATAGAACGAGGTCTAACATGCTGATGTAATATAGGCTGTGAGAGCTGATATACGCACTTAAAGTCATGTCGTTCAGTCTGCGTACATAGAACCAGGTCTAACATGCTAATGTAATATAGGCTGTGAGAGCTAATATACGCTCTTTATTTATTAAATTTATTAATTAAATATTTAAATTAAAAAAATAAAAATTAAAAAAAACTCACCTTTTTGGGGACTGAGAGAAAATTTTGCCCTTTATGTACTGAGGATGATCTTTCTGTCTGGGAATCTACAAACGTAAAAGTTATGTAACTAAATATAACTAATATGAGTAATAATTCAAAGTAATTGTAGAATTGTGTACTCTACCAATACTGTATTAAAATATAAGGTATATCACGTGTGTTTACACAAGAGTTAGTATTAAATGTCTGCAAATAATAAATAATTGTAATAAAAGTACAGCGTTATGTTAGTTTTTACCATCGTATTTGTTGCTGATGTTAAATTTGGTCAGAGTTACTAACTCATCCTGTAGCGATTTAGACAAGTTGTAGGGTTTTAGACTATTTCCTGTAAGTAAGACTTTATGAAGGGCTTCCTTATCAACCAACTTCTGGAAGAGCACTAAAACACTAACAAGTTAAAACAAATCTACTACCGACAAAAAGAACTTAAATTTAAAAACAAAACTCTTTTACACTTGGAAAAATTTTAACAAGTTTACAACATAAAAATATTCTGTTTCACTGAGACCAGTTTAAATAATCATGCAATGTAAATTTATGTATATAAATGCCCACCAGCTAAGATATTATTTCAACATAGTTACAATATTTAATCTTGCAGAAAATAAGCTGTAATTTTCTACATCGTATTTGTACATGGTTACTTGTTTCTTTAGTTGTATTTTCCCGGAACAAACTTAGTTCTTGTATCGATTTAATGAGTATGTAATTAGTTTGCACTGCCTATAAGATACCTATCAAACTAACTTTCTAGCTGATAGGATTCTCAAGATGTTCATTTACAACTTAATTGGCTTTACTCGTTTTTGTTCCCTCAGTTTAAGACCCAATTGCTATCGGCTAAATGTCAAGTTAGGTTTCTGACGTTCTATCTCATACCGTCTGTTTTATAACGTTTAGATTAACCCTAAATAAAACATCAGAACAGTTAATTTAGAATAAGATAGCACTCTACGTAAATAAAATAATATGAAACATTCTATAACCTTGCCTGTTCACTACTGCAATAATATAAAAAAGAAATGTATAACATAGCCTGGTCAATACACCAATGATATCAAACAAGAAATGAATAACATTGCCTGGTCAATACACCAATAATATCAAACAGGAAATGTATAACAATGCCTGGTCAATACACCAATATCAAACAGGAAATGTATAACATTGTCTGGCCATTACACCAATAATATCAAATAAAAATTAATGACCTTGTCTGGTCAATACACCAATAATATAATACAAGAAATGTATAACATAGGCTGGTCAATACACCAATGATATGAAACAAGAAATGTATAACAATGCATGGTCAATACACAAATAACATCAAACAAGAAATGTATAACATTGCCTGGTCAATGCACCTATAATATCAAACAAGAAATTTATAGCATTGTCTGGCAAATACACCAATAATATCAAACAAGAAATGAATGACATACCCTGGTCAATTAACCAATAATATCAAACAAGAAATGTATAACAATGCATGGTCAATACACAAATAACATCAAACAAGAAAAGAATAACATTGCCTGGTCAATACACCAATAATATCAAACAAGAAATGTTTAACATTGTCTGGCCAATACACCAGTAATATAAAACAAGATATAAATAACTGTGCCTGGTCGATACTCCAATAATATCAATAAGACATTAATGTTTCACACTGCCTGGTCAATACACCAAAAATATAAAACAAGAAATGTATAACATCGCCTGGTCAATACAATAATTTTATAAAATAAGAAATGTATAACTTTGTATGGTCAATACACCAATAATATCAAACAAGAATGTATAACATTGTCTGGTCAATACACGAAAAATATAAAACAAGAAATGTATAACATCGCCTGGTCAATACACTAATTATATAAAATAAAAAATGTATAACATTGTATGGTCAGTACACCAATAACATCAAACAAGAAATGTATAACATTGCCTGGTCAATACACCAATAATATAAAACAAAAAATGTATAACATTGCCTGGTCAATACATCAATAACATTAAACAAAAAATGTATAACAATGCCTGGCCAATACACCAATAATATCAAACAAGAAATGTATATTATTGCCGGGTCAATACACCAATAATATATAACAAAAACAATTGTATAACATAGTCTGGTCAATACATCAATAACATAAAACTTGAAATGTATAACATTGTCTGGTCAATACACAAAAAACATAAAACAGAAAATGTATAACAATGCGATGTCAATACACCAATAATATAAAAACAAGAAATGTATAACATTGCATGGTCAATACACCAATTTTATAAAACTAGAAACGTATAACATTGTCCGGTCAATACACCAAAAACATAAAACAGGAAATGTATAACTATGCGTTGTCAATAAACCAATAACATGAAACAATAAATGTATAACAATGCCTGGCCAATACACCAATAATTTTAAACAAGAATTGTATAACATTGCCTGGTCAATACACCAATTACATAAAACCAGAAATGTATAACAATGCCTGGCCAATACACCAATAATATCAATCAAGAAATGTATAACAATGCCTGGTCAATACACCAATGATATCAAACAAGAAATGTATAACATTGTCTGGTCAATACACCAATAATATAAAACAAGAAACGTATAACAATGTCTGGTCAGTACACCAATAATATAAAACAAGAAATGTATAACAATGCCTGGTCAATACACCAATTACATAAAACTAGAAATGTATAACAATGCCTAAACAATACACCAATAATATCAAACAAGAAATGTATAACAATGCCTGGCCAATACACCAATAATATCAAACAAGCAAATGTATAACAATGCCTGGCCAATACATCAATAATATCAAACAAAAAATGTATAACATAGCCTGGTCAATACACCAATTACATAAAACTAGAAATGCATAACATTGTCTGGTCAATACACCAAAAACATAATACAGTAAATGTATAACAATGCGTGGTCAATACACCAATAATATAAAACAAGAAATGTATTACATTGCCTAGTCAACATGTTAATAACATCAAACAAGAAATGTATAACATTGCCTGGCTAATACACCAATTATAAAAACAAGAAATGTATAACATTGCCTGGTCAATACACCAATAATATCAAACGAGAAATGTATAACATTGCCTGGTCAATACATCAATGATATCAAACAAGAAATGTATAACATTGCCTGGTCAATTCATCAATAACATAAACAAGAAATGAATAACAACGCCTAGCAAATACACCAATGATATCAAACAAGAAATGCAAAACATTGCCTGGTCAATACACCAATTATATCAAACAAGAAATGTATAACATTGTCTGGTCAATACACCAATAATATAAAACAAGAAATGTATAACATTGCCTGGTCAATACACCAATTACATAAAACAAGAAATGTATAACATTGTTTGGTCAATACACCAATAATATAAAACAAGAAATGCAAAACATTGCCTGGCCAATACACCAATTACATAAAACAAGAAATGTATAACACTGTCTGGTCAATACACCAATAATATAAAACAAGAAATGTATAACATTGCCTGGTCAATACACCAATAATATGAAACAAGAAATGTATAACATTGTCTTGTCAATACACCAATAATATAAAACAAGAAATGTATAACATTGTCTGGTCAATACACCAATAATATAAAACAAGAAATACAAAACATTGTCTGGCCAATACACCAATTACATTAACCAAGAAATGTATAACATTGTCTGGTCAATACACCAATAATATAATTCAAGAAATGCTAAATATTGCCTGGCCAATACACCAATTACATAAAACAAGAAATGTATAACAGTGTCTGGTCAATACACCAACAATATAAAACAAGAAATGCAAAACATTGCCTGGTCAATACACCAATTACATAAAACAAGAAATGTATAACATTGTCTGGTCAATACACAAATAATATAAAACAAGAAATGTATAACATTGCCTGGTCAATACACCAATAATATGAAACAAGAAATGTATAACATTGTCTTGTCAATACACCAATAATATAAAACAAGAAATGTATAACATTGTCTGGTCAATACACCAATAATATAAAACAAGAAATACAAAACATTGTCTGGCCAATACACCAATTACATTAACCAAGAAATGTATAACATTGTCTGGTCAATACACCAATAATATAATTCAAGAAATGCTAAATATTGCCTGGCCAATACACCAATTACATAAAACAAGAAATGTATAACAGTGTCTGGTCAATACACCAACAATATAAAACAAGAAATGCAAAACATTGCCTGGTCAATACACCAATTACATAAAACAAGAAATGTATAACATTGTCTGGTCAATACACAAATAATATAAAACAAGAAATGTATAACATTGTCTGGTCAATACACAAATTACATAAAACAAGAAATGTATATCATTGCCTGGTCAATACACCAATTACATAAAACAAGAAATGTATAACATTGTCTGGTCAATACACCAATAATATAAAACAAGAAATGCAAAACATTGCCTGGTCAGTACACAAATTACATAAAACAAGAAATGTATAACATTGCCTGGTCAATACACCAATAATATAAACCAAGAAATGTATAACCATGCCTGGTCAATATATCAAAAACATAAAACAAGAAATGTTTAACAATGCCTGGCCAATACCCCAATAATATAAATCAAGAAATGCAAAACATTGCCCGGTCAATACACCAATAGTGTCTTGTATTCAGGTCAATGTTACATAAAGCCTTTACATAGAGATATATTTTTGTTACTGTAACTAGTTTTAAAGAAAACAATATGAAACAATATGTCTGTAACAGTAACCCAGTCTGATAATTTATCTTCCGTACTATTGTAATATATCCTAACAACAAAAGTATCTTAATATTCGTCTTGGAAATTATGTTGGATCTCGTTTTATATTTTTAGGTCAATTACCTTTTCTCGCTGAAATTTAATTATGGAAATACAACTCAAATATTTCATAACCATGACGATATTAATCTTCCAATAAATACTACATGATGTATGGACAGAGTTTTAGATGAAGATCTTTATGGTTTTCGCTTTCGATGATTCCAAAGTTTATCATGTTATCATGTTATCATGTTAACTAAGTCATCTTTCTAGCTGCAGACATGATGCTCGAATACTTTGAATAATTCGAATTTAATGGTCAAAACATCTGACAAATCATTTTTATAAGTGAAGGGAGCTATTCCAATGGAAAATAAAACTAGTCAACTGAATAATGATGAGTTTATAGACCGGTACTGAAAATGATAAATTAATATTTGGAATCTCGTAGTGTCTTCTAGATAGAAATATGTTATGTACAACAACATTAGATTTTGTTTGTCTGTATGGCCGTATGATTCCAAGTAGATGAGATGATGAACCCGAACTCCAAGCATATTTTAAAATATCAAAAAAGTAAGCAAATCTGTTTTATTTGAGATGTTCAATCTATCCGGTCTCTGTGAAATATTCTTTACATATACAAATGTATGTATATTGAAACATGTGGAGATGTTTGAATGTAAAGCATAATTATAATTGGAAAAATTAAATGTAATTACAATTCACTAATAAAAACTGGTGTATTTTTTTACTGTATGAAATATAATGCATGTTGAAACTAAAAGCTGATAGAACGTCTAAAAGCTTCTTACAAACAGATCAATCTAATAATGTATCTTTTTTATTGATATGTAAATTGTGATGAGAAATTGATTTGTAAGGATAGGTAACACATCCAGTTCTATAAGTTTAAACTGTGCAATGCAATGATCCACAACAATCGATGTTGTCGAAAAAACATGGAAATATTTTAAATATTTGATATTTTTACAATAATTAATAAAAAGATTCATAAATAAATAAGTTGTACATGTATATCTACATCAGGTATGGAGATATAGTAAGTGACGTCAATTATAACACGTGTATATATTATCCTGGACTTATAGACAAGATGTTGCTTTCAGATAAGTGATATGTTTTCTTACCCTCACATTATAATTCCAAAACCCTGAACAATCTTACAAATTGTTCCGATACATAAAAGAAGACATCTGTACTATTGTCATTGGCTCATTTTAAAATTGTACATCATTGTATGTTTATAATTAAGAATCTTTTATATAAAGTAAACACTATATCATTTCAATCCAAATATGCTTTTTAATTTATAAGACTCACCAGAAGTTTCGTCAGAATCTGACGTCACAATAACACCAGGGACGGAGTTAAATATATCTGGTGATACTCTCGGGGATGGCAGTACTCTGACGTAACCGTTTTCTGTTTCACCATTCACTGTCAACCTTCTTAAATCACTACAAATATTAGCTACTTCTTCCTCTGACACCAAACTATTCTCTCTGGATACATCAAACGAACTACAAAACACGTGAAAAGAAGAACTTTGAATAAAAACACGATTTAATTACATACATTGTACATTTCATTATAAAGTCTTAAAACAGGGTAGGCAATCATGACATGATTTGTGTTCAGTAAGTAATTAAGAAAACTTCAACAATACCTAGAATTATTATATGATTAATCAAAATAATTTGACAATAGATGGTTCAATATTGAATTCCTCATTACCACTTAGAAATATCAGTATTTGTGCGTTTGTTAATATAACTATTAGATGAAGTATTATACTTATGACCATTACATCTACTTCACTTTATAACAAAACGGTATCCGTTATGATTCAGAAACAAATTTACAACCGTTTCCATTTTGCATGGACGCTAAGGGAAAAATAATAATCTGTGTAGATTTATATTGAAATAAATGATAGGTTTCCGAAAAAATAAGAAATTAAACTTATATTCTGCTTTTAAACAATTTCAAAATGCAGATTAACACCTTATATCTCTCTTCTTAACTAAACTCTATTTATATTGCTGTCATATACCATTTTTTGAATTTAATCATATTGTCATATACCATTTTTTGAATGTATTTTATGATTAAATTCAAAAAATGGTATATGACATTGCTGTTATAATTTGTACGGGTTTAAATCTATCCAGATTATATATACAAGAACGATGTTACTTTTTTCGTGTTTTTCGTTAACGTTTCTACATACCGACAGACATTTACAGAGCTTTGTCATGTCGTATATTTTCATATTGGATTCAAGATCAAGTCGACATATTATATGATAAATTGTATAAGTAAGGTGATAATGATGAAGACATATTGATCCG
Source organism: Tegillarca granosa (assembly GCA_029721355.1). Taxonomy (NCBI): domain Eukaryota; kingdom Metazoa; phylum Mollusca; class Bivalvia; order Arcoida; family Arcidae; genus Tegillarca; species Tegillarca granosa. Next base: position 48,482,818 of record CM056599.1, on the reverse strand, counting down.
GGAGCAGTGATAAAATGTGATAAAGTTATTTAATGTGCTAATGACTTATAGGGTAGGTCAGGATTGTTCATAACGAACACAGATCTTCTGTAATTTCTGTTACTGAAAGCTTATAGCTAATTACCGATATATTAAATATCAACAAAATAACATATATACAGTTTATTAGTAAACCCTTATAACCTGTCTTTACCATTCATTCTGAGCATGTCAGATACAATGTATCTATATTATAAATTTAACTTTGAGTTATACAAAATAACAAGAGGCTAATGGGCCTTAACGCTCACCTGAGGAAATGTAAAAAAAAACAACTTGCAAACAACTTAATTACAAAAACTTTACAAAATTCCTCGCGTTTAGAAATCCGGCAATAATAAATCAGAAATATCTAGTAAATTTCATTTATAAATAGCTTATATGCATGATTTAACTATAGTACAATGAATAATTTTCAAATAATGATTTTGACCTTTGAACATATGAACTTGAACCTTATATCAAAATAGTCGTAATAATTGCAATATTCTAATATATATGACTATACAAAAAGTTCATAGTTTTCAAGATAATTAACAATTTCAGTTTTCTTCTAAAGATATGACCCTGAACTTTCCACATATGACCTTGACCCATATATAAAAATGATTGTCATATCAATACCTAAAATATTCTTATATACATGCCTATACAAAAAGTTTATAGTTTTCAAGCTAATGCACAATTTTTATAGTATTTATAAGCAAAAAATAACATATCAGAGGCAAAAACTCCTACATGGATTATCATATAGTTACGAAACTTAGTACCTTTTTAAATTTTGTCATGGGGAACATTTTAACAATGTTTTGATTTCATAGATCTCTTAATATTTGCAAGAAAATTACCTAAAACTGCATAAATCACAAATAAGATCATGACCCTGATTTGTGACCTTGACCCTTATTTAAAGTTCATTTCAAGAAAACGTCAAAACTGAAAACCCCATGTCATTATCTGTTCAAATAGTCCAGTTATATCAATTTGAAGCCATTATACAATTTTTTTAAAATAAACGCAAAAACGCGTAACCCATTTTCAACCAAATTTCACTAAATTAACAAACTATAGTCTTAATATCCTAGATAAGCCAAATGTCACATCAGATTTTTTCTCCAAGAAGAAGATTTTTACAGATTTTTGGACCACTGGGTCACCTTGACCTAGTTTTGGTAGCCATGGCAACACCATGAACAAATCTGAATTGTAACAGCCCATATATGCTTCTGACCAAGTATCATTGAAATCTGTCGAGCAGTTTTGGATAAGGAGTCCAAAATAAGTGTAAACGACACACACACACACACACACACACACACACACACACATTCAGGCACACACGCACATACACACGTCGCACCGTGCCATAAGCTCACCTGGTCAGGTGAGCTAAAAATAGTATACCATCAATTTGATTTATTTTTGAAAAGACTATAAATCATGTTATATTGATAAGTACATTGTAATTTTCAACAATTAGATCAGGAACACATATTTCTAATCTTTTGTAGTGACTTTGGTACATTTGATCTAAGTTTCGATTAAGAAGCCTTGTACAACCGACAAAATTACGACCACAAATAATAACAAGATGGTATTTAGAAGCACAACTTCTCATAGTGACTGTAACCATGAACAAAGATGGAGGTCAATAAAAATCACTTGCTAGTCCTTTATGCAAAGATGAAACATATCAAGTTTTAAGCTTTCAAGCTTTTCAGTTTTTGTCAAAAAGATCTACTTAAGATAACTGTAACCTTGAATGTCAAGGTCAACGTGGAGAGCCTTCAGGTATAGATGCTTTATCTGAAGTTTCAAGACTCTAAGCTTTTCATTTCATGAAAAAATATTTTAAAGTTATAATTACTTCAGGTCACTGTGACCTTGAATAAAGGTCAAGGCCAATCTGCTTCGCAAATTTGGTAAAACTTCATGCAATGAAGCTATATATCAAGTTTCAAGCTTCTAGGCCTTTGGTTCATGACAAGATGCTGTTTAAAGATTTTACTATTTCAAGTCACTGTGACCTTGAACGGTCAACCACTTTCGCAAACTTGAAAGGACTTGGTATAAGGATTATTCCTGTTAAGTCTCACTGTAATTGGTGAAGTGGTTTAGGAGAAGAAGTTGTTTAAGTAAAAGGTTAACGGACGACAGACGATGGACAAATTACCATCACAATATCTACAATATTCTAATTTACAGACCTATACACAAAGTTAAAGTTTTCGAGATAATTAACAATTTTAGTTGTTTAATGTAGCTTCGACTTTGAACTTTGAACATATGACCTTGAATCATATATCAAAATGATTGTTAAATCAATACCTACAATATTCTTATATACATGCATATTCAAAAATTAATAGTTTTACAGATAATTAACCATTTCAGAACCCTTGACCTTAACATTTTAATGTATGACCTTGAATCATATATCAAAAGATTGTCATATCAAACCTACAATAATCTTTTATACATGCCTATACAAAACGTTGATAGTTTTGAAGATAACTAACAATTTCAGTCTTCTTATGCAGCTATGACCTTAAACTTTTAATGTATGACCTTGAATCATATATCAAAATGATCGACATATAAATACCTACAATACTTTGATATACATGCCTATACAAAAAGTAATAGTTTTCAAGATAATTCAAAATTTCAGTTGTATTATATAGCTATGACATTGACCTTTAAACGTATGACCTTAAATCATATATCAAAATGATCGTCATATCAATAGTTACAATATTCTAATATACATGCCTTTACAAAAAGTTACCAGGTTTTCAATCTATATTCACAAATATACAAATTTAAGTAATTTCCCCCTGAAGTACCTTGCTTTTTGCCCATTTTGAGCCTCACAGCTACGATTTGTGCAAATTTGAAACTAGGTGTCCTAAGAATGTTATACCTGAAATATCTAAGTTATATCTCTTGTAAGTTCATAGGAGAAGATTTTTAAAGATTTGCACTATTTTCCCCTTTCCTGGGGCTAAAGGGGACATAACTCCTTTATTTGTGCAATCTGAAAGGCCTTCACCCTGGCATGGCGATAACTAAGTTTCATTCAATTTGACCCAGTAGTTTTGGAGGAGAAGATTAAAATGTTACGGACGACAGACGGCGGACAAATAACCATCACAATAGCTCACCTTAAACATTTGCTCAGATAAGCTAAAAAGCTAGTCATCTGTATGCAATTGACATTTTTATACATGTATTTTGTTTTCTGTCTAACACGGAAATTAATTGTATTAATGCTACATGTATATTCCAGCAATACAGACTTAAAATTTCCTCTCTACAGAACATTTTTCAGCATGTTATCCCTAAAGTACATCTCCAAGCATGTTATCCCTCCATACAGTTCATCTCCCAGTATGTTTTCCCTCCTTACAGTACATCTCATAACATGGTATCCCTCCCTACAGTACATCTCCCAGCATGTTATCTTTCTCTACATCACATCTCCCAGCATGTTAGCCCTCCATACAGTACATCTCCAAACATGTTATCCCTCCCTAAAGTACATCTTCAAGTAAGTTATTCCTCCCTACATTACATCTCGCAGCATGCTATCCCTCTCTACAGTACATCTTTCAGTATGTTATCTCTCCCTACAGTACATCTCCAAGCATGTTATCCCTACAGTACATCTCCCAGCATGTATTTTCTCCCTACAGTACATCTTCCATTATGTTATCCCTCTCTACAATATATCTCCCAGCATGTTTTCCCTACAATACATCTCCCAGCTTGTTATCAATATCCCTACAGTACATCTCCCAGCTTGTTATCAATATCCCGACAGTACATCTCCCAGCACGTTATCCCTCCCTACAGTACATCTCCCAGCATGTTATTCCTCCCTACAGTACATCTTCCCGTATGTTATCCCTTCCTACAATATATCTCCCAGCATGATATCCCTCCCTACAGTACATCTTCAATTGCAAGCATGTTATCTATCTTTACAGCACATGTCTCAGCATGTTATCCCCCCAGCAAATCTCACAGCATTTTATCCCTACAGCACATCTCCAAGCATATGATCCCTCCTTACAGTACATAATCAAGTATGTTATCCCTCCCTACCATACATCTTCCAGTATGTTACCCCTCCCCACAGTACATCTTCCAGTATGTTATCCCTCCCTACAGTACATCTCCAAGCATGTTATCTTTCTCTACAGCACATCTCCCAGCATGTCAGTCATCCCCACAGTACATCTTCCAGTATGTTATCCCTCCCTACAGTACATCTCCAAGCATGTTATCTTTCTCTACAGCACATCTCCCAGCATGTTATTCCTCCCTACAGTACATCTTCCCGTATGTTATCCCTTCCTACAATATATCTCCCAGCATGATATCCCTCCCTACAGTACATCTTCAATTGCAAGCATGTTATCTATCTTTACAGCACATGTCTCAGCATGTTATCCCCCCAGCAAATCTCACAGCATTTTATCCCTACAGCACATCTCCAAGCATATGATCCCTCCTTACAGTACATATTCAAGTATGTTATCCCTCCCTACCATACATCTTCCAGTATGTTATCCCTCCCCACAGTACATCTTCCAGTATGTTATCCCTCCCTACAGTACATCTCCCAGCTTGTTATCAATATCCCGACAGTACATCTCCCAGCACGTTATCCCTCCCTACAGTACATCTCCCAGCATGTTATTCCTCCCTACAGTACATCTTCCCGTATGTTATCCCTTCCTACAATATATCTCCCAGCATGATATCCCTCCCTACAGTACATCTTCAATTGCAAGCATGTTATCTATCTTTACAGCACATGTCTCAGCATGTTATCCCCCAGCAAATCTCACAGCATTTTATCCCTACAGCACATCTCCAAGCATATGATCCCTCCTTACAGTACATAATCAAGTATGTTATCCCTCCCTACCATACATCTTCCAGTATGTTATCCCTCCCCACAGTACATCTTCCAGTATGTTATCCCTCCCTACAGTACATCTCCAAGCATGTTATCTTTCTCTACAGCACATCTCCCAGCATGTCAGTCCTCCCCACAGTACATCTTCCAGTATGTTATCCCTCCCTACAGTACATCTCCAAGCATGTTATCTTTCTCTACAGCACATCTCCCAGCATGTTATTCCTCCCTACAGTACATCTTCCCGTATGTTATCCCTTCCTACAATATATCTCCCAGCATGATATCCCTCCCTACAGTACATCTTCAATTGCAAGCATGTTATCTATCTTTACAGCACATGTCTCAGCATGTTATCCCCCCAGCAAATCTCACAGCATTTTATCCCTACAGCACATCTCCAAGCATATGATCCCTCCTTACAGTACATATTCAAGTATGTTATCCCTCCCTACCATACATCTTCCAGTATGTTATCCCTCCCCACAGTACATCTTCCAGTATGTTATCCCTCCCTACAGTACATCTCCAAGCATGTTATCTTTCTCTACAGCACATCTCCCAGCATGTCAGTCCTCCCTACAGTACATATCCGAGCATGTTATTCCTCCCTAAAGTACATCTTCCAGCATGTTATCCCTCCCTACAGTACATCCCCAGCATGCTATCCCTCTCTACAGTGCATCTTCAAGTATGTTATCCCTCCCTAAAATACATCTCCCAGCATGCTATCCCTTTCTTCAGTACATGTTATCTCTCTGTACATTACATCCCGGGCATTCTATTCCTCTCTACAGTACATCTTCCAGCATACTATCCCTTCCTTCAGTACATCTCCCAGCATATTATACCTCCCTACGGTACATCTCTCAGTATGTTATATTCCTTCCTACATTACATCCCCAGCATGTTTTCCCTAATTCTACATTGATCTATTAGCATCTGAAATTTCTGTTCTTTAGTTATTATTCAGTTAATATTTCACATTGGCTGATTCAGTCTGGCTACAGATCTAGAGATGAAGAAATTTAAATAGTTATTTACATTATTTACGGAAATTAACGGATACAAAAGTCTTCCCACGCGTTATACTAAATAAACTTGTCATTATCAACTCCTAGTAGAGAAAGATTAGCTTTAAGTATTGTTACAAGGTTTCACTGTTGATTAACTATAGTATATAGATACTTAATTGGCATAATTTCAAAAAGAACTAGACTACTGTCGTACATTAGCACTGTAGATATAACGTAACTTTAATGAACGTCGTTAATAACGTCGCGAATAACCTTATTGATCTAACGTAACTTTGATTGAAGTTGAACATAAGCCTAAAGACCAGCTAAATTAGCACTATATTTATTACGTAACTGTAAATGGTTCGCTTTATGGTCTTAATATTTATATCGCTTAGAGCTACATGTTCTAATTATTTACGTTTTTATCGTTTGTTCACTACATGTTCTATCATACTGTCATTTGTTCACTAGATGTTCTAGGTTACTTCTGTTTGTTCACTTCATGTTGTAGGTTACCGTCGTTTGTTCATTACATGTTCTAGTTCACTGTCATTTGTTCACTACATGCTCTACGTCACTGTCATTTGTTCACTACATATTCTAGGTTACTGCCGTTTGTTCACTACATTTTCTAGGTTACTGTCATTTGTTCACTACATGTTCTATGTAACTACCCTTTGTTCACTACATGTTCTAGGTTACTGTCATTTGTTCACTACATGTTCTATGTAACTTCCGTTTGTTCACTACGTGTTCTATGTTACTACCGTTTGTTCACTACATGTTCTATGTAACTACCCTTTGTTCACTACATGTTCTAGGTTACTGTCATTTGTTCACTACATGTTCTATGTAACTTCCGTTTGTTCACTACGTGTTCTATGTTACTACCGTTTGTTCACTACGTGTTGTATGTTACTACCGTTTCTTCACTATATGTTCTTGGTCACTGTCGTTTGTTCACTACATGTTCTCGGTTACTATCATTTGTTCACTACATGTTCTATGTTACTACCGTTTGTTCACAACATGTTCTAGGTTACTGCCGTTTGTTCACTACATGTTCTCGGTTACTGTCATTTACTACATGTTCTATGTTACTGTAATTGGTCCACTAGATGTTCTAGGTTACTGTTGCTTGTTCAATACATGTTCTTTGTTTCTACCTTTTGTTCACTTCATGTTTAGGTTACTGTCATTTGTTTACAACAAGTTGTAGGCTACTGTCATTTGTTCACTTCATGTTGTAGGCTATCGTCATTTGTTTACTACATGCTGTAGGCTACTGTCAGTTGTTCTCAACATGTTGTAGGCAACTGCCAATTGTTCACAACAGGCTGTAGGCTACTGTCGTTTGTTCACAACATGTTTTAGGTCACTGTCATTTGTTCACAACATGTTCTAGATTACTGTCATTTGTTCACAACATGTTGTAGGCTACTGTCATTTGTTCACTACATGTTCTAGGTTTCTGTCATTTGTTCGCTACATGTTGTAGGCTACTTTCATTTGTTTAATACATGTTGTTTGTTACTCTCATTTGTTCACTACATGTTGCAGATTGCTGTCATTTGTTCACAACATGTAGACTCTATCATTTGCTCACTACATGTTCTAGGTTACTGACATTTGTTCACTACATGTTCTAGGTTACCGTCGTTTGTTCACTACATGTTCTAGGTTACTACCGTTTGTTCACTACATTTTCTAGGTTACCGTCGTTTGTCCACAACATGTTCTAGGTGACCGTCGTTTGTTCACTACATATTCTAGGTTACCGTCGTTTGTTCACTAAATATCCTAGGATACTGCCGTTTGTTCACTACATGTTCTAGGTTTCCGTCGTTTGTTCACTACATGTTCTAGGTTACCGTCGTTTGTTCACTACATGTTCTAGGATACTGCCATTTGTTCACTACATGTTCTAGGTTTCCGTCGTTTTTTCACTACATGTTCTAGGTTACCGTGGTTTGTTCACTACATGTTCTAGGTTACCGTCGTTTGTTCACTACATGTTCTAGGTTACCGTTGTTTGTTCACTACATGTTCTAGGTTACCGTCGTTTGTTCACTACATGTTCTAGGTTACCGTCGTTTGTTCACTACATGTTCTCGGTTACTGTCGTTTTTAAGCTACAAGTTCTAAGTTCCTGTCTTTTGTTTGTTTAACCTTAACACGTGTACTTATATATAAACAAAACTCAATACTCAAACAGAAATCCAAAATAACGTTAAAGAATAATTGATCCTGACAAAATACCTAACGCTTAGTTTTTATAAAGTTATACAAATTACACTTAAAACGTACATACCATTGACAAAGTTACATTTAAATCAAACTAGATTGTATAGATATTAGAGAATTTATTAATAATCGACAGAAGTTAATTCTTCAACTAAAGTAGCATTCTAAGGATTTATATTTATACAATATATCTACAACACCTGCTACATCAAATCCTATATACATAAGGTCAGTTTAAATCTATAAGACAAATTTTTCTGTTTAAAATAGAAAAAAAATGCAAATAAAAACAGGTGCTTGGCAACGTTCAACAAAATACTAGTTAATAATAAAACTTAGTTTACCAATGAACCAGTGAATATATATGAATTAATGTTCTGATGATGTTTAACTCAAATGAGCTTTTATATATTATTGTAGTGATTTTTTTCAGTGTTATAATCGCATCAGGTTCATGTTAGCATGTTGTCAAAGCAAGTAAAGTGTTGTCGCTATTCCTGATATTAAAATGATTTCCATTCGTTAACGTGTATTTGTTGTAATATAATCTGAAAATACAACTGACGTTGACGAGAAATAAACAGGAATATGTAGAATATCTTATCCTTACTGTAATAATTGTTGTTGATGAACACTTGTTCTTACAATGATTAAGTAAAATGATATATTGAGAATTGAATCTAGAACACCTACAGTCAACGCTCGACAGAAACGTTATTTAATGACGGTACTTTACAAAGCTCGCAGGATTGTTATGTTATAGCAGTGTGATTCTTTATGAAGAGATATTGCAACATAATTCCAATAATGAACACGTATAAGGAATTAAATAATATAACACTAAATATATATATATATAGATATATATATATATATATATTGCATGATTTCTTAATTTTGGATGAAATAAACATAAACGATATGTAGGTTCATCAAGTAAATTAAGTCTTGTTTTATAAATTGAAAGCGTGTTTTGTTTTTAAAAAGGTGACACAGATAGAGCCTAATATTATAATATTATACCCCACCGCTGGTTGTCAGTACACTTCAAAGTCGGGGATAAATAATAAATAATTACTGAATCTGTTAACTGTTTTTTTTCTGTCTGGTTTGGCTGCTTTATTATTGCATTATTTAATTTTTTGTTTAAAACATTAACCCTATGAATTACTTATAAAAAATTAAAATTAAAAAAACACATAATGTTTAATATTATTATAAGAAGAATATTACTTGTATGATAAACTACTAAGATTTGCTTAGTTTCTTAACATTATAAAATATGTCCGGCCGATCTGGAGCTTGGTGGTTATCAAAACCCGACATTAGATATACAGAATGGGGCAATCATATATTTCACCCAGCGTGTTCAAACAGTATGTAAAAGGCTACTAGGAGTGAAGGCTGTATGTCTTCATTCTATCATTTGTGGGGTATGTATCAATATCTGGTCACAAACTCCGGGTTAGGGTTACAATATTACACTTATGGACATTTTTATGCTTCCTGTAGAAAATCTTTTAAAACAGCTTTTATATAAGAAATACGACCAACTTGTATTAGACAGACTGCATAAGTTATTGTAAAAACTTTGCAACCTTCAATCATATATAGAGACACCTTATCTTACACATCGACAAATAAAGCTATAGGCAATCAATGTATTCCTGGCTTTGCTGCATTCAGTGTACTAATACAAGTTCGTGGTTTTAGTTGTATATTCTCTTTTATCTACACATTTTTGCTAATTTCCTATTTAAGAAAGGTTTTGACAAGTTCCTTATTGAAGAATAAAACTGTTGCTACTGACAACCTTGCGATGTTTAAGAGCAATATCACCATACATTATAGAATGTAAGATCCCCAAATTAAAAAAAAAAAGATAATGGAAAACAGTAACAAATAAAGAGCGCTTTCTATTTTTTGGAAAATATTTCATAATTTTCTCAGGCCTGGAATGGAACAACAATTTAGAAATCAAATGTAGAATTTTTGAGGGAAAATCGTTTGAAACGAGGACATTGGTAACGAAAATAAATAATGTCGGTAACTTAAAAATGGAAGATCTGAATATAACCTAGAATTTTACCGTAAGAAATCACACACACACACACACACACACACACACACACACACACACACACACACACACATTGTTTTGTGATACGTCTGTTCTAAAGAAATCAAATATACAATTTAAAAAGAAATATTGTAAGATGGGACGGTTTGTGTGGCGTGCCTTTGTAACCATTTGACGAGTTTAGATATGTTTTATCTAACTGTCAACATCATAACACTTCTGATTGATTCATTTAACAGTCCATGACACCTACTGACAGAATCAGAATGGAAACAATTCTGACATTCCGTTAATTAAAGCATTGGTAGTCTAGACAAGTTCACGGAAAGATTTAAACAATAACTTATCAAACTAAAAACCTTCTATATTTATATGTCAAAAATGATCTCACGTATCAACGTTACTGTTTAATTACGGTGACAATTAACATAACGGTTAACCAGTATTCAATGTTAGAAGGGAATCTACCCAACTGAGATTCATTTATTCCCGACATCGTTTTTTTATGTTTCTAATCATGATGGTTTTTTCTACCTTGTGAATTTAACAAGAACCAGATCAAGTAAATAACAGGTGTATGCGACTTGTTTACTCTGGTTAATGTTAGCATTATAGGTTAACTTTTAGGGATGCATTTCAACGTTTTTAACAAATTAAATTAATTTCACCTAGGTGTCAAGTCGTTCTGTGAAAACATTCTGAAATATCAAGCTTTTTACTTTTCATCCTTAAGGGCCTTTAATGGACTATTTTAGCACTATATAAAGACACTTTCAAGGATAAAAATATCTTATTAAAACTGAAACTTTACTGACCTCCAAAGATATATTCCCTAAGGTCATTTTGATCCTTAAAAACCTTTTTAAGACCTTAAATATTATTTTGGTATCATTAGTACAATTTTAGGTTATAATTGTTTTTTATTCATGCATTTTGAATTGTAATGGTTTATACGACATAATTTCTAACATGAGTGAAGAATATTGGTCAATGAAATTGCATGATAAAAATCAGACTGGTTTTCTTATCTCATATAAATGAAAAAGCAGAAGGTGTACAATATATTTGTACATTTTCTTTATTTTACTATACTTTAGATAACGTGAAGTATATCAAAAATAACCTTTACACGAAGCCAAACACAAACCCAAACCTTCCCTGAAATAGCTACTCTACAAATACATGTATATGTATATAAATCGATCTTCTAACGACATCCCAAAACGTAACACGTATACTACATGTACATAAACAGACATGGAAACTTTTACACCAGCCTAAACTAACCTTAAATAATTATCATAAATGACAAAATATTTGAAGCCAATATTGTATACATGTACAGTCATAAAATTCCACTTGGAAAACACATTTACATAGCAATGACAGTTATTTTTAAATTCAATTCTAAGACCAAAATAGATTTTCACATTTGTGTATTTGTAGATCACAGGTGATTTGACTGTAGCAATTGAATGAATTGTAATTTCTTACCTGTGTACATGGTTTATTTATCTATCCCGAGAATAAAATCAATCAACATGTTCTAATTTTATCTATCTATGTTGAATGGTAAATTCAAACACGTCTGAATGGGGCATTTTTTTTAAATTCAAAAATAGCAAAATAGCAAAGCTATTAGATGAAATCTTTTTGGAACATATAATACATAACTATCATTCAATGCGGAAATTTCTACACGGGATTTTTGGTATTTCTTCTCTTTCAATGAAAAAGTTTCTTTTTTAATCTGAATGAAAAAAGATTTTATATCTGTCATATTTAACCAAACATTTATTACTTATGAGTTATTTAAGACAATATTTGGAAATATATTGATAACTTTATAAAGTTACAGAGCCTCGCGGAAACACAATCGTAAATAATGTACCCTTATGTACATCATATACTTTGATAAATACGAGTATTGAAAAGTGTACATCCACTTTATTAATGGACCCGTATGTACATCGCAATTATTCATAAATACGCAAATTGTTGGACCTGTATTTGAAACTTTAACATCTAAACATTGTTTTTTAGACATGTACGAACATTGTTATTACTGATAAATCTTTATAAACTGGAACTTTTGTTTGTTGTTAACCTGTATGTGATTTGATGATCTTGTGAATCTGTCTGATTCGAAAAATTGCATATTTATCTGAATTTGTGCCGAAACACACAAATGATTCGGATAAATCCTTATGTCACAATGAAAACATTTGATACAGAACACACTATATAATGAGGCCCTTATTAAGTAAGGAATGTCGCACTGTTTACTCGCTTGACGGCTCGTAAACAACGCGATATCAAACTTGTTGCACGCCTACAAGAATAAAATAGTTTAATTTGATTATGTGAATGTTGCTCATGGGTATGACCTGTATAAATGGCCTAGACTTCAGTTATATGTTACTTTCTTCAATTGATGCACCAAAAAACGCATGTGCAATGTCAAAATTTACATTTTGGTTTGAAATTTCCAAAATTATCCCCAAAATGAAATTTTCGGACTGTGCGCCATTCTATTTCATCAGTCATTTGTCATCTGTTTGAGACAGAAAGGTCGAACGGAGATTCATGGCCAATTGGTATTTTAGTTTTAAGAATACTAGTACTTTCAATTGAACTATAAAGTAGATATAGCCTTTAGTTTCCTTGTCTGAGGTACTTTGGGGTTGCCCTAACTGTCTAACTAAATTTCTTACTCTGGCCCAACTATTCCAGGCATTTTCTGCCCATTTCATGTTTCTTTTTGTGTTCTGCGGGATTGTCCATGGAAACAAATTTTAATATCCGCAACGTCCATGAATTGAAACCTTGCAGGTTTATTTACTGAACATATCCAGTGTGAGACAACAAGAATACCAAATTTAGAACTATTCATGTTTTGTTCGGCCTTAGTATAAGTTTGTTGAATTGATAAATTATAGTTTGCTTTGCCTTTACAAATGCTTTTTCATTTTAAACATTTATACTCAAAAATATTGCATTTGAATTATAAAAAAAATCTTAGAACAACACAAGGGTTATTTTTATTGAAAGAGATCGTCTAATATGAATAGGTCGGTGGTCTAGTGGTAGAACCCTCTCCCTGTAAATCAGTATTCCTGGGTTCGAATCGCAGCAAAGCCATAAATTTTTCTTCAAAAATGTCTGGTTTATTTAATAAATTATAAAACGCGACACATATTTGGATTTTAAATAAATCATAAAACGCGACACATATTTGGATTTAGGTACAGCTCAAAATTTATTGAAATACTAAAGAAAATTACCGTGCGATATCATAAATATCAGGGCAACTAGACGAGACGGTAATCCGGGGATCGTGCAACAATGATTTTAAAATGTTTGTCGTTGCGAACAACTAGATGGAATGAATTTAAGACCCTTCAAAGCAATAAACATTTTACACAAAACCGTGATTTTTGTAACCATAAGCTCCAATATGCGGTTTTTAAAAAATAACTTTCACGTTTTGTGATTTTGGGGTACTAACTCGAGATTTTGGTGAACTGCTTCGTGATTTTGATGTACTGCTGCTTCGTGACTTTGATGAACTGATTCGTGATTTTGGTGTACTGATTCATTATTTTCGCGTACTGTTTCGTGATTTTGGTGCACTGTTTCATGATTTTGGTATACTGATTCATGATTTTGGTGTACTGATTCATGATTTTGATGTACTGTTTCGTGATTTTGGTGCAATGTTTCGTGATTTTGTTGCACTATTTCGTTATTTTATGTACTGTTTCATGATTTTGATGTACTATTTTGTGATCTTGATGTACCGTTTCGTTTTTTGATGTACTGTTTTGTGATTTTGATGACATTTTGTCATCCATTATATGTTTTAGTTTGTCGACTATTTTGACTCGGAAGTGGAACACCATTGGTGATAATAATATACAATATATTTTCGCCTATGCCTTTAAGACGACGCATGTTCCGGCTATTTAACAGCAGACGATATTGTTTTCTTATTGGGTTGATATACTACATCATCACGTTTCATTTTTAAAAAGACGACCACACTCTTTAAACTCAGTTACTTCACAAGAAAATAAATCACTTCATTTGAAACTTGGAAGCTGAAATCGATATTGTATCTGTAGCAACTAAATGATATCTTACACGAAGAAAATTACTTAATAGTTTTAAAGTCTATTTACTTATTTACTACATCATCCACTACGCTATCTAATCATGATTATAATACATTTAATACTAAAGATGATATAACGCCGAGAAAACATGTATTTTATTCATTAAGGTTTAAATCCTTCGAGCACTGGACATGGCCAAAAAAATTACAATTTAGAAAAAAATTATAATAAAGATCAGGTTTAAGTAATGTAAGTTGTAAAACGTTTTCTTAATGTTATTTGTTGTGGTCAGCTATAATATTGGATGTCTGCAGTTTTATGCACGTGTGGGCTTTTGCTCCAAGTATTAAGGCTGCATTAAGTTTTCCAAAGAAAAAATTAAAACGGTGCTAATCTAATTAATGATGTTCCTAATGAACAATGTTACATTTGTCTCAACGATAAAAGCTCGAATAAATACAGAAATTACAGTATTTACCCAGCGAGTTGCAGTGTTTGGGATCTAATATTAGAACATGGTTACGTCATTAAAACCTGGCTCATTTAAACACAACTTTCAAAATGTTGAAATACGATAAATTAAACAAAGAACTTCGTTGAATTTGTCATTTGTGACTTAGTAAGGGATACATAACTCCATTTCAAATGCATCTGGATATTTATTAAGGACAATTAATGCAATTTGTCATGTTTCACCTTCGATTCAAGGGTTTCTCCGTACATCCGTGCGCACGCTCCAAGCTCATAATTATCATGGTTTAACATTGACCAACCGGTCAGAGGATTCCGTTTATTTACAGTTAAAAGAAATGAAATTTTAGAAAATGAATCTCACGGATCGTGGTTAGAAGAAATCTATTTTTAAAAAAACATATTTTTAGAAAATAAAAAAAAAATAAGAAAATTGAAAATTAATGCAGCTTTAACACAGAGTTTATGATCTGTACAGAAGTTAACCACACAATAAACATCGAAATAAACAACCCATCAAAAACAATTTTTATCTTTTTTTTCAATATAAGTTTTCTTGTATATTTTAACATTATGTACTTGACACATTTTTTTCAAATCTTAAAAGTCTTATGTATGACTCCACCAGGATTTGAACCGTAGTTTGTCCAAGCAGGGTTTGAACCGTAGTGGATCCAAGCAGGGTTTGAACCGTAGTGGGTTCAAGCAGGGTTTGAACCATAGTGGGCTAAAGCAGGGTTAGAACCGTAATGGGTTCAAGCAGGGTTAGAATCGTAATGGGTTCAAGCAGGGTTTGAACCGTAGAGGGTCCAAGCAGAGTTTGAACCGTAGTGGGTCCAAGCAGGGTTTGAACCGTAGTGGGTTCAAGCAGGGTTTGAACCTTAGTGGGTCCAAGCAGGGTTTGAACCGAAGTGGGTTCAAGCAGGGTTTGAACCGAAATGTGTTAAAGCAGGGTTTGAACCGTAATGGGTTCAAGCAGGGTTAGAACCGTAAGGGTTCAAGCAGGGTTTGAACCGTAATGGGTTCAAGCAGGGTTTGAACCGTAGTGGGTTCAAGCAGCGCTAGAACTGTAATGGGTTCAAGCAGGGTTAGAACCGTAAGGGTTCAAGCAGGGTTTGAACCGTAATGGGTTCAAGCAGGGTTTGAACCGTAGTGGGTTCAAGCAGCGCTAGAACTGTAATGGGTTCAAGCAGGGTTAGAACCGTAATGGGTTTGAACCGTAATAGGTTCATGCAGGGTTAGAACCGTAATGGGTTCAAGCAGGGTTTGAATCGTAGTGGGTTCAAACTCTGGTGCAGTTATACATAAGATTTTACAGCTCCCACACTCGAGGCAGACGCTCTATCACTGAACAGCCGAGTATGTGGGGTAGTTATGGTCTTCACATATACAACAATATTGTTTTAAATCTTGCATTTTTTGTTCCGCTTTTTTAAATGTTTAAATGGTTGTGGTAACTACGGCGGCTATAGTTAATTATATATTGTTCTTCTACAATGCAATGTCCACTTTATAAAATAGTTATTTGTTTTTAAACAGACATTATTCCGTCTACTAAACACTTTACTTCATATTTGATCCTTTTCATATCCTAACTAGAGAATTTATATAGAAGTTTTAACATTCAGTAATTTGAATGTTTTAATGTCTAGTTTCGGGAACGTAGAACAAAGAAACGGAAAATGCTTCAGTCAATCAACAAAAGCATTTCAATACAACTAGTTAAACCGGAAATCTTGCTCTACAAAATTTAGTAAGCTGTTGAATATGCAAATTAAGAAAGATCTAGAATCTGATATCATTAAATTTTAATGATACTGTGTTATGTGACAACAAAGGCTAATCCATGCCTGTATCACGTTGTTTAGGTGGATAACCTTCCTTGACATGATTTCATTATTATACTCTTCCTACCTGAATTGTATTTTTAATTTCTACTTGTTAGTTAGTTATCAAAACAAGAATGTTATTCTTTTCAAAATTGTAAGAACAAAATAGAGAAATGTAATCGATTGCTACATTATCGTTAATTTTTTTTTTATATTTTAGCTATTCAGTTTCAGTTAAGGAGTGTAAAATGTATGCTATTTACAATGTAGATTTAAAATGGTATATAAATTCAATAATTTAAGAGAGCGAGAGTACACAAGTAGGAAAGGCATACGTTTTATACTACAGAATTAAGAAATTTAGCATTATCATAACGTAACAGTTCCTGGATTTATGGAAGGCAAAGACATTATAACAAGAATTCCACGGATTTAAATGTCTCGCCTGGTTATTTCTTGATTGAGTAGAAAAAAAACATTACTATAACACAAACTTTCACATTTTGACACGCCGCCATCGCCGCCGCCGCCGACACCGAAAAGTAAGACCTAAGTCTCACCTTATGGATTAAAGCGTTGAATTGTGTTATTTAATAGTTCCACATTTCTCCCAGAGAGTTAGCTAGTCCTTAATCTGTTATCTAAGTTAATGACTGAGCAGTGTTTAACATAATTCTGATTAAAAAATAACTTCCTCTAAATCTAAAAATATCAGAGCGAAATACAATAGCCAAAGAGGAAAAATATAAATAAACTAACAACAGCATTTATTTAACATATTCTATAATAATAATAATAATAATAACAATAATAATAATAATTATAATAATAATAATAATATAATAATAATAATAATAATAATAATAATAATAAACTAAACCCACAAACATTTATAATGCTGTCATGAGCAGAATTTACATATGCAGCATTTTTTTTTATTTTTTAACAAAAAGAACCATTCAAAATTGTGCAATTACACAACACACACACACACACACATATATATATATATATATATATATATATATATATAGCATAACCTGAAAATGTTTGATTATTTTTAAAAAATAACCGGCTTTAATGATTACTGACCAGACAGTTCACAGGAAGTATTGATAGAAAAATATTGAGTAGTGTAAAATTATACTTTTTGAAAGATATTTTTGATGTTGTGAATAATTTATCACTGAATAAATAAACTGTGAGTGGAGAAATCAAGTTATTGATAACAAAATACTGAATTGTTATATCTAGATCTGATATGTACTTGTTTGTTAATACTAAAAAATATATTTAAACCCAACATAAACATTAAGTTGTAAATATTGTATATTCGTTGTGTCGCATACAATTTTTGAATTTTATCATAAAATACATTTAAAAATGGTAAATGACAGTTGGATAATTGTATTGACTCTCCTGCATAATAGACTTTGTTTTGAGAGAGAGAGAGAGAGAGAGAGAGAGAGAGAGAGAGAGAGAGAGAGGGATGATTCGAACCTCACATAAATGAATGTGTTACGGTTTTTTCAAATTCATATTTATATATTTACACCTTGTTTACAGCATTCTATTATCAAACCAGATACACGGTATATTTCATTAAAATAACGTGTTGAAATCACAATCCATATTACAAAAATCGATGACAGCAACATTTGACGAGGCAGAAAAATTAAATCGTAATCCATCTTTGTCATGTCATTTTGTCATGTTACATTCTTTGTGTGTATCTGTTCACTACTTTTAACCGTAATCATAACAATACACACGTTCTTGACTGTGTATATTAAAAACAAAATACATGTAACACGTTTTGA
>CM056599.1:48406774-48459274 GCA_029721355.1 Tegillarca granosa | reverse complement strand
ATAGTTGTAATAACATTGTATTCTTTTAAACCTTATACAATACATTAACTGTGGTTAATACAAGGTTCCGGATAAGACTTTACATAATACATGAAGTTAATGTACTAACATAACTGGTGTTTGATACACACACTTGTGGTGATTAAAAAAAATTCACATTACGGTTTGCGTATGAAAAAAAATGTCCACTAGGTAGGAAGTCCAATCCAGACTACCCAAGCAGTAGCCATTAAAATGATCTATATTCGACGTTATAAATGACAGGTGTAGAGTTTTGAATATTTCTTTAGTCAATTTTTCAAGTAAAGAATTTTGAATACTTAGTATTTCTTTTTGTAAAAATTCAAAATTCTGCACATAACACTTTAATAGTATTCAAATACGACTTACATGAAATTAAGTTCATCAAACAACAAACGAGATTATACATATAACAATAAAAAATTCACGTCCATGTAACAAACCCCAGGAACGTTAACGGTCCAGTAATAAAGCATTAAATGACGACGAACTGTAGAAAATACCCAAATTGTAAACAGTCAATTACATGGATGTTGAAAAAAGACTTAACAAGTACAGTCAAAATAAATGATAATACGCAAGTTTAAAATAAATTAAGATTTTAAAATATGTTATATTTTATACATAAAAAAAACTATGGTTTTGAATTATTAAATAAAATAATTCATTCAAAATTAGCACATGATAAACGGAGAAGTAAAAAATAAGCCACTGTCGGTTTAATGGCTTTTATTCTCTTCAAATTCAGTTCACTTTAGAGAGATATGTCAGTCGGTCATTCTAGTTATGTAATGGTTCTTACAGTAATTTATCTTTGATCTAATTTTATAACATCGTCGATTATTGAAAGTAAATGCCTTGACGCATTAAAATCTCAGTTCTGCAATCTCTATCCGTGGTGTTATTACTAATACATTAATACATGGACTGTATAAGTAAAATTCATAGGACGATAGTCTATTAGTTACGTTATATAATAAACATTACATTGTAATTGTATAAGGTATGTACGTGGAGCACTAACTTTCTCAGGTATTTTTTAAAACAAAATAATATTTAAGATTCTATATATTATTAACCCTGATCAGGATAACAGATGTAAATGATGTTTAGATTTAAACACATAGTTGTCTTATACTGATAAGACCGCCTTAGAGGCTTAGTGATAGATCGTCCTCCTCGAGAGCGGGAGGTCATGGGTTCGAACCCCAGCCGGGTCATACATGAGACTTGAAAAAATTTATAAACTTCTTTCTTGCATTTCGAGGACAGATTACAGACTGGTTCACCCGGTTCCAAAATAACGGACTGGGGGGGGGAGTGGTGTGCTTTTCTGCGGCATACTGACTCGATGAGCCAGCATCTTACCAAAAAGACGACTTAACTGCGCTAGTACACGGAAGAACATAATTAACAATTGCACATCTTACACCTGCATGACCGTTTAATCTATAGAGATTTAGTACCTTTTCCCTCGTCGCAAATAGCTACAAAATTGCTGATGCGACGTTAAACAACAAGAATCTTTCTGATCAAATAATTTTACAATGTCATTACGACGCTTGGTTTGAATGCACTTAAACGATTAATGTTGTGGAATTTGGGGTATCACATTGGGGACTACTGGTCATTCCAGGAAGTAATGTTAACTAACACATAAATATCTAGCCAAGTCCAAGATGATAGATCTTCTTTAGTCTTGTTATTAAAAATTACCCATGTACACCCACGTGTTAGCGGTCCAAAAATGAATATAAATGGAAATTGCTTTTTCTGTCAATCATTTAGTCCAATGAAGCTAAAAATTCATAAATAAAAAACCTAATTTGAATAGACATTAAGTTAGTATGTAATATAATTTATTGATATAGGCTTTGTTCTGAAAGACAAGTTAAATCGTTGTAAGAACAAGGTCATCTTATGTAAGATTCTTTAGCTATATTGGCTGTCATGTACTATTTCTAAATATAAGAACAAAGGTGATATAAAGCATTTACTAAAAGTCCAGACTCACAAGACAGAGATGATATAGATCATTCACTGAAAGTCCAGACTCACAAGACAGAGATGATATAGAGCATTTACTTATAGTCCAGACTCACAAGACAGAGATGATATAGAGCATTTACTTATAGTCCAGACTCACAAGACAGAGATGATAAAAAGCATTCACTAAAAGTCAAGACTCACAAGACAGAGGTGATATAGAGGATTTACTTATAGTCCAGACTCACAAGACAGAGATGATATAAAGCATTCACTAAAAGTCCAGACTCACAAGACAGAGATAATATAGAGGATTCACTTATAGTCCAGACTCACAAGACAGAGATGATATAGAGCATTTACTAATAGTCCAGACTCACAAGACAGAGATGATATAGAGCATTTACTTATAGTCCAGACTCACAAGACAGAGATGATATAGAGCATTTACTTATAGTCCAGACTCACAAGACAGAGGTGATATAGAGCATTTACTTATAGTCCAGACTCACAAGACAGAGATGATATAAAGCATTCACTAAAAGTCCAGACTCACAAGACAGAGATGATATAGAGCATTCACTGAAAGTCCAGACTCACAAGACAGAGATGATATAGAGCATTTACTAATAGTCCAGACTCACAAGACAGAGATGATATAGAGCATTTACTTATAGTCCAGACTCACAAGACAGAGATAATATAAAGCATTCACTAAAAGTCCAGACTCACAAGACAGAGGTGATATAGAGGATTTACTTATAGTCCAGACTCACAAGACAGAGATGATATAGAGCATTCACTGAAAGTCCAGACTCACAAGACAGAGATGATATAGAGCATTTACTTATAGTCCAGACTCACAAGACAGAGATGATATAGAGCATTCACTGAAATCCAGACTCACAGGACAGAGGTGATATAGAGGATTTACTTATAGTCCAGACTCACAAGACAAAGATGATATAAAGCATTCACTTAAAGTCCAGACTCACAAGACAGAGGTGATATAGAGGATTTACTTATAGTCCAGACTCACAAGACAGAGATGATATAGAGCATTTTCTAAAAGTCCAGACTCACAAGACAGAGATGATATAGAGGATTTACTTATAGTCCAGACTCACAAGACAGAGATGATATAGAGCATTCACTAAAAGTCCAGACTCACAAGACAGAGGTGATATAGAGGATTTACTTATAGTCCAGACTCACAAGACAGAGATGATATTGAGCATTCACTAAAAGTCCAGACTCACAAGACAGAGGTGATATAGAGGATTTACTTATAGTCCAGACTCACAAGACAGAGATGATATAGAGCATTCACTAAAAGTCCAGACTCACAAGACAGAGGTGATATAGAGGATTTACTTATAGTCCAGACTCACAAGACAGAGATGATATAGAGCATTTTCTAAAAGTCCAGACTCACAAGACAGAGATGATATAGAGCATTTTCTAAAAGTCCAGACTCACAAGATAGAGGTGATATAGAGGATTTACTTATAGTCCAGACTCACAAGACAGAGATGATATATAGCATTTTCTAAAAGTCAGACTCACAAGACAGAGATGATATAGAGCATTTTCTAAAAGTCCAGACTCACAAGACAGAGGTGATATAGAGGATTTACTTAGAGTCCAGACTCACAAGACAGAGATGATATAAAGCATTCACTAAAAGTCCAGACTCACAAGACAGAGGTGATATAGAGGATTTACATATAGTCCAGACTCACAAGACAGAGATGATATAGAGCATTCACTAAAAGTCCAGATTCACAAGACAGAGGTGATATAGAGGATTAACTTATAGTCCAGGCCCCAGTTTCACAATCATTCACTCAACTGAGTGTACACTTAACTCAAATTCGAAAAGTAAATGCCTTGATGCATTAAAATCTCAGTTCTGCAATCTCTATCCGTGGTGTTATTACTAATACATTAATACATGGACTGTATAAGTAAAATTCATAGGACACGATAGTCTATTAGTTACGTTATATAATAAACATTACATTGTAATTGTATAAGGTATGTACGTGGAGCACTAACTTTCTCAGGTATTTTTTAAAACAAAATAATATTTAAGATTCTATATATTATTAACCCTGATCAGGATAACAAGATGTAAATGATGTTTAGATTTACACACATAGTTGCCTTATACTGATAAGACCGCCTTAGTAGCTTAGTGATAGATCGTCCTCCTCGAGAGCGGGAGGTCATGGGTTCGAACCCCAGCCGGGTCATACATGAGACTTGAAAAATTTTATAAACTTCTTTCTTGCATTTCGAGGACAGATTACAGACTGGTTCACCCGGTTCCAAAATAACGGACTGGGGGGAGTGGTGTGCTTTCCTGCGGCATACTGACTCGATGAGCCAGCACCTTACCAAAAGACGACTTAACTGCGCTAGTACACGGAAGAACATAATTAACAATTGCACATCTTACACCTTCATGACCGTTTAATCTATAGAGATTTAGTACCTTTTCTCTCGTCGCAAAAAGCTACAAAATTGCTGATGCGACGTTAAACAACAAGAATCTTTCTGATCAAATAATTTTACAATGTCATTTCGACGCTTGGTTTGAATGCACTTAAACGATTAATGTTGTGGAAGTTTGTCCACACTTTTGGGGTATCACATTGGGGGCTACTGGTCATTCCAGGAAGTAATGTTAACTAACACATAAATATCTAGCCAAGTCCAAGATGATAGATCTTCTTTAGTCTTGTTATTAAAAATTACCCATGTACACCCACGTGTTAGCGGTCCAAAAATGAATATAAATGGAAATTGCTTTTTCTGTCAATCATTTAGTCCAATGAAGCTAAAAATTCATAAATAACAAACCTAATTTGAATAGACATTAAGTTAGTATGTAATATAATTTATTGATATAGGCTTTGTTCTGAAAGACAAGTTAAATCGATGTAAGAACAAGGTCATCTTATGTAAGATTCTTTAGCTATATTGGCTGTCATGTACTATTTCTAAATATAAGAACATAGGTGATATAAAGCATTTACTAAAAGTCCAGACTCACAAGACAGAGATGATATAGAGCATTCACTTATAGTCCAGACTCACAAGACAGAGATGATATAAAGCATTCACTTATAGTCCAGACTCACAAGACAGAGATGATATAAAGCATTCACTTATAGTCCAGACTCACAAGACAGAGATGATATAAAGCATTCACTTATAGTCCAGACACACAAGACAGAGATGATATAAAGCATTCACTTATAGTCCAGACTCACAAGACAGAGATGATATAAAGCATTCAATTATAGTCCAGACTCACAAGACAGAGATGATATAAAGCATTCACTTATAGTCCAGACTCACAAGACAGAGATGATATAGAGCATTTACTTATAGTCCAGACTCACAAGACAGAGATGATATAAAGCATTCACTTATAGTCCAGACTCACAAGACAGAGATGATATAGAGCATTCACTTATAGTCCAGACTCACAAGACAGAGATGATATAGAGCATTTACTTATAGTCCAGACTCACAAGACAGAGATGATAAAGAGCATTCACTAAAAGTCCAGACTCACAAGACAGAGGTGATATAGAGGATTCACTTATAGTACAGACTCACAAGACAGAGATGATATAGAGCATTTACTAATAGTCCAGACTCACAAGACAGATGATATAGAGCATTTACTAATAGTCCAGACTCACAAGACAGAGATGATATAGAGCATTTACTAATAGTCCAGACTCACAAGACAGAAATGATATAGAGCATTTACTAATAGTCCAGACTCACAAGACAGAGATGATATAGAGCATTTACTAATAGTCCAGACTCACAAGACAGAGATGGTATAGAGCATTTACTTATAGTCCAGTCTCACAAGACAGAGATGATATAGAGCATTTACTAATAGTCCAGACTCACAAGACAGAGATGATATAGAGCATTTACTTATAGTCCAGACTCACAAGACAGAGATGATATAGATGATTTACTTATAGTCCAGACTCACAAGACAGAGATGATAAAGAGCATTCACTAAAAGTCCAGACTCACAAGACAGAGGTGATATAGAGGATTCACTTATAGTCCAGACTCACAAGACAGAAATGATATAGAGCATTCACTGAAAGTCCAGACTCACAAGACAGAGGTGATATAGAGGATTTACTTATAGTCCAGACTCACAAGACAGAGATGATATAGAGCATTTACTTATAGTCCAGACTCACAAGACAGAGATGATATAGATGATTTACTTATAGTCCAGACTCACAAGACAGAGATGATATAGAGCATTCACTAAAAGTCCAGACTCACAAGACAGAGGTGATATAGAGGATTCACTTATAGTCCAGACTCACAAGACAGAAATGATATAGAGCATTCACTGAAAGTCCAGACTCACAAGACAGAGGTGATATAGAGGATTTACTTATAGTCCAGACTCACAAGACAGAGATGATAAAGAGCATTCACTAAAAGTCCACACTCACAAGACAGAGGTGATATAGAGGATTTACTTATAGTCCAGACTCACAAGACAGAGATGATATAGAGCATTCACTGAAAGTCAAGACTCACAAGACAGAGGTGATATTGAGGATTTACCTATAGTCCAGACTCACAAGACAGAGATGATATAGAGCATTTACTTAAAGTCCAGACTCACAAGACAGAGGTGATATAGAGGATTAACTTATAGTCGAGACTCACAAGACAGAGATGATATAAAGCATTCACTGAAAGTCCAGACTCACAAGACAGAGGTGATATAGAGGATTCACTAATAGTCCAGACTCACAAGACAGAGATGATATAAAGCATTCACTAAAAGTCCAGACTCACAAGACAGAGGTGATATAGAGGATTTACTTATAGTCCAGACTCACAAGACAGAGATGATATAGAGCATTCACTAAAAGTCCAGACTCACAAGACAGAGGTGATATAGAGGATTAACTTATAGTCCAGGCCCCAGTTTCACAATCATTCACTCAACTGAGTGTACACTCAACTCAAATTCGAAAATATTTCAATGTCAATTTCTAAGACATTTCACAGTTTAAATTAATTATCTAATGTAATATTGAAATTGTTTAGTGCAGAATTTTTGAACAAAACAAAACGTTGTCTCATAAAACTTAAATTTTTTAAAATATTGATGAGAAAAAAATGGGAATAGTTGAGTTGAGTGTACACTCAGCTGAGTGAATGATTGTGAAACTGGGGCCAGACTCACAAGACAGAGATGATATAGAGCATTCACTAAAAGTCCAGACTCACAAGACAGAGATGATATAAAGCATTCCCTGAAAGTCCAGACTCACAAGACTGAGGTGATATAGAGGATTTACTTATAGTCCAGACTCACAAGACAGAGATGATATAGAGGATTCACTAAAAGTCAAGACTCACAAGACTGAGGTGATATAGAGGATTTACTTATAGTCCAGACTCACAAGACAGAGATGATATAAAGCATTCACTAAAAGTCCAGACTCACAAGACAGAGGTGATATAGAGCATTTACTAATAGTTCAGATTCACAAGATTGAGGTCGTGAAATTTATTCCCGGATTTATTTTTCAACAGATTAACATCATCCCAAAGTTCAGCAGTTTACGATCATTTTATTTTCATGTTTCAGACAATCATGTTCACAACAAACGTTTTTATGATTTCACTTTTGATTTAACAACATTAAATATCCAAACGTGATGGTTTAGACTGTGAAACTAACACAACTTAAGCTGAAGTATCAGCTATATCGGTAAATAGGAATGGGAAGTTGACAAGTAAAAAAACAAAGACATCGCGTTTGTCATAAAGCTTCGAATGTAGACTTTCGTGAGTCATAATTTAATTCAATCCTTTATTACTTAAAGCAAATACAGCTTATGTGTTGTTCATATTAATGCATTGTACATGGCGGTACATCATATAGTAATACCGGTATAATGAAATATGAGCAGAATATAGGTAAACATAACATGATACAAAATAGTAACCGTATAGCTATCAATGACCAAGCAACATCTCTACGTTTTAGAGACATAAGACTCTGTATAATTGTTGTAACTGGTTGACGCCATGTACACTAAACAACTGTACAAGTTTATAAACAGACGGTTACACAATAATATTTCATAATGTAGAGGGAAATCGACATAGTAGTGACAACATGAAATAAAGTCTTATTTATCTCCTATTTCAGTGGTATCACATTTATTCAGTCGTTATGTTACGTGGCGTATACGTGAACCCACCACTTTCAACAATGAGCTGATGTGCAGAACATCTAATTTGCATAAAACATTTTTTTTTAACTTTTCTGCAGAGTTTATGCATGTACCTTTGTAAGTAAAAATTATCGGGTAAATGTCGATATATGAAGGCTTTACTTGAAGTCACTAAACTAGTGTCCATGTCCTGTAGAAACAAATCTTTATGCCGCATATATGCTTCATGTATAAAAACAGTTTCATCATGATCAGTGACACACTGTTCCAAATATAAGACATGCCTAAAATTGAGCACAATTAACATCTGTCGCCCAGTAACGTTACAAGTCTTTAAAAATTCATTTTATAATAACAGGCTGAGATATAAGTCCAAATATAAAGCAGAACATGAGGAATCAGCTATATCTTAATTTTGTTTTATGCTCATCACTAGGATAGATAACACCCACGTGGTTTCAAAATTTTGGATTACTAGTATTAAGAACAGGACCGTCAATTATACATATGCATGCGGATTTTGAAACAGTTTCCTCTCCAGATATACTAAGGATCTGCATTTTTTCGCTGCATGTAATTAAAGCTGCATTAAGTTTTTCAATTTTCTCTTTTTTTTTTTTATTTTTTTTATTTTTTATTTATTTATTTATTTATTTTTTTTTATTTTCTAAAATTATATTTTTTTTAAAAAATACATTGTAGATATCTTCTAACCACGATCCGTGACATTCATTTTCTAAAATTTCATTTCTTTTAGCTGTCAAAAAACGGAATCCTCCGACCGGTTGGTAAGTGTTTTACGATGGTAATTTTGAGCTTGGAGCAAGCGCACGGATGTAAGGAAAAACCTAGAATCGAAGGTGAAATATGACAGATTGCAATAATTGTCCTTCACAAATATCTAGATGTATTTGAAATGGTGTAATGTATCCCTTAATAAGTAACAACTGACAAATTCAACGAAGTTCTGTGTTTAATTTATCGTATTTCACCGTTTTGAAAGTTGTGTTTAAATGACCCGGGTTTTGATGACGTAACCATGTTCTAATATTAGATCCCAAATGCTGCATCTCGCTGGGTAAATACAGTAATTTCTGTATTTATTCGAGCTTTTATCGTTGAACCAAATGTAACATTTGGAACATCATTAATTAGATTAGCACAATTTTAATTTTTTCTTTGGAAAACTTAATGCAGCTTTAAAGAAACAAATCAGCAAGCAATATTATACAGTTTTTGATCATTAGTTTTCCAAATGGTTTGTTGGAGAATTATATTGCAAAACACAACAGATATTTTGTCTATCGACAGTTCTAGTTAATGGTATAATCAGTATATAATTGTTTGCTTTACAGTGTTGGATAAAATGACCTGGCGAATCACTTTTGAGTACTATATATTTATATCATGGCTTACCATTTTTGTAAAAGAATTACAAGTAAATAATTTTCAGACCTTCTTTCAATTTAGAATTAGTTAAAACAAACAAACAAACAATCACTCCAATTTAAAAAAAACTTCAAAGAATAAAAATAAACAACGCAAGACACACGAAAACAAGAGGCCAACGGGCCTTAATGCTCTCCTGAGGATATGTCCAAAATTGTTTGCAAAGTGCAATAGGCAATAAATTAAGTACAGAAACTTAAAAAGTTTAATCAAGTTAAGAACTCCCACAAAACTTAATCAGAAATATATCCACTCACATTTCATATACAAGTTGCTTATATAATATGCATGAAGTAACTGTAGTGCAATGAATAATTTCCAAATCATTAATCAATTTCGGTATACTTATGCAATTATGTCCTTGACCTTTGAACATGTATGACCTCGAACCATATATGATCGTCATGTCAATACCTACAATATTTTAGTATAACCCCTACCCTAACCCTAACCCCGAACCATATATCAAAATTATCGTCATGTCAATACCTACAATATTCTAATATTCATGCCTATACAAAAAGTTAATAGTTTTCAAGATATAGTGACAAATATATAATTTTTAACAATTCCCCCCACTCAGTGCCTTACAATATCCCCATTTTGAGCCCCATAACTAACATTTGTGCAAATCTGAAACTAAATGATCTAAGGATGTTATAAATGAAATAAGTAAGGTATATCTCTTGTAGATTCAGAGCAGAGAATTTTTAAATTTTTTCACTATTTCCCCCATTATGAGGCCCCAAGGGAACGTAACTCCTTCATTTGTGCAAAACTGAAAGGGCTTCACCAAGGCATGAGGGTTACTAAGTTTCATTAAATTTGGCCCAGTGGTTTTGGGTGAGAAGGTTAAAATGTAAAAAATTACGAAGTATTGTAAGCTTTTAGGCAAGCAAATACCAACAAACATTTCTGAACTAAAATATATCGTTAAGCTATATATAATAATGTTCTTATTTAGATATAAATGTTACAGCACAGATTTTACACATGAGGATATAACTCTAACAGTTTACTATGATACAATTATTTGTATATTTATTTGTTCTTCGGAAAATTCTAAACCTGCATCTTAAAAACGTTTCATGTTTCTAAAACTGTCTATTTGACATTGAAGATATAAATGTTGACCATAAAGAATGTTAATGTAAAAGACAAATACGAATTAACTGTAAGTTATAAATGAATTGAATGTATGTTGTCAAAGTTAGAACCGGATTACCGATCAAAATTTCACTACGCGGCTCCTGGTCTTATTTTAACATTTTTGGTCTCAATATTTAACGTTAAAAAATAAACCCCAAGTCAAATTTGAACCCGGGTCAATTTTTTTCTGTTATTTGTTCCATCGACGGTTCTGGACAGTGAAGTGAACTATATAAACCTACATTTTCGGTACCTTTAGTGAAAGTAAAACAAATTGAAATTCATTAAATCTAAAATCTCATACAGTTTTTTAAAACATTTTTAACTATATAAATAAAAAGCTAATTTCAATATATTTATGTATTCTTAACAAGCTTATCTACATTATAAAGGATAAAATTGCTGTGTATTGAAACAAGAAACATTGTAATTTTCTCTAATTTAAATCTTCAATATTAGCCGTCTAAATCTTCATTTTGATCGATAATTCTAAATGATTAAATATTGAAGTGTTTCTTAGACCCGTTGACTTTTACAAAACAAACGCCAAAGAAAATCTAAATTGAAGATATTTGACATTCATGATCTGTTTAGTTTCCATTTCTACATCATGTGATCCTTAGCTACAATTTTATGACACCATTTTAAGAATATTTTTTTGATGAAACAAAAGGGACATGACAACGACACAAAATAACTTCAAAATATAATTATCATCAAAACAATATTGATTGATAGATTTAATGGGGTTTTACGTCCCAGTCAAGATTATTTCACTTATATCGATACGTCACCAGCTATAGACATTTTTGATCTTTGCAGTGCGATTAGGGCAATGTGCATGGGGGGTTCTTTAGCGTGCCACGTCTTCTGTGGTGCAAGGCATGTTTTTATGTCTCTTCCGAAGGACCCCGTTAATATAATTTTTTAATATCGTGTACTTAGCGATAGAACAGTCACTATCAATTTACAAGTCTTGGTCAGACCCAGCCGAGGTACAAACACGCCCTTCCTACACACGAAGCGACAATCCATTCAATCCACAAACTGAGCGACCAGATGTTTAGTACATGAAGTGACCCAGATGTTTAGTACATGAAGTGACCCAGATGTTTAGTATATGAAGCGACCCAGATGTTTAGTACATGAAGCGACCCAGGTGTTAAGTTCATAAAGCGACCCAGGTGTTTAGTACATGTAATACCCATGGCAATTTGTTTAGTGCATGAAGAAATCCGTGTGTTAAGTGCATGCAGCGACCTAGGAGTTAAGTACATCTAGTGACCCAGGTTTTTAGTGCCTGTAGTTACCCAGGTTTTTAGTGCCTGTAGTTACCCAGGTTTTTAGTGCCTGTAGTGACCCAGGTTTTTAGTGCCTGTAGTGACCCATGTAGTGACCCAGGTTTTTAGTGCCTGTAGTGACCCATGTAGTGACCCAGGTTTTTAGAGCCTGTTGTGACCCAGGTTTTTAGAGCCTGTTGTGACCCAGGTTTTCAGTGCCTGTAGTTACCCAGGTTTTTAGTGCCTGTAGTGACCCAGGTTTTTAGTGCCTGTAGTGACCCATGTAGTGACCCAGGTTTTTAGTGCCTGCAGTGACCCATGTAGTGACCCAGGTTTTTAGTGCCTGTAGTTACCCAGGTTTTTAGTGCCTGTAGTGACCCAGGTTTTTAGTCCCTGTAGTTACCCAGGTTTTTAGTGCCTGTAGTTACCCAGGTTTTTAGTGCCTGTAGTGACCTAGGTTTTTAGTGCCTGTATTGACCCATGTAGTGACCCAGGTTTTTAGTGCCTGTAGTGACCCATGTAGTGACCCAGGTTTTTAGTGCCTGTAGTTACCCAGGTTTTTAGTGCCTGTAGTGACCCAGGTTTTTAGTCCCTGTAGTTACCCAGGTTTTTAGTGCCTGTAGTTACCCAGGTTTTTAGTGCCTGTAGTGACCTAGGTTTTTAGTGCCTGTATTGACCCATGTAGTGACCCAGGTTTTTAGTGCCTGTAGTGACCCATGTAGTGACCCAGGTTTTTAGTGCCTGTAGTTACCCAGGTTTTTAGTGCCTGTAGTGACCCAGGTTTTTAGTCCCTGTAGTTACCCAGGTTTTTAGTGCCTGTAGTGACCCAGGTTTTTAGTGCCTGTAGTGACCCCGGTTTTTTGTGCCTGTAGTGACCCAGGTTTTTAGTGCCTGTAGTGACCCATGTAGTGACCCAGGTTTTTAGTCCCTGTAGTAACCCAGGTTTCTAGTGCCTGTAGTGACCCAGGTTTTTAGTGCCTGTAGTGACCCATGTAGTGACCCAGGTTTTTAGTACCTGTAGTGACCCATGTAGTTACCCAGGTTTTAAGTGCCTGTAGTGACCCAGGTTTTTGGTGCCTGTAGTTACCCAGGTTTTTAGTGCCTGTAGTTACCCAGGTTTTTAGAGCCTGTAGTTACCCAGGTTTTTAGTGCCTTTAGTTAACCAGGATTTTAGTGCCTGTAGTGACCCAGGTTTCTAGTGCCTGTAGTGACCCAGGTTTTTAGTGCCTGTAGTGACCCAGGTTTTTAGTGCCTGTAGTGACCCAGGTTTTTAGTGCCTGTAGTGACCCATGTAGTTACCCAGGTTTTTAGTCCCTGTAGTTTTCCAGGTTTTAGTGCCTGTAGTGACCCAGGTTTTTAGTGCCTGTAATGACCCATGTAGTGACCCAGGTTTTTAGTCCCTGTAGTTGCCCAGGTTTTTAGTGCCTGTAGTTACCCAGGTTTTTAGTGCCTGTAGTGACCCAGGTTTTTAGTGCCTGTAGTGACCCAGGTTTTTAGTGCCTGTAGTGACCCATGTAGTGACCCAGGTTTTTAGTGCCTGTAGTTACCCAGGTTTTTAGTGCCTGTAGTTACCCAGGTTTTTTGTGCCTGTAGTGACCCAGGTTTTTAGTGCCTGTAGTGACCCAGGTTTTTAGTGCCTGTAGTGACCCATGTAGTTACCCAGGTTTTAAGTGCCTGTAGTTACCCAGGTTTTTAGTGCCTGTAGTTACCCAGGTTTTTAGTGCCTGTAGTGACCCAGGTTTTTAGTGCCTGTAGTTACCCAGGTTTTTAGAGCCTGTAGTTACCCAGGTTTTTAGTGCCTGTAGTGACCCTGGATTTTAGTGCCTGTAGTGACCCAGGTTTTTAGTGCCTGTAGTGACCCAGGTTTTTAGTGCCTGTAATGACCCATGTAGTGACCCAGGTTTTTAGTCCCTGTAGTTGCCCAGGTTTTTAGTGCCTGTAGTTACCCAGGTTTTTAGTGCCTGTAGTGACCCAGGTTTTTAGTGCCTGTAGTGACCCAGGTTTTTAGTGCCTGTAATGACCCAAGTAGTGACCCAGGTTTTTAGTCCCTGTAGTTGCCCAGGTTTTTAGTGCCTGTAGTTACCCAGGTTTTTAGTGCCTGTAGTGACCCAGGTTTTTAGTGCCTGTAGTGACCCATGTAGTGACCCAGGTTTTTAGTGCCTGTAGTTACCCAGGTTTTTAGTGCCTGTAGTTACCCAGGTTTTTAGTGCCTGTAGTGACCCAGGTTTTTAGTGCCTGTAGTTACCCAGGTTTTTACTGCCTGTAGTTACCCATGTTTTTAGTGCCTGTAGTTACCCAGGTTTTTAGTGCCTGTAGTGACCCAGTTTTTTAGTGCCTGTAGTGACCCATGTAGTGACCCAGGTTTTTAGTCCCTGTAGTTACCCAGGTTTTTAGTGCCTGTAGTGACCCAGGTTTTTAGTGCCTGTAGTGACCCAGGTTTTTAGTGCCTGTAGTGACCCAGGTTTTTAGTGCCTGTAGTGACCCAGGTTTTTAGTCCCTGTAGTGACCCAGGTTTTTAGTGTCTGTAGGAACCCAGGTGTTTAGTTCATGCAGCGACCATGACATTTAGTGCACGGAGTGAACAAGGTGTTTAGTACATGTAGCATTTACTGTGTTTAGTGCTTGTATTGACCTAAGTATTTAGAAGATGAAGCAACTCAGGTGTTCAGTACATATGACCCAGGTGTTTGTGCATGTAGCGACACAGGTGTTTTGTGCATGTAGAGACCCAGATGTTTTGTGCATGGAGCGACCCAGGTGTTTTGTGCATGTAGAGACCCAGGTGTTTTGTGCATGGATAGACCCAGGTATTTTGTGCATGTAGAGACCTAGGTGTTTAGTGTTTATTGTCTGGCATTTTATAGACACATTAAACTGCAACATTTATACAAAGAAAAGGTTGATTGAAAAGGTTAGAGGACTATTTCATCGAGTATGTCAGCTTTTATTGGCAACACAATTAGACACAGCTGTTCCAAACATCGACGGTCATTTTTACATAAGCATGATAATAGCTGATATGCATCAATCGCCAGTTTGAATTGGCTTCATCAATTTGTTCTATGAGTTTTTTGTCTTTCAGCTAGCCTTTCATGTTACATTCTATAAACATTGTATTTTACTTTATTGGAGAAGATAGCCCTAATATAATATCTACTAAACAAGATACTCCGTAGATTATTGCCGTCTGTTAAACACCAGAATTTCATTTTAATCTCACAAAGTTCGATCGCTGATGACAGATAGGTAAATCTCGTCAAAATAACACAACTTAAAATCAAAGATACTTGAGTGGTTATATTCGTCAGACTCTGTCTCTCTGTCTCTCTCTCTCTCTCTCTCTCTCTAACCAAGCCTCTGTTAATTTTTGACACACTTAGATTCATGCTGATTAGGTGTGTATATCCGTCAAAATATTTAAAACCTTATCTCCGTGCTAACTAGGCATTTTTTTTAATTTCAGCCTTACACCCTTGCTTGTTTATATCTGTCGAATATCTTAAAACCATAGATACGTGGTAATGGAGTGATTTCATTAGATGTGATTAAAATAAACCTTTGTCAGTTTAGTGGTTATTTTTTAAATAAATAGAATTCGCCTTTGTAAGGTTTGTGGTTACTTTTGAGATAAATACAATTCGCCTTTGTCAGTTTGGTGGTTACTTGTGAGATAAATACAATTCGCCTTTGTCAGTTTGGTGGTTACTTTTGAGATAAATACAATTCGCCTTTGTCAGTTTGGTGGTTACTTGTGAGATAAATACAATTCGCCTTTGTCAGTTTGGTGGTTACTTGTGAGATAAATACAATTCGCCTTTGTCAGTTTGGTGGTTACTTGTGAAATAAATACAATTCGCCTTTGTCAGTTTGGTGGTTACTTGTGAGATAAATACAATTCGCCTTTGTTAGTTTGGTGGTTACTTGTGAAATAAATACAATTCGCCTTTGTCAGTTTGGTGGTTACTTGTGAGATAAAAACAATTCGCCTTTGTCAATTTGGTGGTTACTTGTGAAATAAATACAATTCGCCTTTGTCAGTTTGGTGGTTACTTGTGAGATAAAAACAATTCGCCTTTGTCAGGTATGTGGTTACTTTTGGGATAAATACAATTCGCTTTTTCCGGGTTTGTGATTACATTTGAGATAAATAAAATTCGCCTTTGTCAGTTGTTACCAGATTTCAGATATTGCGATTTTTTTATATTAGTCTATAGGAATCGGTGATTTTTTTTCCTGTTTATTGACAATATTATATATACAGACATAAACAGCTTTATAACTTTTTATGATCATTACATGGTTAACATTTAATCCCATTAACTTTTATAACTAACCAGATTTATCTATCGAGTGAATGAAATAACAGATTTATATCTGATGAGTGGTGAGTGCCGAAATTACAGATTTGTCTAGTGAGTGAGTGAGTGAAATAGTGGATTTATCTAGTGAGTGGTGAGTAAAATTACAGATTTATCTAGTGAGTGAGTGAGTGAGTGAAATAACGGATTTATCTAGTGAGTGGTGAGTGAAATTACAGATTTATCTAGTGAGTGAGTGAGTGAGTGAGTGAGTGAGTGAGTGAAATAACGGATTTATCTAGTGAGTGGTGAGTAAAATTGCAGATTTATCTAGTGAGTCAAATAACGAATTTATCTATTGAGTGGTGAGTGCCGAAATAACAGATTTGTCTAGTGAGTGAGTGAAATAACGGATTTATCTAGTAAGTGAGTAAGGGAATTATTGTTTTAAACCAGATCATTTTTTTAGCTATTTGCGACGGATTTATTTAATGAATTGTACTTTTGTAAGACAATTGCCTTAAGAGATGCTGTACAGATGTTTCAGTAATATAACGCTGGGGTTTTATAGACCTAAATTCTAAATAACAAGAAAACGAGCCACAAAAAAAAAAAAAAAAAAAAAACGAAATGTACGAAATACATAATAATTAAGATGAATTGTTAATTTTGATTCCTTACTTGCACATGGTCGGTCTTTTTTACATAATAAACACATCGATTCTCGTAAAAATAATTACAACAACTGTGTAACCTTTTAATGAAAATTTGATAATTTTCTGGTACTAGAAATAGTTTATGTATTATATCAGATTAATATTTGGGACTCTGAAGATTCCTTCATTTTAATCTCGTAAAAACAGCTAAAATAGAGTTTAACATTGAATAAGACTAAAGTCTTAACTAAAGTTTAAAGTCCTACCAAATTCAATAACAGTTATACTTAGAAATTGAAATTTTCAACTAAAAGGGAGATAACTCAAGAAAAAAGAGCTTAATAATTAATTAATATTTTGTAATTCTTTATCCTTTATGACAAGCTTTTATTTATAAGTGATTAATGGCTAGATATGTATTAATTTTACAGAGAAGGATATCCGCCTTCAATCAAACACAAATGTATGTACTTTCATATATAAACACTTATCTTTATGCTTATTGTATAGATCTGTTGGGTATAAAGCTCTACTTGATATGTAGTAAATTAAGGTTAAAACTACAACAGTAATACTTAAAATATTACGCACCTGTTCATTTTGTATTTAATGTCATTACTATAAGGTACGTGTCCTAGATATGGTAACTTTAAACAATACAAATAATGCAGGATTTTCTTGTTATTTTTAACACTGTATATATGCGATAAAACATCACTCAACTACATACATAATTATATAAAAACATTACTGTACCCGTTATGTACTACAGATGATTGCTGTTGCATTCTGTAAATTTTTACGAAGTAACTTGAGGTTTTTTCCCCTAAAGCTGAAAATTTGGTAATCTTCGTGAACATTTCATATAGGTGTCATATACCACCTTTTGAATTTAATCATAAAAAACACCATATACCACTTTTTGAGTGTATGTTTATGATGAAATTCAAAAAGTGGTGTATGACATAGGCAATAAAATGTGTGATACCCCACAGACCGATTATATCCTATAATTAATAGCCTCCTAATTAAACATTAGATAATTAAAGTACTAAAACTAACATGATATATTATATATCGCCATCGTTTTTAGTTTTATCTTACCTTTTGTCGGATTTTTTACGTTTTCGTTTTTTTTGGACATTGGCGTTCATATCTACGTCTGGGAGTTTATCGTTAATTGAATTAGTCTTAATTTCAACACATGTCAATCCGGTATCCTCCTTAATATAGAAATTATTGGAGAAGTATTTCGTCCGTTCCAACCGTGACATATTCTTATTATTGTCTATAATTATCCACAAACAATAAACTTATGTAATTATATACACCTTTGATTGTAAAGACAATAAATAATAAATATAAGTCATATATACACGGGATGTGTATAGAGGTATTATTACCGGGGTATATGTTGTACTGATTTAGTTATGATTAATACAAGGTATTCCTGTAAAGCGATTAAAAAAGTTTAAAACCACTAAAGAACAATGTTGAAGTTAAATTTTAAAATAAAAAATGTATCATAAACAATAGACAATACTATAGATATTTTACTTTGGTTTACTTTGGTTTACTGTTTTGTTTAGAATGATTTTGGTGCTAATGTTACAATAATGTTACATTAAGCACAATGGCGAGAAATATTTTTTGAAATATACCAATGACACGAGGCATTATAAGCGGGAAAGGGCCATATGCATTCAATTGTTGTCATGTCTCAATGTCGGTATCGTTATTAACGGAAAGTTGTCAATTTATTGTAGTTATGCTCGAATGTCATGTATCAGTATTTACTAACGGTATAAATTCGTTTTGTAATGGAAATGTACCAATGTAATTAACCGCTTGTCATACTCTTGTAATGTGCAAATGTCCCGTATTGATAATAGAAGTTAGCGGTCATATTATAGTAGTGATGTTCTAATGAGGTGTAGCGTTATTTGCAAAACACAATTGTTATTTAACATTATCACCAAGAAACTACCACAAATCTTTGTAATCTACATTTCAATGGGACTTTTCAGTTAGTCGAAAAATGATACCGGTGTTAATAAAATGAGCAAAATCTTAACACAATGTATCAGACTTCGTAAAGCGCTTTAATTGGTAGTGAACAGTCTGTCTATATGTCTTGTAACATTATTAGCGGAAAATGCCCATTCAGTGTTATGGGAAAATGAGAATTCCATGGTTGCAGATCACTAAACTTGTGAGGCGATATATATATATATATATATATATATATATATATATATATATATATATATATATATATATATATATATATATACAGCGAGAAAAAACCACTATCATGCTGCAAAGTAGTAACGTTTAGCGTTTGTGGTAGCATAAAAATCTCTTTTTTCAATGTGTCCATGCCATGAAGAGTTATTAGCAGGAGTGGAAGTGAAAGAAAAGCATGTACAGATAAAAGCGGGCACTGAATATACACGTGTATTGAGAAACTAAACTTTCGAAATTTGATGTTTTGAGAGCGCACAAAGGTACAACGAATAATTGTTAAGTATCCTTGATTAAGGCAAGAACATTTTGGAAATATTTTATACATTAATATATATGTCTGAATGAATTCCTTTTGGTGCTTACTGGTTGAAAATAAATACCTAATGTAAAATGTACCAATATTCTGGCGTGCCCTAAAACAGAGGTTGTATAATCACAGTGCACTATATATATCTGTACGTAAGAATGACTTTATATAATTTTCCTTTTTTGTCTAAATATATGTAATTTATAATGGAATAACAAACTGAAACTACTGAGCAGATCAAATCTATGACATATCGGTACGTTGTATGTAGATCATTTTTCACTATCTTGTATCTGTATGGACACACACACACACACACACACACACACACACACACACACACACACACACACAAAAGACCAAAACAAAGGCAAGTTTATAATGGTTATATTGAAAATTTAGCTAAAGTTGCATATGATGTGTTTGACAAGAATCCAAAAATGACAAAACAGAATAAAGACAAAATACACACACACACACACACACACACACACATGATTGCAACTTAAGCTTTCTGATATTATATTACATAACCAGCGCGTCTCTGTCCTCAACCTTTATCTATTATTGTAAGAAATACCATGTTATCAGTAAGATTGGGTATTTTATATTTTAGAAATATTGTTATAAAAATTGTGACCTAAAAATCAACAAAACGTTTGACAAGCATCTAAACTGTAAATATATATTTAAGTGTTATCTTAGAGATTTATTGATCTGATCATCTTTAAAAAGTTAACCTTTGATATTTTAATCAAGATATTTTGTAATTAGTTTTATTGGATATCATTTTAATATCTATATCAAATTCTGCATTTTATTATTTTTTTATTGACGAGATAATGTCTTATAATAGATACTCATACTATTCATAGGTTACTCATAGTCAGCGGCAACCAAAAAGCTGTCGAGATATACATAAAAGGCCCTAGATAAAGAGACTGAGATGAGCTGACGATTGATACTTATTCATTAACTTTGTGTTAAACTTTCAACAGGTCTGTACTGTGATAAGACATCAGTCTCAGTAATCAATCCTCTAATCTTCACATTTACCAATATGTCTCAGTCAGTTATAATAAGTATAACAATCTCAGATCAAACGTTGCTCTCTGTTCAGCTATTTAACCGTTTATATATGAACCGGTGTCTGTAAGAAATCTGACAGATTATGCATTACTCTGAAAATTTATTAGATTTGGCGGTTCCAGTAAAGTATTTAAAATCACCTTATGCAAATGCAAGACTGCTATATTATATAACATTTGACATGTAGATTTTATTATTAGATATTAGAAAAAGTAGAAAATAAATATGTCAAAGAAAAAAAAATTATAACAAACCCGGAATTAAAATCAAACCATACATGGAAATAGTGTTCTTCATGTAATACTTTGGCTGTCTACGATTTATAACAGAATACAAAATGTCAAAAAACTGTGATTAAAAGAAAGGAAAATAACTTCTATTTGAATACAATGTTCTTGGCTATTTCAAGTTAAAACCAAGTACACACACACACACACGAGAGAGAGAGAGAGAGAGAGAGAGAGAGAGAGAGAGAGAGAGAGAGAGAGCAGAAGAATTCATTATAATCCTATCTACTTTGAACGGCAAAATATCATTTTAAAAAGTCTGAATTTTCTTTGATCCTAGCACATTTCATACCAGATGACCGTGAACCCTACATACAGCCGCCAAACATAAAATATGTTAGGGTCAGAGAAAATTTAGACTACATTTTAAGGTAATTGATTTAGTTTATAAAATGTAGAAAAATTAACAATTTCTTTTGTAATCAGACGAAGCCATAAAACATCAGCTACGTTATGTTGATATTTAGGTTCTTCCTTAGTTATAAACAATGATCAAATCATCAGATCTGCGAATATTTGACATAGATATATAGTGATATCTTAAAGAAAAGACACATATGTCTGCAATCGTGCATTAGCGCTTTGATACTAGACATTCCATTTCTGTACTAATGCATTACGCTGGTCAACAGCAAACACGCCTTAAGTAACATGTTATACACCCCTTCAGTTTTAAGCGGATGTTGGTTATCGCCCTTGATATGACGTTAATAGTGTAAATAGACAATTTTACTTACCGTTGCATAGTTTCATGTTCCAAAATAGATTCTAGATCGGAGACAGATCCTGGGTCATCAGGTACAACTAGTGGCATCCTTTTATTTGTTGGGGATTGTATATCCCCGTATAAAATTGAATCAGATACACTATTACTGCTGTGTATACCGTAAAACGTTCCAAAATTTGGAGTCTGTAGTAAATGTTGATAAGAATCAAATGTTGTAAAAGAACGAGGCCTTGAGTCTTTACTCATACGCTTTGACGTTTTCTCACGCCTTTTCACGGATTTCTCCGTATAAAAAATATTGTCAATGTTACATTCATTTGTACTTGGTACAGACGATGATTTTACATACCTCCGTCTGTCGTGTTTGATTGGATCAGATTTTTGATATGTATTCGGACTGGTCTGGGACTTGATTGGTCTTTCACGGTTATAATAGTAAGCACCTACTTCCGGGCATGATCTAATTGAATCACTACTCAATGAATGGTGTATTTTGTCCGATCTTGTTGAGCCAGGACCACATGGTACTTCTAAATGATTTTTTGATTGAATGTTGCTTTGTTGTTTGAATTGTTCTCTTAGTCGAATCTCTGTCATATCTAACGTTGGTGATTCTAATTCAAATGAATCCCCAGCAGAACAATTTGAAGAAGAAGTACTGGAATTTCTTTGAATGACTTTTGATGAACATTTCTTTTTCAAATAGCTATCTCTTTTTCTTTTTGCAGGTGCACGCATGCAAATTCCGCTATTAATTTCAGATGGAATGGATGTCAGAGAGGTCCACTGGCAACCAACTGTCCTTGGCCAGCTATTACCTAATGTAAGTTTATTTTCCGTTGATTTAACCCTTGGCGGAACTGGGGGAGGATTATCTTCCTCTTCCGGTAATTTGTCACCACATGTTTCCTTTTGTTGATTTTTATGGTTTATGTCATTGCTTTCATCTCTTTTTTCTTTCCCTGAAATTACAGAAAAATACAAAGTTAATTCAAAATGTACAATAAATGTTAAATCGAAAGGCGGAATCCTTGTCAATTAGACAAAATCACGTTTTCATCTTGTTATACATCTTTAACACCGTTTGTTTTTATTTATTTTTATACGTTTTGTTTATAATTTTCATATCATTCTTATTTGTATTTTAGAGATTTTACATGTCAAAAAGCAAGGTTTGTAGTGAAAGGGGCATAACTCTGTTATACTTGTTTGCGATACAAGTATATTGTTACTCTGGTATATCTTGTAGATATTGATTTTACGAAGTTATTTCTTTATTATATAAACGAATTATGTTTAAATTACTTCTAGTGTTTTAGTCCTTACAGTGACGGATATTTTCTTAGAACTTCAAGCTTATAATTCCGCAATAGACATTGACAAATATTTCTGTTTTTGTGCAACAAATATCTATTTCATCTAGGTTTTTATTTTTTTTCAGTATGATTAATTTGAACACAAGCTGGTTTCCTTAACTGTTTACTTGTACACGTTGATATTATGACATATAGTTGTATTACTGGGTAGTATTTTATGGTTGTAATTCTTTAATTAAATCCGGGCTTGTTTTAGCAAGCTTATAACTGTATCAGCTAAGGTCAGGTATAAGTGAGGTATAAGTCATGTATATTGTTGATAAAACAATACAAAGATAAAATATGGTATTTTTTATGTTTGATTGAAGGTTCACCTTTTATCGGGGTAAATTTTAAAGTCATAAGCCTTTTATCAGAATAACGATCGTTGTTCTTCACCTCACATCGGGGGTAACGATAGATGTCACTCGCCTTATTTAGGGCTAAAAATCGTTGTAATTCGCATTATATCGGGGGTAAAGATCGATGTCACTCGCCTTATTTAGGCCTAAACATCGTTGTAATTCGCATTATATCGGGGGTAAAGATCGATGTCACTCGTCTTATTTTGGGCTAAAAATCGTTGTAATTCGCATTATATCGGGGGAAAC
The DNA here is from genome assembly GCA_029721355.1 of Tegillarca granosa. Lineage (NCBI taxonomy): Eukaryota > Metazoa > Mollusca > Bivalvia > Arcoida > Arcidae > Tegillarca > Tegillarca granosa. Next base: position 48,435,558 of record CM056599.1, on the reverse strand, counting down.
GATAGATGTCACTCGTCTTATTTAGGCCTAAACATCGTTGTAATTCGCATTATATCGGGGGTAACGATCGATGTCACTCGTCTTATTTAGGCCTAAACATCGTTGTAATTCGCATTATATCGGGGGTAAAGATCGATGTCACTCGCCTTATTTAGGGCTAAACATCGTTGTAATTCGCATTATATCGGGGGTAAAGATCGATGTCACTCGCCTTATTTAGGGCTAAAAATCGTTGTAATTCGCATTATATCGGGGGTAAAGATCGATGTCACTCGCCTTATTTAGGCCTAAACATCGTTGTAATTCGCATTATATCGGGGGTAAAGATCGATGTCACTCGCCTTATTTAGGGCTAAACATCGTTGTAATCGCATTATATCGGGGGTAAAGATCGATGTCACTCGCCTTATTTAGGGCTAAAAATCGTTGTAATTCGCATTATATCGGGGGTAAAGATCGATGTCACTCGCCTTATTTAGGCCTAAACATCGTTGTAATTCGCATTATATCGGGGGAAACGATAGATGTCTCTCGCTTATGTCGGACTAAAATCGTTGTCTTTCGCATTATCTCGAGTTAACGATCGTAGTATTTCGCTTCATATCGGGGTAACGATTGTTGTCATTCGTTGCCATTCGCCTTATATCGGGGGTAACGATCATTGTCCTTAGCCTTATATAGAGGTAACGATCATTGTCATTCATTGTTATTAGCTTTATGTTATGTACAGAATTTTTAATACTAGTATTTCTCTTTGTAAAAATTCAAATTCTGCATATGACACTTATATAGAGGTAACAATCATTGTTATTCATTGTCATAAGCTTTATATACAGGTATCGATCATAGGGGTAACGATCATTGTCATTAGCCTTATATAGGGGTAACGATCATTATCATTAGCCTTATATAGGGGTAACGATCATTATCATTAGCCTTATATCGGGGTAACGATCATTGTCATTAGCCTTATATCGGGGTAACGATCATTGCCATTAGCCTTATATCGGGGTAACGATCATTATCATTAGCCTTATATCGGGGTAACGATCATTATCATTAGCCTTATATCGGGGTAACGATCATTATCATTAGCCTTATATAGGGGTAACGATCATAGGGGTAACGATCATTGTCATAAGCCTTATATCGGGGTAACGATCATTATCATTAGCCTTATATCGGGGTAACGATCATTATCATTAGCCTTATATAGGGGTAACGATCATAGGGGTAACGATCATTGTCATTAGCCTTATATCGGGGTAACGATCATTATCATTAGCCTTATATCGGGGTAACGATCATTATCATTAGCCTTATATAGGGGTAACGATCATAGGGGTAACGATCATTGTCATTAGCCTTATATCGGGGTAACAATCATTGTCATTCATTGTCATTAGCCTTATATCGGGATAACGATCATTGTCATTAGCCTTATATCGGGGTAACGATCATTGTCATTCATTGTCATTAGCCTTATGTCGGGGTATCGATCATTGTCATTAGCCTTATATCGGGTTAACGATCATTGTCATTCATTGTCATTAGCCTTATGTCGGGGTATCGATCATTGTCATTAGCCTTTTATCGGGTTAACAATCATTGTCATTCATTGTCATAAGCCTTATGTCGGGGTAACGATCATTGTCATTAGCCTTATATCGGGGTAACGATCATTGTCATTCATTGTCATAAGCCTTATGTCGGGGTAACGATCATTGCCATTAGCCTTTTATCGGGTTAACGATCATTGCAATTCATTGTCATTAGCCTTATGTCGGGGTAACGATCATTGTCATTGGCTTTTTATTGGGTTAACGATCATTGCCATTCATTGTCATTAGCCTTTTATCAAGTTAACGATCATTGTCATTCATTGCCATTAGCCTTTTATCGGGTTAACGATCATTGCCATTCATTGTCATTAGCCTTATGTCAGAGTAACGATCATTGTTTTTAGCCTTACGTCGGGGTAACTATTATTGTCATTCATTGTCATTAGCCTTATTTAGAGGTAACGATTTTTGTCATTCATTGTCATTAGCCTTATGTCGTGGTAGTGATCAATGTCATTCATTGTCATTAGCCTTATATAGAGGTAACGATCATTGTCATTCATTGTCATTGGCCTTATATAGAGGTAACGATCATTGTCATTCATTGTTATTAACATTTTTTCGGGGTAACGATCATTGTCAGTAGCCTTATATTGGGGTAACGATCAATGTCATTCATTGTCATTAGCCTTATATAGAGGTAACGATCATTGTCATTCATTGTCATTGGCCTTATATAGAGGTAACGATCATTGTCATTCATTGTCATTTGCCTTATATCAAGGTAACGATCATTATCATTCATTGTCATTAGCCTTATGTCGGGGTAACGATCATTGTCATTAGCCTTTTATCGGGTTAACGATCATTGCCATTCATTGTCATTAGCCTTTTATCAAGTTAACGATCATTGTCATTCATTGCCATTAGCCTTTTATCGGGTTAACGATCATTGCCATTCATTGTCATTAGCCTTATGTCAGAGTAACGATCATTGTTTTTAGCCTTACGTCGGGGTAACTATTATTGTCATTCATTGCCATTAGCCTTATTTAGAGGTAACGATTTTTGTCATTCATTGTCATTAGCCTTATGTCGTGGTAGTGATCAATGTCATTCATTGTCATTAGCCTTATATAGAGGTAACGATCATTGTCATTCATTGTCATTGGCCTTATATAGAGGTAACGATCATTGTCATTCGTTGTTATTAACATTTTTTCGGGGTAACGATCATTGTCAGTAGCCTTATATTGGGGTAACGATCATTGTCATTCATTGTCATTAGCCTTATTTGGAGGTAACAATCATTGTCATTCATTGTCATTAGCCTAATGTCGGGGTAACGATCATTGTCATTCATTGTCATTAGCCTTATATAGAAGTAACGATCATTGTCATTCATTGTCATTAGCCTTATGTCGGGATAACGATCATTGTCATTCATTGTCATAAGCCTTATTTAGAGGTAATGATCTTTGTCATTCATTGTCATTAGCCTTATATCTAGGTAACGATCATTGCCATTCATTGTCATTAGCCTTATATCGGGGTAACGCTCATTGTCATTAACATTATGTCGAGGTAACGATCATTGTCATTCATTGTCATTTGCCTTATATAGAGGTAACGATCATAGTTATTCATTGTCATTAGCCCTATATCGGGGTAACGATCATTGTCATTCATTGTCATTAGCATTATATCAGGGTAACGCTCATTGCCATTAGCCTTATATAGAGGTAACATTCATTGTCATAAGCCTTATATCGGGGTAACGATCATTGTCATTCATTGTCATAAGCCTTATTTAAAGGTAATGATCTTTGTCATTCATTGTCATTAGCCTTATATAGAGGTAATGATCGTTGTCATTCATTGTCATTAGCCTTATATCCGGTTAAAGATCATTGCCATTAGCCTTATATCGGGGTAACGATCATTGTCATTCATTGTCATTAGCCTTATGTCGGGGTAACGATCATTGTCAGTAGCCTTTATCAGGTTAAAGATCATTGTCATTCATTGTCATTAGCATTATATCCGGTTAAAGATCATTGCCATTAGCCTTATATCGGGGTAACGATCATTGTCATTCATTGTTATTAGCCTTATTGCGGGGTAACGATCATTGTCAGTAGCCTTTTATCGGGTTAACGATCATTGCCATTCATTGTCATTAGTCTAATGTCGGGGTTACGATCATTGTCATTCATTGTTATTAGCCTTATTTCGGGGTAACGATCATTGTCAGTAGCCTTTTATCGGGTTAACGATCATTGCCATTCATTGTCATTAGCCTAATGTCGGGGTTACGATCATTGTCATTCATTGTTATTAGCCTTATTTCGGGGTAACGATCATTGTCAGTAGCCTTTTATCGGGTTAACGATCATTGTCATTGATTGTCATTAGCCTAATGTCGGGGTAACGATCATTGTCAGTAGCCTTTTATCGGGTTAACGATCATTCTCATTCATTGTCATAAGCCTTATATCGGGGTAACGATCATTGTCAGTAGCCTTTTATCGGGTTAACGATCATTGTCATTTATTGTTATTAGCCTTATTTCGGGGTAACGATCATTGTCAGTAGCCTTTTATCGGGTTAACGATCATTGCCATTCATTGTCATTAGCCTAATGTCGGGGTTACGATCATTGTCATTCATTGTTATTAGCCTTATTTCGGGGTAACGATCATTGTCAGTAGCCTTTTATCGGGTTAACGATCATTGCCATTCATTGTCATTAGCCTAATGTCGGGGTTACGATCATTGTCATTCATTGTGATTAGCCTTATATAGAAGAACGATTATAGTCATTCATTGTCATTAGCCTTATATCGGGGCAACGATCATTGTTATTCATTCGCATGGCGACGCTTTTTATTTGCTAGGTCACCGTGTCAGTATGCTCATAAACTTGCATAGCACCACCCCTAGACAAATTATCATAATACCGGATAAACCAGGCGATACCTGTCCTTTTCATGCCGATTGCCAGATAAACAAGCAATACCTCAAATTTTAAAGTCTTATATATATGACCTACACGGGGTTCGAACTCACAATGCGGATGCGGACGCTCTACCACTGTCCCACCGAGGCAGTCCCTTTTATCGGGGTAGTAACTGTCGTCTTCTATCATTGTAATAATCGTTGTACTGAGTAAGTGTTTTACCAGACCCTAGCCGTTAAGTTATACCTGTGCATGGTTAGGGATTTCTATACTTATATTGTAATCCTTGACAATTTATAATCGTGTATCCACTTTATCTAAAAAGACAACACAACATGACCGTGTGAACTTAAACCTAAACTTAATATGTAATTTTTGTTTTATTTTATTGACTAAGACTGATAAAGAAGCTTATCGGATTTGTTAATCTGAATCGGTAACTGTCTATAGCTAAAGGTGTGAGATGTAAAGAGCGATCAACCATAAGATTATAGTAACACTGTAGTTTGTTTCTTAGCTGGATTATGTATGATACATACAAGTTATAAACTTTACACATAACTTAATTGTATTAAAGGCAATCAGTCAATCAGGGAATATATTAGTCAGAAGATTACTGGGTAAAACGGAAAAAAATGATTATCAATAGATCGGAGTAAAAGTTCCCGTATAATAAAACAACTTTATTTCTATATAGTCTGTAAAATCAACATTTACTAAGAATTATAAGGGCTTTATATTTTACATTTTTGCACTATACAATAAATGAGAAAAATAATTTAAGACGCATAAAATATTCACTAAAGAACATGATTAAAAATGTATATCTAGTCATGTTCAATTCATTTTTGAATAAGTTTTTGTGTAAAACTCATTTCGACTAAAATAATATCACACCTTTTTTAATTATTCACTAACAGTAGATATTTAAATTTCGAGAATCATTAATTTATAATTATATATTGATATTTAGTGTGTGTGTGTGTGTGTGTGTGTGTGTGTGTGTGTGTAATGACTGGTTATCCATTCAATCATTTCTTATCCGATGCACACGCATGTTCTAAAAATGTAAGGTCATTGTGGATTTTATTTCTGTTACTGAAACATGTCAGGTGTTTACAATAGGATATATATACACATACAAATATATTGTCAATCAGTGCTTAATAATAATAATAATAATAATAATAATAATAATAATAAACATAAACATCATCATCATCATCATCATCATCATCATCATCATAAATGCTACACAACCGAATTTCATGTCTGCTAATCAGAAATCGGTGATGATAATTTCATAACTTGAAAAATATAACAAATTTTCTAGGGTACACATATATACTTCTGTGGTACGGGTTATGAGATTTTTACCAAACTTTTTGGAGCATTATTACAACCAGTGTTACTCTATCGTACAATTATTTGGAATGTAAACACAGAGAGCTTGAAGTCATACAGAACCGAACATCTAGACGGAATGTACAAGTCAGGTGTACCATATCCAAATATCGCCACACATGAGGAATTGTGGTGGTACTCGTTGAATACGAAATGTAACATTGAAGGTTTTATATTGTGTTTTAAATTTTCTACCTTCAGTAATATTCGTATTGTTTAGGAAAGCATTTAAAAACATCAGTAACAAAACAAGCAGTATTTGTATCGTATGTATAAGCTAAAATTAACTTAAAGGTCTCGATTTTTCTTTTTTATTTGATATTATCCTTATGCTTTTTTGATATGCTCCAGAAAAATATAATGATATGATACTGCAAATCGTAAAAATGACACAAAAACAGTAATTCACTCATTTGTTGTGAAAGATAGACAGTTTATAATTTATGTGTTTAAAGATCACCCACGATTTACCGAGATCCCCCAAAATATAAGACATCTTCCGGACAGGTGTAAATAAACCAACTATAAACTATGTACATCAACATAACTGTAAAATACAAACGTACAACATTTGTTAAATATTATGGAAAATATTGCGCTTTTATTTTCCTGTCGAAAACCTTGCAAACTATTAATAGCATTATTTATTTGTAGGCGACAAGTCATTATTGTTTTCAACAATAATCTGTGTAGGTAGAAATAAATATATCGAGTTCAACTTCTATAATGGTCAGGAAAAGAGAAGACATCAGTCTATTTGTTAACGCTGAGTCAATCAGGTGGTAACTGGTGTTTTTACAAGAGAAGACATCAGTCTATTTGTTAACGCTGAGTCAATCAGGTGGTAACTGGTGTTTTTACAAGAGAAGACATCAGTCTATTTGTTAACGCTGAGTCAACCAGGTGGTAACTGGTGTTTTTACAAGAGAAGACATCAGTCTATTTATTAACGCTGAGTCAATCAGGTGGTAACTGGTGTTTTTACAAGAGAAGACATCAGTCTATTTGTTAACGCTGAGTCAACCAGGTGGTAACTGGTGTTTTTACAAGAGAAGACATCAGTCTATTTATTAACGCTGAGTCAATCAGGTGGTAACTGGTATTTTTACAAGAGAAGACATCAGTCTATTTGTTAACGCTGAGTCAACCAGGTGGTAACTGGTGTTTTTACAAGAGAAGACATCAGTCTATTTATTAACGCTGAGTCAATCAGGTGGTAACTGGTGTTTTTACAAGAGAAGACATCAGTCTATTTGTTAACGCTGAGTCAATCAGGTGGTAACTGGTGTTTTTACAAGAGAAGACATCAGTCTATTTGTTAACGCTGAGTCAACCAGGTGGTAACTGGTGTTTTTACAAGAGAAGACATCAGTCTATTTATTAACGCTGAGTCAACCAGGTGGTAACTGGTGTTTTTACAAGAGAAGACATCAGTCTATTTATTAACGCTGAGTCAATCAGGTGGTAACTGGTGTTTTTACAAGAGAAGACATCAGTCTATTTATTAACGCTGAGTCAATCAGGTGGTAACTGGTGTTTTTACAAGAGAAGACATCAGTCTATTTATTAACGCTGAGTCAATCAGGTGGTAACTGGTGTTTTTACAAGAGAAGACATCAGTCTATTTATTAACGCTGAGTCAATCAGGTGGTAACTGGTGTTTTTACAAGAGAAGACATCAGTCTGTTTGTTAACGCTGAGTCAATCAGGTGGTAACTGGTGTTTTTACAAGAGAAGACATCAGTCTATTTGTTAACGCTGAGTCAATCGGGTGGTAACTGGTGTTTTTACAAGAGAAGACATCAGTCTATTTGTTAACGCTGAGTCAATCAGGTGGTAACTGGTGTTTTTACAAGAGAAGACATCAGTCTATTTGTTAACGCTGAGTCAATCAGGTGGTAACTGGTGTTTTTACAAGAGAAAACATCAGTCTATTTGTTAACGCTGAGTCAATCGGGTGGTAACTGGTGTTTTTACAAGAGAAGACATCAGACTATATACAAGAGAAGACATCTTTCTATTTGTGCATACACGCACACTCTATCATGTCATAAGACAGATTTGACTTTGTGAGATAAGCTACAAATAGCTTAAACAAATAACAGAAATCACTGTAATAATAAAACAAACATACCAGTCCCTGCCCAAACCACAATCCAAGAACCTTGAAAGCTGAGAAAATTAGTTTTACACGTGAACTTCAATCAAGGAGATGAGGCCGGTTGCTCCGGAAGGGTAAGCCCCTCGAACTTCCATCAAAGAATTGAGGCCGGGTGCTCCGGAAGGGTAAGCACTTCTAGTTATACACATGAACTTCCATCAGGGAATTGAGGCCGGGTGCTCCGGAAGGGTAAGCACCAATATATAGTTATATACATGAACTTCCATCAAATAAGTAAGGCCGGGAGCTCCGGAAGGGTAAGCACCTCTAGTTATACACATGAACTTCCATTAAGGAAGTAAGGCCGGGAGCTCCGGAAGGGTAAGCACCTCTCGTTATACACGTGAACTTCCATCAAGGAAGTAAGGCCGGGAGCTCCGGAAGGGTAAGCACCTCTAGTTATACACGTGAACTTCCATCAAGGAAGTAAGGCCGGGTGCTCCAGAAGGGTAAGCAAATGTAAATGTATAAAAAATAATTCGCCAACCAGCCAACCCCAATATAAGAAAAAAAACTTCAGATAAATTATGAATCAAATGTAATCAACTAACATTTTAGCTAACTAAAAACATTTTAGCTAACAAAAAAAGCGTTTCAGCTAACACAAAGTTAAAATTAAAGTACTTTGCATTCTGGCTTAAAAATCTAATTCAGTTGATGTTATGTCTTGTTGTAGTTCAGTTATATGTTCTGGGGTCTCTCCTAATTTTTTTGTTTACAAACGGGTTCATCTTCAGCTTCTGATTCCGATAGTTCTTTTTCCGGGGATACATTTTTTTCTCATAATATTTTCTCAAGAAAATTTATTGTTTTTTAAAATTTCAATCGTTTTTAAGTTTTGTCTTTTTCTGTGACAGCTTTATATTTTTTCTTAATTGTTTAGCTTATTTATCTCCTTTAGAAAATCTGACGAGACTTCTTGCTGAATTAATGCTTTGCAGAGCAAGACAATACTTTGTAGATAAGCTACATGTACGTTTATTTGTTGAAACATCTGTGATAAGCTTTCCATTTTAATAGCGTTTCATATATATATATATAATACAGGGTTAGCTGCCATTCGGTCTATTTGTTCTTATGCAATGCAATAGATAAGGAAGGTTTGGATATACATTTTACACAAAGACTGTGAACTTTATAATGCCAGCCCCAGACAATCTTATGATTCATTGTGCCAAAATCTGTAACATCTTAAAGTTGTTCAAGACGATTAAAAGATTAAGAAATAAATAGACTTTGTAAGGACAAAACGTCAAGAAGGTATAAACCCGTCAGTAAGTTTAACAAAGGTTCAGTTGACAAGAGGTGTTGACTTATTTTCACTTATAACCCTGATTTTACTGTTTTCAAATACTTAACTGATCATAATAATCAAGTAAACGATTCCATGTCAATGTGAAATTATTCTGTCTTTTTAAATTCAAGTTGTTTTCAAATAAAAAGATCGTTTACAGTGTACAGCAAGCTCAAAGAGTAGAAGGAAATAAAGGCCACGCCACTGGGTATCATTTTATCAATAGATAAAGTATTCATCCCAGATCAACATACACGTGTTGTTATCTGTCATTGTTTTCTTGTTTAATTCATATACTGTACTTTTTGTACATTTATGCTTCAGTTATTTCCAATGTTGTTAAACTACAGTAAAATGCAATTGCTCAATTATATTTCTATATGTACTTATATTAGTTATAATATATATATATATATATATATATATATATATATATATATATATATATGTGTGTGTGTGTGTGTGTGTGTGTGTGTGTGTGTGTGTGTGTTCACTGTAATAAATTAAAATACATATGTTCAAATACATACATGTATTAATAAATGTTAATAAGTCAAAGGTCCGACATATATCCGGAATTTCCGTATATGTATGTAATTAAATATTAGTTACTACGTGTATTTTCCTGTTTCTTTAAAGCAAACACAAGAAAACAAAACTATCATAATTCCAAAAACAATAAAAATGTGACGTGAAAAATAAAGGTTTCTTCATTTTCTATATTCTAAATTGATTTACTGATTAAATCCTTTTTAAAATCAAAATCTATAAAAACTAATTCAGTTTATTATTATTAAGAAGAATTGTAATACAATTATAATGATAACACATACAAACATTGATTCACTCTATATTATATATATACCTACCTACAGGATGCACTCTGCATTTTTTACAACAAGGTGTCCACAAAAGAGATGCTAATTTGGACAAGGACATAGTTCCTTACTAAGTGATAAACACTAGGCTAACAGCAAATATATCCTCTAAAAAGTCCAATCATTATTTTACTTTCTTAGTTCCAAATTTGTTGATATGATTTTTGATGACCTTGAGATGATAAATCATTGATAAACAATAATAATTAATATAACTATATCCAGCATTAAGTGTCGACGTCGTCATCGTCGTTGTAGAATGATAACATTTTAAGATAGTTAAAATCTATGTATGTTTGATTGATAACTGCCTAAGGAGATTTATATCTATAACTGCACAGACGTACATAACAAGCAATAAGTGGTGTAGTTGTCATCTCACTAAGGTCATTTTATGTGAATTTATACAAATATGTGTGATACTAAAAACATCTAACATATACCAACATGACTATAAGAGATAATTTAGTTAGTAAATTAACTATATATAACAATTTTTACACAAGGAATTGACAAAACTGTTGATTTTGAATTCATTAATTTATGATTAATTTTATAATATTAAACACAATACTTTAAAATCACAGGATCGAATTAATTTCTGCTTTATTATGCGTGTTTCAAGCTCTCAGAATTTTATGAAAGAAATATCTTTTGAAAGAGCTAAATCTTCTATGACTATTGAAAACGTAATCTTAATGTAAGTTGGGCGAGACTTAATTAATTCATATTTTACCACATCATTTTAAAAATTTTGTAAAAGCCAGAGGCTACTTAAATTGTATTTAAGTCGCAAAAAATTAACTTTTAGATATCTTTTGTCAGAATATCCATAACACGTGGAAAAACACATATAAAACACCTCTTTATTGTGCTATATAAAATACACCGGATCTTCTTACAGCTAGGTGTACAACGTTTATCAGATGGAAGCTGTGATATAGGATTACGGGTTAGGAGTAATGAGAATATTTATATGTTATCGTATATCATTACAAGGATATCTTACACAACGAAAAATCATCCATGCAATAATGATTATCCGCCAATAATAACAGTTATCCCCCCTTGTACACTGAATTCATCAAACGTTAATGTTTGCGTATTAATACAAATGTAAAATCATAAAGACGATGGTATCGATATCAGAATTAATCAATCAGCATATATATATCTATTATATATCTTAATAGTTACATTATTCTGACACCTGTCAAGAATAGATATAGTTAACAATAAAAGATAGATTTGATTGAAATTCATTTTCAATGATTGACTGAAATGGACTACGGTTTTTAGCGCGTGACAAAATGCAAGAGTGTCAAGTTCAAGTGTAATGCTGTCACAGTAATCGTGTTATTATGACTGCGAAAAAAGTAAAACTATTAATTTATTTATATTTTTGTCATATATGGTTTTGTTAAAGAACATTCAATCTCTAGTTTACACCAGGTGAACTGTCGCATTTCTTTTGAAATTAAAATGACTCTGTAGAGCTTAACACAGAAATTAATATACGAATTATAACACATTGTAAAAGAACATCTGTATACCGATCGATGCGATAATTTTGATGCCATTCCAGTTCAAATAGGATATGACATCTTTCTCTTCGGACAAGTTTACAAAATTTGACAAATATAATTTAAATATAAATTACTTTACACATCTAGAGTAAAATTGGTATTATACTGTTTCATTAGAAAAGTAAATTACCTTTGAACTCTTCAATACACAACATATTTGGTAATAACTCCCATCTAACACGTAAATTTTTGTCACTGTTATTTTTACGTAGCTTCCCCTCTTTATACAGAATTCCATCAACAACTGCCGAGGGTTCACTGTATCTTCTCATAGCCATTTATGTCAAAACGATTCAGAATCCAAATTAATTTTCCAGGGAATTTTTTCACACGACTGACTGTTTTTTTATGAGTTCTTTACAGATGTAACAACATTTGTTCCAGAAACATTAATCAGATGGAGATAAAACACAAATATTGACTTGATCAGACCCGAAGGAAGGAAATACTTTATTATTGTTCTCAGGAAGAATTTGAGCATTTGTAAATCGGCTTTTATAATAAAATTGTCAACAAAAATTATAACTATTCAGTTATAATTTCTTCTGTCTCCACTCATCTATTTCAAACACAAATAGTGACTATTTAGAACTAAACATTAAAGTAAATATTTCTGTATTATAAGTACGTTTTTGTATTGTTATAATGCTATTAATATTTCAGTATAATTTTGACTTTGTCATTAATGTCATTTAACCTTGCTAGCAGAAGATTAAAATTCTTAATTTAAAAAAAATCCGGTAAGAAATCGAAAGTCTGGATAAGGTCTCTTCAACATTACACCTCCATTAAGGGACAGTAATCACAATAAACTATACAGTAAGTATATAAATATTTAATTTTTAGAATGGAATGTTTATTTATAAGTTATTATCTCCTGATAAATATAAAAACCACAAAAAATACATAATAGGATTAATTAGGGTTAATATCGATGGTCAAACCAGATAGCGGATGGAGGCTTTTAAACTGGATTATGATCACTAATATATATAAATATATATATATATATATATATATATATATATATATATATATATATATATATATATATATATATAAGCTTTATTAATTTAAAAAAGTTGAAGTACTAACCAAGTATGAAAAATTAACTTGAATCATTTTTATTTGATTGTAGTAATTTGATGTACCAACTTTGAACTTAATTTTTAAAAAAATGTTCAATACTCGATACAAGTCTCAGATATCTGTGCAAAGTTTGATCAAAATTTATCCATAGGACTGATGTGAAAGTAATGGAACTGTCAAAATATAACACGGACAGGCGGACAAACAGACATGGTGATTCCCAAATTACCATCTCAAAATATAATCTCGGAAGTATAAAAATTACGGCTCCTTTATGTAAATAATAACAATACCAGTTATCAGTTGTAAACCACGGCTCCGCAATATATATAATAACAGAACCAGTTATCAGCTGTAAACCACGGCTCCGCAATGTATATAATAACAGAACCAGTTATCAGCTGAAAACCACGGCTCCGCAATGTATATAATAACAGAACCAGTTATCAGCTGTAAACCACGGCTCCGCAATGTATGCAGTAAAAGAACCAGTTATCAGCTCTAAACCATGGCTCCGTAATGTAAATAATTACAGAACCAGTTATCAGCTGCAAACCATGGCTCCGTAATTATAAAAATACAGTACCAGTTATCAGCTGTAAACCACGGATCCGAAATGTATATTAACAGAACCAGGTATCAGCTGTAAACCACGGCCCCGCAATGTATATAATAACAGAACCAGTTATCAGCTGTAAACCACGGCCCCGCAATGTATATAATAACAGAACCAGTTATCAGCTGAAAACCACGGCCCAGCAATGTATATTATAACAGAACCAGTTATCAGCTGTAAACCACGGCCCAGCAATGTATATAATAACAGAACCAGTTATCAGCTGTAAACCACGGCCCAGCAATGTATATAATAACAGAACCAGTTATCAGCTTAAACCACTACCCAGCAATGTATATAATAACAGAACCAGTTATCAGCTGTAAACCACGGCTCCGCAATGTATATAATAACAGAATCAATTGTCAACTGTAAACCACGGCCCAGCAATGTATATAATAACAGAACCAGTTATCAGCTGTAAACCACGGCCCAGCAATGTATATAATAACAGAACCAGTTATCAGCTGTAAACCACGGCCCAGCAATGTATATAATAACAGAACCAGTTATCAGCTGTAAACCACGGCCCCGCAATGTATATAATAACAGAACCAGTTATCAGCTGTAAACCACGGCCCAGCAATGTATATAATAAAAGAACCAGTTATCAGCTGTAAACCACGGCCCAGCAATGTATATAATAACAGAACCAGTTATCAGCTGTAAACCACGGCCCAGCAATGTATATAATAACAGAACCAGTTATCAGCTGAAAACCACGGCCCCGCAATATATATAATAACAGAATCAATTATCAGCTGAAAACCACGGCCCCGCAATGTATATAATAAAAGAACCAGTTATCAGCTGTAAACCACGGCCCCGCAATGTATATAATAAAAGAACCAGTTATCAGCTGTAAACTACGGCCCCGCAATGTATATAATAACAGAATCAATTATCAGCTGTTTGAGTGATAGAATAAATAATAATTCCGTGACCCAAAATAACGTATACACAGGAGCTAAATAAAGATTCCCAGACTGTATGTTGTACGAACTTTAAAATACTTTTTCTCTCTCACTGTCCCATTCTTCTCTTACTAACAAAAGTGTAGGAAATTATAATTTTTTTTTAAAAGCAGTTTTGTGGGATATCTAAATACTAATTATTTTACCCCAACCGATTGTCAAGTCCTTTTTACTTTTGTAGGCGTTTAACCATTCTATTGAATGTCAAATTTATTTCATCATAATTTTGTAGGCGTTAAACCATTCTATTGAATGCCAAATTGATTTCATCATAATTTTGTAGGCGTTTAACCATTCTATTGAATGTCAAATTGATTTCATCATAATTTTGTATTCGTTCAACCATTCTATTGAATGTCAAATTGATTTCATCATAATTTTGTAGGCGTTTAGCCATTCTTTTGAATGTCAAATTGGTTTCATCATAATTTCGTATGCGTTTATCCGTTCTATAGAATGTCGAATTGGTTTCATAATAATTTCGTATGCGTTTATCCATTCTATTAAATGTCAAATTGGTTTCATCATAATTTCGTATGCATTTATCCATTCTATTGAATGTCAAATTGGTTTCATCATACTTTTGTAGGCGTTTATCCATTGTATTGAATGTCAAATTGGGTTCATCATAATTTCGTATGCGTTTATCCATTCTGTTGAATGTCAAATTGGTTTCATCATACTTTTGTAGGCGTTTATCCATTCTGTTGAATGTCAAATTGGTTTCATCATACTTTTGTAGGCGTTTATCCATTCTGTTGAATGTCAAATTGATTTCATCATAATTTTGTAGGCGTTTAGCCATTCTGTTGAATGTAAAATTGGTTTCATCATAATTTCGTATGCGTTTATCCGTTCTATAGAATGTCGAATTGGTTTCATAATAATTTCGTATGCGTTTATCCATTCTATTAAATGTCAAATTGGTTTCATCATAATTTCGTATGCATTTATCCATTCTATTGAATGTCAAATTGGTTTCATCATACTTTTGTAGGCGTTTATCCATTCTATTGAATGTCAAATTGGGTTCATCATAATTTCGTATGCGTTTATCCATTCTGTTGAATGTCAAATTGGTTTCATCATACTTTTGTAGGCGTTTATCCATTCTGTTGAATGTCGAATTGGTTTCATCATACTTTTGTAGGCGTTTAGCCATTCTGTTGAATGTCAAATTGATTTCATCATAATTTTGTAGGCGTTTAGCCATTCTTTTGAATGTCAAATTGGTTTCATCATAATTTCGTATGCGTTTATCCGTTCTATAGAATGTCGAATTGGTTTCATAATAATTTCGTATGCGTTTATCCATTCTATTAAATGTCAAATTGGTTTCATCATAATTTCGTATGCATTTATCCATTGTATTGAATGTCAAATTGGTTTCATCATACTTTTGTAGGCGTTTAGCCATTCTATTGAATGTCAAACTGGGTTCATCATAATTTCGTATGCGTTTATCCATTCTGTTGAATGTCAAATTGGTTTCATCATACTTTTGTAGGCGTTTAGCCATTCTGTTGAATGTCAAATTGGTTTCATCATACTTTTGTAGGCGTTTATCCATTCTGTTGAATGTCAAATTGGTTTCATCATACTTTTGTATGCGTTTATCCATTCTATTGAATGTCAAATTGGTTTCATCATACTTTTGTATGCGTTTATCCATTCTATTGAATGTCAAATTGGTTTCATCATACTGTTGTAGGCGTTTAGCCATTCCATTGAATGTCACATTGGTTTCATCATACTTTTGTAGGCGTTTAGCCATTCTATTAAATGTCAAATTGGTTTCATCATACTGTTGTAGGCGTTTAGCCATTCCATTGAATGTCACATTGGTTTCATCATACTTTTGTAGGCGTTTAGCCATTCTATTGAATGTCAAATTGGTTTCATCATACTTTTGTAGGCGTTTAGCCATTCTATTGAATGTCAAATTGGTTTCATCATACTGTTGTAGGCGTTTAGCCATTCCATTGAATGTCACATTGGTTTCATCATGCTGTTGTAGGCGTTTAGCCATTCTATTGAATGTCAAATTGGTTTTGTCATATAGTTGTAAGATTTTAATCATTCTGTTAAATGTCATATTGATTTCGTCATATATTTGTAGGATTTCAACCATTCTAATTATTCTATAACCGATTGTACCGATGATTTTATTATTAGAGTTCGAGCAACACTTTTTACCTGGTATTATTTTGTTTATAATTTTCACCCCTCAGCTGGTTACCACAATCATCATCTGTACTAGTTAGACACTTATAGACACTAACGGTTGTCAAGTGAGTGAAAATTAAAATGAATTCAAAGTTTTGAACAAGATAATAGATAGTTTAATTGCCTTACAACCTAAAAACGCAATATTCTGATAAACACATAACACAGCTAACGAGGAATCTTAAAGATTATTGTGATTACCGATTATTCTTTGTTACCTTAGTAGAAAACAAACGCTATACATTTAACTTGGGAATTATAAATTAAAATGTAATGTTTTATGACTTTTAACTTGACAAAAGACGACCATTACATCGTAGTTGTGGTTTGTATAGATTCACTGAATGATGAGTAATCTATATAGTCACTCTAGTGATTAATTTAACAAAACATCGTATTGACATGTTTGTAAGATGTTTATTGTGTCTTTGTAATTATTTTGTTGTTTTCTTCTTTGTAAATGGTTTTGTAATTTTACTTCAAAATATAATACCGGGTATAGTACTTTGCATTTTCTAAAATGAAAACTTTAAATATAATTGTAATTATTTATGGTTTGACTTTCTCTGTTCAGGTGCTAATTTTATTGACTTTTGTGATTGTCCTAATTTAAATTCCTTGACCACAAGAGTCCAAATGTTCACTAAATGGTATTTTTCTTGTTTCTGGTTGTCTAATCTGTTGCTTGTGAATTCGTGTTCTTTCTCGCAACGTGTCCAAAATTTCAAATTTTCAAAATTATGCCGTTTTATAAATGCCAAGAAGAAAATCAGAACTTCAGATTAGAAAAAGAAATGTACTTTTCTAAATTATTTAATGCTAAACTCAATCAACGTTAATTATCTCCCCTATTAGAAACTCTTTTCTGAGTAACAAATGTATGATGTCACAATCGATACCATGTCGCCATAACCATAGTTTGTTGTTATGATAAGCTTGATATGTCCCTAGAAGGATGAAAACGTTAGCAAAATGTCACCTTAGTTATTTTGCTATTTACAATGTTTCCTACCATGTGTAAGACTTTATTTTTAAGAAAAGTTTTGGATATATATATATATATACAAATGTATATATATATATATATATATTATATCAATAATGAAATAATGGAAAATATTTAACTAATAAAACACATATTTTAACAGCAGTGAAATACATATATTTTCACCGGTGAAAATATATGTATTTCACTCCGAATTCCTTCACGTGCAATTTAGAGGGTTTTTTTTTTATTAGAGTTACTCCCCTTTTTATTTTGCGAACGGGTGCCCTGTACTTGTTTCTCGTCACACTTCGGTGCCGCAGGTTTTTCCGAATTGCGTCAACCATTAGACGAGCGAATAACAGTATACCTTGTCAACGTCTGGTCAAAAGCAAAACAACGGCCACATCTGTACGGCGCAATCCACTGCTTTAATTAACCAAACATGTCAGATATAAAAACAATTCAAACAGTGATATAAAATAAATAGAACATTTAACAGTGAAGTATGAATATGAATTTTATTTTGTCTCGTGAAGTGAGAAAATCAATATTTTCACCCGACGGCTGCGCCGTCTCGTGAAAATACTGATTTTTTCACTTCACTCGACAAAATAAATTTCATATTCATACTTCACTGTTAAATTTTCTCTATATATTGCAGAATATTTTGTGAATATTTCCAAACCTAACGGTCGAAAACTGTATAATGATTACCTCAGATAGAAGAAAGCAACAACACATGAAACTAAGTTAAACAACATGAAAAAAAAACATGTGACTAGTAAATCTAAATGCCCGACCGACTTCAGATAACCTCAATACATAATGATAAATAAATGGAAGACAAAACACATTCACTAGAAACCGACTTATACGAAATTGTTTGATTTTGATTTGAAATTTAAGTACATTTTCTGTACAAAGTCACAAAAATAATGCGTTGTGTAAGCAATATAAAGAACATAAAAATTCTGATTGTTACAGAGATGGATGGATTATAACTGATGATACACTTAACTTTGTATCGGTCCTTCAATGACTTCTGATAGAGGAATCAGCCACTGTATAACGAAGCACGAAAATAGTCAATACATCTCTTAAAATTGTTAATGATTGTAGTATGCAGTGCACAATTAGTTTTATTAAGAACACTAGAACCCCTGTAAATGGTTTTTATCAAACTACATGTAGAAAATAATTTTGTCCGGACAAGAAAGATCTCTAGATAAATAAAATTCAAGATTGGACAAAACAAACAAATGAAATGGCAATAAAATATTCAATTAATCATCTCTCTCTCTCTCTCTCTCTCTCTCTCTCTCTCTCTCTCTCTCTCTCTCTCTCTCTCTCTCTCTATATATATATATATATATATATATATATATATATATATATATATATACTCATCATTTTGATATATTACATATCATAATTAACAGGAACGGAACCTCTTTATCCGTTAAATAGAGCTACAAGAGTGAACAGCAAATTACAATATTGTATCGAATCATTACCAAATTCTACAGTTTGCTTCAAAATGAATTTTTATTTTTCATTTTGTTTCTGTCAAGTTTTAAGCATTGAAATCTTGAAATTAGATAATTAATTATAAAAACAGCCGTGTTTAATTTGAGATGTATCAGTTTTTGATCAGATGTAGCAGGCCTCTATAATTAGAATTTGCTATCTGTCATTATTAGTAAAGTATCATTTTAATCAATCAGTGATGTTTGTTATTCAGATTTAATACATTTTGTTCTTATTCCAAGTTATTTAAGGAAAGTTATTTTAAGTTTGACATTGGCAATACCATCATGTCAAATATTTAAGTTTTGTACGAAAAACCATCATTGTACACTAACATCTTAAATCTGAAAACAATCATCTGATACATCCAGCTAAGATTATAACACGTGATGAAGTTGGTACAGGTATAATATACACCTAGAGAGTCGCATCACCTAGGATTATAACACATGTTAAAGTAGGTACAGGTATAATATACACCTAGAGAGTCGCATCACCTAGGATTATAACACATGTTAAAGTAGGTACAGGTATAATATACACCTAGAGAGTCGCATCACCTAGGATTATAACACATGTTAAAGCAGGTACAGGTATAATATACACCTAGAGTCGCATCACCTAAGATTAAAACACCTGATGAAGTAGGTACAGGTATAATATACACCTAGAGTTGCATCAACTAGGATTATAATACCTGATGAAGTAGGTACAGGTATACTGTACACTTAGAGAGTCGCAACACCTAAGATTATAACACCTGATGAAGTAGGTACAGGTATAATATACACATAGAGTCGCATTACATAGGATTATAACACCTGATAAAGTAGGTACAGGTAAAATATACACATAGAGAGTCGCATCACCTAGGATTAAAATACCTGATGAAGTAGGTACAGGTATAATATACACCTAGAGAGGCGCATCAGCTACAAATATAACACGTGATGAATTAGGTACAGGTATAATATACACCTAAAGAGGCGAATCAGCAAGAATTATAACGTGATGAAGCAGGTACAGGTATAATATACACCTAGAGAGTCGCATCAGCTAGAATTATAACATGTGGTGAAGAAGGTACAGGTATAATATACACCTAGAAAGTCGCACCAGCTAGGATTATATCATGTGATGAAGTAAGAACCGGGATAATATACACCTGGAGATTCGCATCAGCTTGGAATATAACATGTGATGAAGTAGGTACAAGTATAATATACACCTGGAAATTCACACTAGCTAGGATTATAACATGTGATGAAGACGTTACAGGTATAATATACACCTAGAAAGTCGCATCAGCTAGGATTATAACGTGATGAAGTAGGTACAGGTATACTATACACCTAGAGAGTCGCATCAGCTAGGATTATAACGTGATGAAATAGGTACAGGTAGAAAATACACCTAGAGAGTCGCATCACCTAGGATTATAACATGTGATGAAGTAGGTACAGGTATAAAATACATCTAGAGAGTCGCATCAGCTAGGATTATCACGTGATCGAGTAGGTACAGTTATAAAATACACCTAGAGAGTCGCATCCGCTAGGATTATAACTTGTGATGAAGTAAGTACAGGTATAAGATACACTTAGTGAGTCGCATCAGCTGGAATTATTACATGTGATGAAGTAGTTTCAGGTGTTATATACACCTAGAGTCGCATCAGCTAGGTTTATAACGTGATGAAGTAGGTACAGTTATAAAATACACCTAGAAAGTCAAAGCCGCTAGGATTATAACATGTGATGAAGTAGGTACAGGTATAATATACATCTAGAGAGTCGCATCAGCTAGGATTTTAACATGTGATGAAGTACATGTAGGTACAGGTATAATATACACCTAGAGAGTCGCATCAACTAGGATTATAATACCTGATGAAGTAGGTACAGGTATACTGTACACATAGAGCGTCGCATCACCTAAGATTATAACACCTGATGAAGTAGGTACAGGTATAATATACACCTAGAGAGGCGTATCACCTAGGATTATAACATGTGATGAAGTAGGTACAGGTATAATATACACATAGAGAGTCGCAACATCTAGGATTATAGCATGTGATGAAGTAGGTACAGGTATAATTTACACATGGAGAGTCGCATCAGCTAGGATTATAACGTGATGAAGCAGGTACAGGTATAATATACACCTAGAGAGTCGCATCACCTAGGATTATAACATGTGATGAAGTAGGTACAGGTATACTGTACACCTAGAGAGTCCCATCAGCTAGGATTATAACATGTGGTGAAGTAGGTACAGGTATAATATTCACCTAGAGAGTCGCATCAGCTAGGGTTATTACATGTTGTGAAGTAGGCACATGTATACTGTACACCTACAGAGTTGCACCAGCTAGGATTTTAACATGTGATGAAGTTCAGGTATAATATACACGTGGAGAGTAGGATCAGCTAGGATTATAACGTGATGAAGCAGGTACAGGTATAATATACAATTAGAAAGTCAAATCAGCTAGGATTATAACGTGATGAAGTAAGTACAGGTATAATATACACGTGGAGAGTCGCATCAGTTAGGATTATAACATGTGATGAAGAAGTAACAGGTATAATATACACCTAGAGAGTCGCATCAGCTAGGGTTATATAACATGTGATGAAGTAGGTACAGGTATAATATACACCTAGAGAGTCGCATCCGCTAGGATTAAAACGTGATGAAGTAGGTACAGGTATACTATACACCTTGAGAGTCGCATCAGCTAGGATTATAACGTGATGAAGAAGTTACAGGTAGAAAATACACCTAGAGAGTCGCATCAGCTAGGATTATAACGTGATGAAGTAGGTACAGTTATAAAATACAACTTAAAAGTCGCAGCCGCTAGGATTATAATATTTGATGAAGTAGGTACAGGTATAATATACACCTAGAGTCGCATCACCTAAGATTAAAACACCTGATGAAGTAGGTACAGGTATAATATACACCTAGAGAGTCACATCAGCCACGATTATAACATGATGAAGTAGGTACAGGTGTACTATACACCTAGAGAGTCACATCAGCTAGGATTATAACATGTGGTGAAGTAGGTACAGGTATAATATACACCTGGAGATTCGCTTCAGCTAGGATTATCACGTGATCGAGTAGGTACAGTTATAAAATACACCTAGAGAGTCGCATCCGCTAGGATTATAACTTGTGATGAAGTAAGTACAGGTATACTATACGCCTAGAGAGTTACATCAGCTAGGATTATAACATGTGATGAAGTAGGTACAGGTATAATATACATCTAGAGAGTCGCATCAGCTAGGATTTTAACATGTGATGAAGTACATGTAGGTACAGGTATAATATACACCTAGACAGTCGCATAAGCTATGATTGTAACATGTGATAAAGTAGATACAGGTATAATATACACCTAGAGAGTCGCATCAACTAGGATAATAACATGTGATGAAGTAGGTACAGGTATAATATACACCTAGAGAGTCGCATCAACTAGGATTATAACATGTGATGAAGTAGGTACAGGTATACTATACACCTAGAGAGTCGCATCAACTAGGATTATAACATGTGATGAAGTAGGTACAGGTATAATATACACTTAGAGAGTCTCATCCGCTAGGGTTATAACATGTGATGAAGTAGGTACAGGTATAATATACACCTAGAGAGTCGCACTAAATGATATGAAATAAGTGATTTTTTCAATTTGCCTTTTTTCATCAAGAATTTTTTTCTTTTTGGCATAAATTCAAAACTTTTAATAAAGAAATAAATGTTTTCAAAGAAAGTCTATGGTTCAATGATGCTATCTGTATAACCAACAAACCAATTGGTATATCAAAGGAATCTACTTTTTAAATGACATTCTTGATGAAAATGGTGAATTTTTACAGTTTGATGAACTAGAGCTGAAGCTTGGTTTTAAAGTATCTTTTCTTCAATATTACAGTATAAGATCTGCAATACTATATTCATTGAAAACCTTTTGTAGAACACATAAAAGAAATGTTGTCAACAGGGATGTTTTGACAGTAAATTATAATAACAAAAATCTCCCTGTTGCCAAGATTTCATGTAAAGATTATTATTGGGCCTTTACAAAAAGTAAGTATGAATCTCCAACATGTATTAGAAAATGGTCAAATATTATTGAGAAAGAATTTGATGAAAGAATTTTCAGAAACACTTTTACTTTACCATTTAATTGTTCATTAGAAACAAAACTACAATCTTTTCAAATCAAACTTATTCATGGTTTTCTAGCACATGATGCACTTTATCTAAAATGAAAATTAAGTCTTCTCCTCTTTGTAGAAAGTGTTTACTTAATGTTGAAGAAACATTACAACACAAATCCTTTCTCTGTCCACAAATTGTTGTGTTCTGGAATCAATTCAAATCATGGTGGAACTCTTTAGAAATATGTTATATAGACAGTATAACTTGTAAAGATATTAATTTGGTTTTTATGACATATCTCGTTATCCTTTAAACTTTTGTGTACTGTTAGGTAAATACTATATTCACAGTTTTAACAATTTTGCTTTAACTCCTTCAATTGTTTTGAAACTTTCATAAAGATTTTATAAAGAAAACTCACCATTTTGAAACTTGTTTTTGTGCTAAGAAAAAGAATGAATTGTTCTCAGAATATTTCTCTACCATTCTACAACAAATCACCTAAACACTTTATTAAACACTTTATTATTTTTCAAAAACTGATAAGAACAAACCCTTTCCATTTGATTTATCAAAAAAGTTTAATAGTATTTACCTATAAACACATATTTGTGCCTAAGTGAAAGAGCGTGATGATGAAAACAAATGTATTTGAACTTTTTGCATTTCTGTTATCAAATGTGACATGTGACTATTGTTAAATTTTGTGTAAAGTACAAAAAGAGCCAATAAAAAAAAAATACTCGCATCCGCTAGGATTATAACGTGACGAAGTAGGTACAAGTACAATATACACCTAGAGAGTCGAATCAGCTAGGATTATAACGTGATGAAGTAGGTACATGTATACCGTACAACTAGAGAGTCGAATCAGCTAGGATTATAACGTGATGAAGTAGGTACAGGTATAATTTACACCTGGAGAGTAACCGAAGTAGATAACACTGGATAAAAGATCGTTGGTTGGTTGTAACGATGTTAAACGTCACATAAGCAGTTTTCAACTATTGGCGACAGGAGTAAGATTATTAATCTATCAAAATTAAACGTAAAACATAACACATTTGTGTATGCTTGGAGCGAGTGTGTATTATAATTTGCCTTGTAGAACGATCATTCAGGGCGGCTTAAAGTTGAGGTGCCAGCTCACCGGGTCAGTTTACCACAGACAAGCATACCAGTTCCCCAGTGACATCATCCCAGCACCAAGTGAACCTGTCACAAGCTGTATTTCAAATTTTAGAGTCATAGCCTCTATATAGACCACAGTATTTTTGGATTCAAAACATTATCCTATCTAACAGATAATAAAACAAGTCTAAAAATAATCAGGAATAGATGTAGAAGATATGATGTACAAATATTGTACCGGCCGGATAATAACCAGTAATTATTTAGCTATTTATTAAGTGGCATACCGTATGTAATGAATTATCACGATCATAATGCCAGTATAATTGACCTAACATACGACAAAGTGATCTTTATCACCATTTACATATATACACATTAAGTTTGCTGTTAAAAATAAATTGATGAAAGAAACACGAACAACGTGACCAGGAACAAAATTATACAAACAAAAAAAAAAAAAAAAAAAAAAAAAAAACAAACATGGCAAGATAATAAAAACAATGTTTGTGACCGCTGATTATAAAACATCTAACTACAATTAATGAGTCACTGAGTAAATGCACGGTACCTTTTGTTGGTAACAGTAGTATTGACGAGTTGGAGGCCAGTCGCTCACTGAAGAGAATGCACGGTACCTTTCCTTGGCAACGGTAGGAGGCCAGTCACTCACTGAAAGGAATGCCCGGTACCTTTTGTTGGTAACGGTAGAATTGACGGGTTGGAGGCCAGTCACTCACTGGAGAGAATGCCCGGTACCTTTCTTGGTAACGGTAGGAGACCAGTCACTCACTTGTGGAAATGCACGGTACCTTTTTTTTTGGTAACGGTAGAATTGACGAGTTGGAGGCCAGTCGCTCACTGGAGAGAATGCCCGGTACCTTTTGTTGGTAACGTTAGGAGGCCAGTCACTCACTTGTGGAAATGCCCGGTACCTTTTGTTGGTAACGGTAGAATTGACGGGTTGGAGGCCAGTCACTCACTGGAGGGAATGCCCGGTACCTTTTGTTGGTAACGGTAGAATTGACGGGTTGGAGGCCAGTCACTCACTGAAGGGAATGACCGGTACCGTTTTGTTAGTAACGGTGGTATTGACGGGTTGGAGGCTAGTTACTAACTGGAATGAATGCCCGGTACCATTTTGTTGGTAACGGTAGTATTGACGGATTAGAGGCTTGTTACTAACTGGAATGAATGCCCGGAACCGTTGTTAGTAACGGTAGTATTGACGGGTTGGAGGTCAGTGACTCACTGCAGTCAGTGCCCGGTACCATTGTTTTAGTACGATAGTAGTGACAGGAAGTCAATCACTGGAATGAATGTCTGGTACCTTTGTATTGGTTACGGTAGTATTGACGGGGTGGGAGCCAGTGACTCACTGTAGTGAGTGCCGGGTACCGTTATGTAAGTTACGGTAGTAATATGACGGGGTGGGACCAGTCACTCTATGGAGTGAGTGCCCGATAGTGTTGTATTGGTTAGGGTAGTATTGAAGGAGTGGGGGGTCAGTGACTCACTGTAGTGAGTGCCGAGTGAGTGAGTGAGTTTTGATTTAAAGCCGCATCAGCATTATTGCAGCTATTCGCGGCTAAGTAGTGAGTGCCGAGTACCGTTATGTAAGTTACGGTAGTAATATGACGAGGTGGGACCAGTCACTCTATGGAGTGGGTGCCCGATAGTGTTGTATCGGTTAGGGTAGTATTGAAGGAGTGGTGGGGGGGTCAGTGACTCACTGAAGTGAATGTACGATACCGTTGTTAGTTACAGTAGTATTGACGGGGTTGGCGTCCAACCTTTTCGCTTTATTTACGATTAATAGTCAATAAGTCTTCATGTATATGGGTTATACATATTTCGACGGTGATATGTATACATGAAGAACATGGATGTTTATATTTATTTATTTTATGTATTTATTTATTTATTTATTTATTTATTTATTTATTTTTGGAAAATCGACTCTACATGAAATAGAACAGATTCCTTTATTATTTAGTTGAATGAAAGAAATGGTTTCACGGTAATTTTGTTTTCGTTCTTCACCAAAACCGCTAATACGTTATATAAACGAAAAAGTCTGCAGAGGAGGCAAAATGTAAACAGACAAACCTAACTTATAACTTAATAAAGGTTTTTTATGTAATTCCATAAAGATCAAGTCGACCTCGATATTGTTGTACTCGTCCTTATTTGTGTTAAAGACAATACCCCCGGATATGTAATACATAGAAATCTATAATGGGATGAGAGGGGATAAAGTAAGTTAACGAGTACAACTAGTGGTCTGATAATGAGATTTTATTTTAAAAGTCAAATTGTTATTTGTTAAGATTAAGGTCAGTAGGTACAGTGGATTTATGAATATGAAATATATTTCTTGTTTGTTTGTATACAGTGAGACAGGTGATATCAATACAATGACAAAATAATAAGGAGTAATATAGTTGTGGGTGGAGGGATTAGACTAAAGATACCAGCTGGTGCAGTAGGTGTCCAGGAATTATCTAAGTTTACAATGGTTATTTAAAAAACAAGAACAAAAATATTTCTTAAAAATCCATATAAGATTATAAGTAAAACCGGGACCTGTATTTTATAGTCTGCACCAAAATATAAGTATGTAAATAAAAATTGTAAAACAGACAAACAGGTTATACTAGAATACCAAGTAATGTCTGTGTCACATACCACTTTTTGAATTTAATCATAAAAATACTTATAACCACTTTTTGAATGTATTTTTATGATTAAATTCAAAAAGTGGTATATGGCATCTGTAAAAAGACGAACCCCCAACACTGAACTTTTTTTTTAAGTTCCCGAAAAAAAAATATAAGATACGTTCAACAATAATATCTTGTATACGCTCTATAACGTGTATTTGTAGTCAAGTCATGCGGGTCTATCTTGTATATGCTCTATAACGTGTATTTGTAGTCAAGGTCATGCGGGTCTATCTTGTATATGCTCTATAACGTGTATTTGTAGTCAAGTCATGCGGGTCTATCTTGTATATGCTCTATAACGTGTATTTGTAGTCAAGTCATGCGGGTCTATCTTGTATATGCTCTATAACGTGTATTTGTAGTCAAGTCATGCGGGTCTATCTTGTATATGCTCTCTAACGTGTATTTGTAGTCAAGTCATGCGGGTCTATCTTGTATATGCTCTCTAACCGTGTATTTGTAGTCAAGTCATGCGGGTCTATCTTGTATATGCTCTATAACGTGTATTTGTAGTCAAGTCATGCGGGTCTATCTTGTATACGCCTCATAGTAACGTGTATTTGTAGTCAAGTCATGCGGGTCTATCTTGTATATGCTCTCTAACGTGTAGTTGTAGTCAAGTCAATGCGGGTCTATCTGTTTATGCTCTATAACGTGTATTTGTAGTCAAGTCAGTGCGGGTCTATTCATGGTATAGGGGCCTTTTCCTATAACGTGATGCTCTCTAACCGTTATTTAGTAGTCAAGTCCCCCAATGTCGGGTCTCATCTTGTTATGCTCTAAATACACGTGTTATTTGTAGGTCAAGTCATGCGGGTCTATCTTGTATATGCTCTATAACGTGTAATTTTGTAGGCCAAGTCATGGCGGGTCTAATCTTGTATATGCTCCTATGACGTGGTATTTGTAGTCAAGTCATGCGGGTCTATCTTGTATATGCTCTAGTAACGTGTAATTTGTAGTCAAAGTCATGCGGGTCTATCTTGTATATGCTCTATAACGTGTATTTGTAGTCAAGTCATGCGGGTCTATCTTGTATATGCTCTATAACGTGTATTTGTAGTCAAGTCATGCGGGTCTATCTTGTATATGCTCTATAACGTGTATTTGTAGTCAAGTCATGCGGGTCTATCTTGTATATGCTCTATAACGTGTATTTGTAGTCAAGTCATGCGGGTCTATCTTGTATATCTCTATAACGTGTATTTGTAGTCAAGTCATGCGGGTCTATCTTGTATATGCTCTATAACGTGTATTTGTAGTCAAGTCATGCGGGTCTATCTTGTATATGCTCTATAACGTGTATTTGTAGTCAAGTCATGCGGGTCTATCTGTATATGCTCTATAACGTGTATTTGTAGTCAAGTCATGCGGGTCTATCTTGTATATGCTCTCTAACGTGTATTTGTAGTCAAGTCATGCGGGTCTATCTTGTTATGCTCTATAACGTGTATTTGTAGTCAAGTCATGCGGGTCTA
>CM056599.1:48263908-48406674 GCA_029721355.1 Tegillarca granosa | reverse complement strand
CCACCTGAATACCCTATCAGTTTGTGTGGAACATTTTGAAAAAAAAATTCATTGCATATTTCTAAAAAAAACAAAAAAACATTGTTTACTTGGTAAATTGTCAATTTATGTGATTTAAAATATGTGAAAAATAAAAGTTTCACATAAATGCTGCATGAAAGCATGTGGTAAGTTGCTAAACACAACTTCTGCAAACTCTCATATCTTAGACTTAAAACCATGATTTAAAGACTTTATTTCTTCTTGGTGGCTCAGTGGAAGTGCATTTGTATCAAGACTGGAAGGTGGTGGTTTAACCCCAATGAGGTCACACAGGACTTTAGAATCTGAGATAATGCCTCCTGTCCTTGTCCTTGTCTGTGGTATACTGACTTGGTCAACTTGCACCTTAACAAAAATGTCACAGTGAGTGAGAGCTAGTACAAGAAAGACTATAACCTCTCCAGCATACAAAAATTTGTTCTAAGGCATTAACAACCTTGTTTTAGTCACAAATAGGTAAAGAATGGCTGATGTAACACAAAATAACAACACAACCAACAACCAACTCAGAAACTTTGATTTATCACAACTATATCTAATTTTGCCAGTCAAATTTGATTCCATCATGTGGTATTATAATGTTTTAATGTATTGAAATATTTATCACAACAGACATCTTGTTCTGAAATATGAATACGAATGAATCACTTACATAATGTTTGTTAGCAGTTCACGTAGCAACCAAAATATTACATTCATAGGCAATAAATTTTTTTGAACTTATCAATTTCTGCAATGTAAAATTTTAAGACTTCAATGCTTTTTAAAATTTTTAATAGCATTTTCTTCAAAATGCAAGTGGCGGTTATATCGTCACGATCATCGTGTTTCACATCAAAGCACAGTCATTTGGTAGATTTATAAAAAATTATTTGTTTTACTAACAAACTACACAAACCAGAGAGACTTGTAAATCATATTTAGTTTATATTTCAAAATTCTGCTTTACAAATTTTCCGACAATTGTAGGCATTAGATAAGTAGTATCAGAAAGACAATAGCTTAATTATGACTAAGTTCAGCTAATTTCATTTTCCAGATCAATGCTCCATTCTTTTTACGTACCGATACTAGATAACTTTGTGACACATGTAAACCAAATGCAGGGAAAATCATCAATCATGCACTAACCTTCAGAGCAAAGCTATTATAACACTCGTTTCCAGTTTGCGATACTTTATCTTAATGCAATTACCTACTTCTACCAAAGTGTGGTGAATGTAATATGTCATTCCAAGTTTGACCTGAGCAATATACTTATTATTTCCTCTAAGGTAATACATATCCACATGGGTAAATAAAGAAAAAATAATGTTAAATTTGTCACAGATAAACTTGCCAAAAGCTTTTCTTTTATGGTTTATTGGTCAAAACCAATTATCACAAAGCAGTGGTTAGCAAGATTAATTGTTTTTAATTTACAAAAACCTCTTTTGGAAAAGAAAAAGAAACCCTCTGTTTGGTCTGTCTTTTATTGATTTTTAACACATGATGAAAAGGCATCTTTAAGGATCCTTAAAGCCTCCTTAAAGCTGCCTTAAATGTCCCTTTAAGGATCTTTAAGGGGGCTTTAAGGATCCTTAAATATGCCTTTAAGGCGTCTTTAAGGACTCCTTAAAGATCCTTAATGGAACTGAAATTTTAAGGATCTTTAAGGAGGCTTTAAGGATCTTTAAGGAAAAATTTATATTTTTCCTTTTTTTTTTTTTTAAAAAAAGCAATGAAATGTTATTTTTATCATTATCTTTTTTAAAATATTATTTTAAAAAAAACTATTGCATTATTAATTTTGAAAAAATAAAGTGATAATAAATTAATTTTCTTTATATTATTTTTAATCTCAAGTTTTTAAATTTATTTCTTAAATTTTATTTTTATATTACATTCTATAGTGTGATCGAATTTTAATTAATTTAATAGAAATTACAAGAAATTTTATAATTAAAATTTTCATCTGTTATCCGCTCTCGCTGAGATTCGAACACTGGTCCCTCAAGTTAAGAGTCCATCACCTTACCTATGTGGCTATGTTAGAGATGATCCTAATGATGATAATTATAAAATATGTCTCTAACAATATGCAAATGAGATCACGTGACTGAAAGAAAGCAAGTGGACATTTGTTGTGAAAATTTTTTTATATTTCTTTTAAAATATCTCTTACAAAAAAGGATCAAATTAATTTTATTTATCTATTTTTATAAAAATTTCATATATAATTTGCTGCAGTCATCATTTTTATCTATATATAGAATTTTAACTGCATTAGATAAAATATGTGTTGATAGGAATGCATTCCAAAATTTACCTGTAATATACTAGTATATCTAACATCAATCAGCAAGATGGTGTTTGATGATCAAGTGTATTAATAACTTAATTAATTAATGTTGATGACATCTGTTCTTTCTAACTCCTTTTACTTGAAAATTATTATTATTTATATGTAATAATTAGATATGTTATTGATACAGAAGAAACAGTATGTTAACTGTACAAACAGCTTCTAAGTTAAATAATTGGTCATAAATTAAATAATTGGCCATAATGTCCAAAATAAATAACTAGATAAATAGATAGATAGATAGATAGATAGATAGATAGATAGATAGATAGATAGATAGATAAAATAAATAAATAAATATGGTCTTTCCGAGTCTATTTTTCAACCAAAAAAAATTAACAGTAATTTTTTTTCTGGAATCTGCAGTACACATAATATACTAAGGTACTAGTAATATCATTCAGAAATTCCCGGTGTGTGTGTGTGTGTGTGTGTGTGTGTGTGTGTGTGTGCGTGTGTGGAGGGATTACCTATTTTTCACCGTCAAGTTGCGAATTAAATACAGAAAGAGATAATAGTCAAAAATATAATATATAGAAAGGGAAAGCTGTTTTTTTTTAAAATTCATTTACGGGCAAGTCAAGAATTCAATGTACGAGAGAGAGAGAGAGAGAGAGAGAGAGAGAGAGAGAGAGAGAGAGAGAGAGAGAGATGATTACATTGAGGGAGAGACAGATAAGGGGCATTAGCGGAAACTAAATATTTTAAAGAACGAGATATAAAGAACTGAATATGCTGAGAGAGAGAGAGAGGGAAGGGGGTAGTGGAAACTGAATATTTTAGAGAGGGAAAGAGAGAGTATCCACTTGTGTTTCACAGAGAGAGAGAGAGAGAGAGAGAGAGAGCAGACTGAATATGCTTAGAGAGAGAGAGAGAGAGAGGGGGGGTCAGTGCGAACTAATTTAGAGAGACAACAAGATCGGGAAATGAATACATTGAGAGAGAGAGAGAGAGAGAGAGAGAGAGAGAGAGAGAGAGAGAGAGAGAGAGCAGACTGAATATGCTGAGAGAGAGAGAGAGAGAGAGGGGGGGGTTCAGTGCAAACTAATTTAGAGAGACAACAAGATCGGGAAATGAATACATTGAGCGAGAGAGAGAGAGAGAGAGAGAGAGAGAGCGGTTATCGACGTTATTCCACTGCACTTCATCTTGGCTGCAGAAATTCACATCCAACTGGGTAAAGTTTGTCAGTTAATGGTTATCTTCTGTGGCTGGTTTCTTACTTCAATATGTTCACTTCATAACTTGTTTATAATTGAAAAGAATAACCTTTTCCCTATTGTTCTTATTTTGTTCTAAATATTTACTTTACCAACTCTTTTCATTAGGAATTGAAATTATTCGAAATCCGATATCATCATATGTCAGTAATGAGTTCCATATATGTCAATTCAAAGACACTAAAATGTGCCCGCTCTCTCTCTCTCTCTCTCTCTCTCTCTCTCTCATGCTTTATTTGCATATATGCATAACACTACCCCCCACCAATAAAAAAAAAATAAAATAAAATAAAATAAAATAAAATATAAGACATGCTTAGATTATTTTGCGATTACTTTTATTTCTTTAATTAATGTATGTTTTAATATTTTAATATTAAAATTGTCTCTTAAAATCACTTCCAAAAACACACCTTTATTTTCAACACCCAGAGTTCAGGGTTAGGTAATCATTTTAACATGTTATTTGACTTCATAGTGATCTCCTACCTAGATAAGAAACTGCACATCAAAGTCAAAACCGCGCGTGAAATCACCTGGGATCGATAATCAAACAAGTACTGCTGTATACAATTAACAAACACCGTTAATTACTTATGCTTACTGCCGATCTGATTAAATACGGGTTGTTTATCTAAACTGTGAAAACTGCACATTTTTATCTAATTCAGTTATGAATTAAGAAACAGGTATTTTTAGGATAAGACATACGGCTCCTCTACAAAAACTTAATGTAGAAACCAGAATTCAGACAAGCATTAACTATGTCTCCTATGTTGTATAAACTATAAAAATTCAAAATATACTAAAAACAAATCATACTTTTTAACTGAATGAATATAATAGCCATCGTTACATTAATAATTAAAAAAAATTTGAGTTTTTCATGATGAGACATCTTTAAGGATCCTTAAAGCCCCCTTAAAGAACCTTAAAATTTCAGTTCCATTAAGGATCTTTAAGGATCCTTAAAGATCCTTAAATATGTCCTTAAAGAGTCCTTTAAGGTCCCTTAAAGATCCTTAAAGATGGAATGGCTTTAAGGAGGCTTTAAGGCCTCTTTAAGGATCTTTAAGGACATATTTAAGGATCTTTAAGGATCCTTAAAGATCCTTAAAGGAGGGGTTGGTCTTGTGATAGACATCAATTCCAATTGCAAAAAATCGGATTTTTACACTGTTTGATTTAAATGACAAGTAGATAAAATAAAAATAAAATACTTTTAATAACAAAAAACTTCAAAGTTTAAACATGTATATATGACCATTTTACATAAAACAATCGATGTATTTTAACTGAAACACCAGACTTTTAATAGATAAAAGATAGTAGCAACCAAGTTGTTTACAACCGTGAACTCCCCGGAAGTAGTATCCCTCTAGCGGATCAGGGGCCATAACTCGATAGTGTTATCGGCCCATTATATGCTTATGCAAGGGATATGAACTAACAGACTACAGAAGGCCGGAGGTCATCAAAGTTTAATCATTAATGTATAAAAATCTTCAGAGCTTCTGACTGTTTTTTTTTTTTTTTTATAAATTACCGGTAATTCACTTTATCCAAAAAATCTGAAACATGCGAGCTCAAGATAGGTGGTTTACTTTGGTTACAAAGGGAGTTAACTTTATACTGACTTTTTAAAGAGTTTGAATTAAGCAGACATTTGAGACCTCCCTGTTCAAGATAATCATAACAAGACTCAAACTGTATTAACTAGGTGAAAATATGCAAGTTGTATTACTATTTATTCAACTAATTCAAAAATTCAATACACAGTCAGTAATGTGTTAGCTAGATCATAGTTACACATGTATATTTCACTAGTTATTATATGAAACATGAAAATTTTCAGAACAATGTAGATAATGACAAATAACAATAAAATATTTATACTACCTGACACTGGCTAAACAAATACGGTTGTCTTTTTCCAGCAGTTTGTTCTTTCTTTAACCATTGTAAAGCAGAGCACTTAGGTGAGGTCTCATACTCCACTGATATCACAAATCTACAGAACATAAAACAAAAAAGGTGAGGTCTCATACTCCACTGATATCACAAATCTACAGAAAAATATACAACAAAAAAGATGAGGTCTCATACTCCACTGATATCACAAATCTACAGAACAATATACAACAAAAAGTTGAGGTCTCTTACTCCACTGATATCACAAATCTACAGAACAATATACAACAAACAAGAGGCCCATGGGCCTTAAAGCTCACCTGAGCGACCTGAGGATTTGTCCAAAATCATTTGCAAAAAAACATAAAATATTCTAATATACATGCCTATAAAAAGTTAATCGTTTTCAAGATATTTAGCAATTTAAGTCTTCTTTTGCAGCTGTGACCTTGACCTTTCAACATATGACCTTGATCCATATATCAAAATGATCATCATGTCAATATCTACAACAATTTAATATATATGCCAATCGAAAAGTTTATAGTTTCCAAGATAATAAACAATTTCAGTCTTTTTATGCACCCATGACCTTGACCTTTGAATGTATGACCTTGTGTCACATATTTAAATGATTGTCATATCAATACCTACAATATTCTAATATATATGCCTATGCAAAAAGTTAATAGTTTTCAAAATAATTAACAATTTCAGTCTTTTTATGCATCTATGACCTTGACCTTTAAATGTAAGACCTTATATCTCATATCAGAATGATCGCCATATCAATTCCAACAATATTCTAATATACATGCCAATACAAAAAGTTAATAGTTTCCAAGATAATTAACAATTTCAGTCTTTTTATTCACCTATGACCTTGATCTTTGAATGTATGACCTTGAGCTATATATCAAAACGTTCATCATGTCAATACCTACAATATTCTAATATATATGCCTATACAAAAAGTTTATAGTTTTCAAGCTAATGCACAATTTTAGTTTTTATTAGCAAAAAAATAACATTTCAGGGGCAACAACTCCTACATGCATTATCATACAGTTACGAAACTTTGTACCTTTTTACATTTTGTCATGCTGAACATTTTAACAATGTTTTGATATTATATATCTCTTAAAATTTTGAAGAAAACAGCCTAAAACTGCACAAATTACAAACTAGGTCATAACCTTGAACTTTGACCTTGACCCCTATTTGAAGGTATTTCAAGAAAAAGTCAAAACTGAAAACCCCATGTCAATAACTATTCTTATAGTCAAGTTATAAAAATTTGAATCCATTTTACGAAATTTTTAAAATTAAACGCAAAAACGCGTAACCTAATTTTTTACCAAATTTCACGAAATGAACAATTTATAAGCTTAAGACCCTAGAGAAGCCAAATATCACATTAGGTTTTTCTCCCATTATCGCTTTTGGAGAAGAAGATTTTTTAAG
The DNA here is from genome assembly GCA_029721355.1 of Tegillarca granosa. Taxonomy (NCBI): domain Eukaryota; kingdom Metazoa; phylum Mollusca; class Bivalvia; order Arcoida; family Arcidae; genus Tegillarca; species Tegillarca granosa. The sequence continues at coordinate 48,399,693 of CM056599.1, read as the reverse complement.
TTTTTTGGAACCATAGGTCACCTTGACCTAGTTTTGGGAGCCAGGACAACGTCGCGAACAAATCTGAATTGCACTGGCCCATATATGCATCTGACCAAGTTTCATTGAAATCTACCATTGTAGTTTCAGAAAAGAAGTCGAAAATGTAAAAGTTTACGCCGCGGACGACGACGACGACGATAGACAAATTTTGATCAGAAAAGCTCACTTGAGCCTTCGGCTCAAGTATGAGGTCTCATACTGCACTGATATCACAAATCTACAGAACAATATACAACAAAAAAGGTGAGGTCTCATACTCCACTGATATCACAAATCTACAGAACATAAACAACAAAAAAGTTGAGGTCTCATACTCCACTGATAACACAAATCTACAGAACAATATACAACAAAAAAGGTGAGGTCTCATACTCCACTGATATCACAAATCTACAGAACAATATACAACAAAAAAGGTGAGGTCTCATACTCCACTGATAACACAAATCTACAGAACAATATACAACAAACAAGAGGCCCATGGGCCTTAAGGCTCACCTGAGGAAATATCCAAAAACTTACAAAGAACTTAAATACAAAAAGTTCACAAAATTCCTCAAGTTTGGAAAATCCTGCAATAATTAATCAGAAATGTCTAGTCACATTTCATTTATAATAGCTCATATGCAGCATTTAACTATAGTACAATAGATAATTTCCAAATAATTAACCATATATGGTTATGCAGCCATGATTTTGACCTTTGAACATGTGAACTTGAACCTTATATCAAAATGGTCTTAATATCAATACATGTATGTACAATATTCTAATAAACATGCTTGTACAAAATGTTTATAGTTTTCAAGATAATTAGCAATTTAAGTCTTCTTTTGCAACTGTGACCTTGACCTTTCAATATATGACCTTGTACCATATATCAAAATGATTGTTGTCGCAATACCTACAATATTCTAATATATATTCCTATACAAAAAGTTAATAGTTTTCAAGATAATTAGCAATTTAAGTCTTCTTTTGCAGCTATGACCTTAACCTTTCCACATATGACCTTGTACCGTATATTAAAATGATCATTGTTGCAATACCTACAATATTCTAATATACATGCCTATACAAAAAGTCAATAGTTTTCAAGATAATTAGCAATTTAAGTCTTCTTTTGCAGCTGTGACCTTGACCTTTCAACATATGACCTTGTACCATATATCTAAATGATCGTCATGTCAATACCTACAATATTCTAATATACATGCCTATACAAAAAGCTTAAAGTTTTCAAGCTATTGCACAATTTTAATATTCATAAGCCAAAAATAAAATTTCAGGGGCAACATCTCATACATGGATTATCATATAGTTATGAAACTTGGTACCTTTTTAAATTTTGTCATGGGGAACATTTTAACAATGTTTTGAATTCATATATATATCTCTCTTAAAATTTGCAAGAAAATTGCCTAAAACTGCATAAATCACAAATTAGGTCATGACCTTGATTTGTGACCTTGACCCTAATTTAAAGGTCATTTCAAGCAAAAGTCAAAACTGAAAACCCCATGTCAATATCTGTTCAAATAGTCAAGTTATAACAATTTTGAGCCATTTTACGAAATTTTTAAAATTAAACACAAAAACGCGTAACCCATTTTTCGACCAAATTTCACGAAATGAACAAACTATAGGCTTAAGACCCTAGAGAAGCCAAATATCACATCAGATTTTTTCTCTCATCATTGGTTTTAGAGAAGAAGATTTTTTAAGATTTTTGGACCCCTAGGTCACCTTGACCTAGTTTTGGTAGCCATGGCAATGCCATGAACAAATCTGAATTGCACCGGCCCATATATGCTTCTGACCAAGTATCACTGAAATCTGTCCAGCAGTTTTGGAGGAGAAGTCGAAAATAGGTGTTAACGACGCACGCACACACGCATGCACACATGCACACACACACGCACACACATACACACGCCACGCCATGCCATAAGCTCACATGACCTTTCGGTCAGGTGAGCTAAAAAGGTGAGGTCTCATACTCCACTGATAACACAAATCTACAGAACAATATACAACAAAAAAGGTGAGGTCTCATACTCCACTGATAACACAAATCTACATAACAATATACAACAAAAAAGGTGAGGTCTCATACTCCACTGATATCACAAATCTACATAACAATATACAACAAAAAAGGTGAGGTCTCATACTCCACTGATATCACAAATCTACAGAACAATATACAACAAAAAAGGTGAGGTCTCATACTCCACTGATATCACAAATCTACAGAACAATATACAACAAAAAGGTGAGGTCTCATACTCCACTGATATCACAAATCTACATAACAATATACAACAAAAAAGGTAAGGTCTCATACTCCACTGATATCACAAATCTACAGAAAAATATACAACAAAAAAGGTAAGGTCTCATACTCCACTGATATCACAAATCTACAGAAAAATATACAACAAAAAAGGTGAGGTCTCATACTCCACTGATATCACAAATCTACAGAACAATATACAACAAAAAAGGTGAGGTCTCATACTCCACTGATATCACAAATCTACAGAACAATATACAACAAAAAAGGTGAGGTCTCATACTCCACTGATATCACAAATCTACAGAACAATATACAACAAAAAAGGTGAGGTCTCATACTCCACTGATATCACAAATCTACAGAACAATATACAACAAAAAAGGTGAGGTCTCATACTCCACTGATAACACAAATCTACAGAACAATATACAACAAAAAAGGTGAGGTCTCATACTCCAGTGATATCACAAATCTACAGAAAAATATACAACAAAAAGTTGAGGTCTCTTACTCCACTGATATCACAAATCTACAGAACAATATACAACAAAAAAGGTGAGGTCTCATTCTCCACTGATATCACAAATCTACAGAACATAAACAACAAAAAAGGTGAGGTCTCATACTCCACTGATAACACAAATCTACATAACAATATACAACAAAAAAGGTGAGGTCTCATACTCCACTGATATCACAAATCTACATAACAATATACAACAAAAAAGGTGAGGTCTCATACTCCACTGATATCACAAATCTACAGAACAATATACAACAAAAAAGGTGAGGTCTCATACTCCACTGATATCACAAATCTACAGAACAATATACAACAAAAAGGTGAGGTCTCATACTCCACTGATATCACAAATCTACAGAACAATATACAACAAAAAAGGTAAGGTCTCATACTCCACTGATATCACAAATCTACAGAACAATATACAACAAAAAAGGTGAGGTCTCATACTCCACTGATAACACAAATCTACAGAACAATATACAACAAAAAAGGTGAGGTCTCATACTCCACTGATATCACAAATCTACAGAAAAATATACAACAAAAAAGGTAAGGTCTCATACTCCACTGATATCACAAATCTACAGAACAATATACAACAAAAAAGGTGAGGTCTCATACTCCACTGATAACACAAATCTACAGAAAAATATACAACAAAAAAGGTAAGGTCTCATACTCCACTGATATCACAAATCTACAGAACAATATACAACAAAAAAGGTGAGGTCTCATACTCCACTGATAACACAAATCTACAGAAAAATATACAACAAAAAAGGTGAGGTCTCATACTCCACTGATATCACAAATCTACAGAAAAATATACAACAAAAAGTTGAGGTCTCTTACTCCACTGATATCACAAATCTACAGAACAATATACAACAAAAAAGGTGAGGTCTCATACTCCACTGATATCACAAATCTACAGAACAATATACAACAAAAAGTTGAGGTCTCTTACTCCACTGATAACACAAATCTACAGAACAATATACAACAAAAAAGGTGAGGTCTCATACTTCACTGATATCACAAATCTGCAGAACAATATACAACAAAAAACTGATCTGAAAGATTCTGTGTGGAATTAGAATGTTTTTGTGTTACTCAGGTTTATATAGAAAACAATGTACATACTACATGTATGTCCTACAAACTGACTTTGTTACTGTTTTACAGATATTATTTAAAAATGGATCCCAGCACATGATGAAACAATTAATGGTTAACTTTATTATCTGGTCAACATGTTCGGTAGCTATGCTACCATCATCAGGACTAGTTTTTACAATGAATCTACACGAGTTAAAGTGCAAAACAGGTAAACAATTAAATCACATGACGTTATTGCTCTGCTTATTTGTTGTCATTGTGACTGTTATTGTTTTTAGAAGTGTGATCATTTATCTTATGCACAATTGAATAAAATAAATAAATAAATACAATGTAGATTCATTGTAAAAACCACTCCTGATGACCATAGCATAGCTACCAAAACATGTTGACCAGAAAATAAAGTTAACCATTAATTGTTTCATCATGTGTTGAGATCCATTCTTAAATAATATTTCGAACTTTATTACTGAACTCTATTAAATACCTACGGTATCCACCTAAAGAAACGCTACCATGGTACCTATCTTATGGATGTTGGTTTCCTTTATTCCACTTATATGTTTTTACAGATAGTAACAAGTACAGATAAGTAAAAAATAATTAGTATCTTTTTATAAATCTGATCATTTGATTTTATTATAGTCCTGTTTATTTTTTTACATTAGTTTGTATATTTATATGCAACTAGTGTTCATGTACTAGTTTTTTTTTTTCTTCTTAAAGTGTAAAAATGGATTGAAGGGTCAGTTTACATGTACAAATCATAACAAATCTCATTGTCATGCATACAGATGTGAGGCCTCAGTGGCCGAGTGGTCTTACAACACACCAACAAATTACAGTGTCTCTTACCTCTGAGATTTGAATCACACTCTGGCAGATATTAGTGTGAAAGTTTGTTAGTTGACGTGCCAAAGATCTATTTATCTGGGCATTTCAGTTTCCTTCACCAACCCAGAAATGATGACCTCAATAAGAGTGAAAAAATCTAGAGTATAAAACACCATTAATTCACTCTACTCCATCTCACAGAGTTACAACATATATAATACATATTCTTACTGTTTTTCAGCTGTTTGAGGAAGTTTAACTTCAAGTTTGGACCCAAAACTATCAACAGCTTCACCCAAGGTGTATGTCAATTTCTGTCCAGTTGATTGGTCAGTTATACCTTTAATGGTCAAGCCCCTTGTGTCCAATATCTAAAACAAATGCATAAAATGTTGTTTAATTATAGAAATAAAACAAGAAAACAAATCCAAACATCACAATGGCTGGTTTAGTATATTTAACAATTATCTAAAATTTCTTAAAAACTGAGCAGTAATCTTAATAAACTTACAATAATTTATGTATTTATTTCTTTGTTGTTTCATTATTTTGGCTGTACTGTCTATTAATGAGTTCATGCTTTTCAATTACAAATGGTTTTACAACATATCAATGAACCTTTCTGAATTATATAGCTTCCTGAACAAAGCTTTTGTATAGATGAAACAAGTGTTAGGTTTGCAAAAACTCTGGCCCAAGGATTACAGCATCTCTCACTAATTGGGAGGGGAATACACTCCAGCAATCTTAATGCACTTAGTGAAAGCCTAAAGTTTTCTTCAATCCCCCAGGTTCAATTCATCAGTTGAGAACTGACAGTCTTGACAAATTGAACAAATTCTTGACTGATGTGTAAAACAATATGGCTCCATTTAAACATCCTTGCAAAAATAAAAAAGAAATTTTCTACCCATGATCATTTGATATTTAACAATATTTTGTAATATCATACCACACATTCTGCGTCTTCCTTCTTTTTGTCTAGGGTTAAATGAACACATCCTCTTAAAACATGTTCATTGAAATCAACATCCAGATCAAGATCTATGCCCACTACTTGACATTCTTCTGGACAGGCAAAGGAACACGGATCATTATTACTTAAAGCACTCATTCTTTATTCAGAAAAAAATTACAAACTCATCTGAAAATAAATTTTAAGAAGCTAAAATTAAGTTTCAATAAAAAACCTCTTTAACAAATCCTGAATATTTCCAAATGCTAAGTCTGTTAACACTAATGTATAAAACTTTCTTATAGTTTCTAAATTAGACAAATCTACATTAATACAATAATGTATATATCTACCTACATACACATACTCTACATGCTGAGGAATAGTAAAATACCAACTACCTGAAATCCAGCCAAAGCATCAGGTGCAAGCTTTTCATATCAGCAAGAATTCTCAAGAGAGATATCAACTAAACTTTTAACTTTATTTCAATAGTCCTACATAATAGTTACTCCGGGTACTCTGGTTTCTTCCACCATCCCAGAACTGACCGCCTTGAAAAATCTTGAAAAAATCTTGACCAGGGTGTAAAACACCATTATTCCATTTCATTCCTACATAATAGTGAAGTTTATCTGAATGGCAGCATGCAAATTTAATTGCAGTCTTTAAGACGGATGATGAATCAAATCAGAAACATTAAGACCAGTTATATTTACCAGTAAATAGTCTACTGTATACTGAGCAAATCTATAAGCAAATCTAAACAATGTACAAAATATAGCAATGTAACAGCAAAGGGAAAAATGTATTGGCCAAACAGAGACTCAAACCCTGGACTTTCTCATTACTAGCAGGGGGTTCTTCTTACTAAGCTACCTAGCCACCTATGAAGCCCAGTCTGCTTCATTCATCCCTTCTTTTTTTTTTATTAAACTACTTTGAATCGAAACAACCAGGTTCTACCCTGGGACCAACCTGTTTGTCGGCCACTTCCCAGGGTTGGACGAAGGGTTACAGGGAAGGGAAACCATGCAGCCAAACCAGAACTTGAGCCCGGGATCTTCCAAATACTAGTGGGACACTCTACCAGCTAAGCTATTTAGCCACATATCAAGCCCAATGCGCTACAGCAATATTACATGTACTTATAAGTCCAAATATAGGATTGGGGAGTTACAGGCATTCAACACTATGTAACAGAGACTCTTACATGTAACTGGAAAGATTTTTGAACATGACATAATCAAATACCATAATGATAATTAAACAGAGTAACACAACCTAAAAATTAAAAACTGCTAAAACCTTATGACATAAGAATGGAACAACTCTTCATGATACATGTGTCAATAATGCATCAAAAAGTTGTATCAAGATGCAGTCTGTTTTGATTGCAGACATTTGTGTGTTCAATCCTGGTCAGGTCATAAATTAGACTTTAAATTTTAGATATTACCTACCAGCATTAGAAAAATTGGTATTTTTGTTTTTGACATACTGGCTCAGTGAGCTAGCACTGCCATTATGCACACTCACATTTGCACACAAAAAAATACACCAACATGTTCTTAGATTAATCCATAGAGATTAATAACCTTGACTTCGTTCTGAATAGTTGAAAAATTGCTGATGTGACGTTAAACAATATTATATCAACAACAACAACAACAAGTCCTACAGATACACAAGATGAAATCCAATGGCCAAAATGGGTCTTAAACTCAACACTTTTCCAACATCAGCAGGGAGGTTTGTTGTTTAAGCTATACCCATCTTTTCACGACTTTTGAGTCTGGTTGCTATTTTTTACATCAACTAACTCGAATTGAAACCACCATGTTACACACTGGGAAAACCCTCTTTATTAGCCATTTAATTCTCAAGATTGGACAAGTCCCCACACTTAACAGGAAAGAAGGGGGAATGCCAAACAGTAAACTGTAAAGGGGCCCATGTTCAGTTCTACTTTCACTTTCGAAATTGATGATTAGCCAACGTTACTAAACGTGTGTGATGATGATAAGTTATTAAACTGTATATGATAAAAATCTGTGTATTTGTTATACCATATGGCATTATTTTGTCATTCGATAACATTGGTGTGGATTCATAGCACTTACTAGCAACAAACTCTAATAAATACACGCCATCCCAATACAGGAAGTACCTGTCGACTTCCGTTGACGCAATTATGTCACGTGATTTCATATTAGCCATGAAGCATATTTTCCAGCAAAACAGGTGTAAATATTGTGTATAAAAAATGGACTCATGACATTTAGGATGGATAGTTAATTTAGATGGTAAGTTATCAAATAATGGGGGTTTTAAAAATGTCGACATATAAGTGTTATAATGTTGCAATGACGGTGTTTACATTCGATATTTTCTGTTGTTTATATAGATACCATGGTAACTGATGATATTATCAGTTTTCTGATGCACGTGTGTAAAAAACAGGAAACAGGGTTTATTGTTTTTAGAATTTTGCCTAATAAAGGTTAAAAAAGTATTCAATCTGCATTTTAAATTTAGAAAACACGAACCTGCTAATAATATAATTACATAACAGATAACTATGATTAAAATAAAATAAACTAACATGTAAAAATGAAATACAAAAACTGTTGTAGTAGAAATAAAATTGAAATTTTGTGGTATATTTTGACATAAAAGATAGAATTTTAGATGCAACATAGTAAACTCATCCTAAATAGTCATGTTTATTCATTTATCTATTTCATTTATTTATTTATTTATTTATTTATTCATTTATTTTTGTGTTTTGTTACATAGGTTTTTCATTGATGTGTTGATATATTTTAAATTTATGCAATGCCAACCTTGAATGTCTTGTTATTTTATTTCTTCTCAAAAGATCAAACAGTCTGATTAATTGTTTAAAAACCAGATTAACTACTGATTTTGTTTGATTATAATAGTTTATACAAGTTTTAAAATTAAAACCCAGACTGAACTAACTAAGACATAAAACAGAGCCGTCCCCTCAGCTTTATAAGTTGTTTTAAGCTGATTGTATTAATATCTTCACATTTCTATACATGATTTTATACACACTGTTTTATTATTCTAAGTTATTCCTGTTTTTTAATACTCTTAGTGAAGGTGTCGTTGATTTGGTCATTGTATCGTTTAGTATTTAGAGAAAAAATTATCCATACCAAATTTTGTCATTCAAAATATGTAAAGTATTGACTTGAGGAGTTAAAAGTTAATTTTTATAATTACATTTATATCCATATCCTTACAAATTAGTAGAAATTATTTTCAATCAACTTATTGTTGCAGAAAAAAAAAAACCAAAACTCTCTTTTTTCTTTTCTGCTGTACATATAATAACTTTTAATTCTATGTATGATAACATGTCAGACAAGTTAAGATATTTTTACTTAACATGATCTACCTTAATTCTGAGTCTTATTTTAAAGGCTCATCAGATTAATTTGCATTCCAGTTTCATTAAATATTAAATTAAGGAATGAATATCACAAAACCAGATTGGACTCCAACCCACAACCTTTAAATCATGAGTTCACAGCTTTCACCAATTTGTCGGCGTGTGTCCACTCATTATAGTGAAACCGGATATCTGTTAGAAATAATAACAATAACAGCTCCTTAAAATATTCACATATTTATTGTGGTTGTGGTTGAATTTAAAGACACAGTATATTCTTATCTGCCTACAAATACACAAAGTAATAATATTTTCTTTAGAATAAATTCTAATGGTATTATATTACAATAATTTTAAATAAATCCAACCGCTTCGATAAATACAATTTAGAAAATATAATTTAAATATAAAAATATTATACTACATACCAGAGTAGATCGTATAACTTCGAGTTATACTAGATTCATTTTTACAATTTTAGAGAAAGGTGTTGCTAGTTGGAAACGCAGAGCCAGAATGATTTATAGAAATATTTAGCGCCAAAACGAAAGTTTAGTGAATAGTTTTTAGTATTATTTTTAGTATTCCACCAGTCTGGCCAATCACGTGATATGTCAAGACACTGAAAATACATACAACTCATGACATGAGTTACAAATCACATTTACATAACATCACATACATAACATATGTACAATACAACATAACAGACAGAAATAGCAGCACACCTGGCAAAAGGCATTTGGTTACAAAAGCATGGTCATATCTTTTATTTTTTACCATTAATTGTATCTGATTTCGGAGGAGAGGGTGCCACTTACTGCCTGATCCAGACAGAAAAGAATCTGTATTCTACTCAGATGTGTTCTTACAAAACTGGTGCCCTACATCACATTAAAGTCATGGCAGAAAAAATAACTGTCATTGTCATTAACACATACACAATTCCTCACATGTAAATAAAATGATCAAGAATATGATTTACAACATACTGATTGAAACAGTTTGACCAAGGACTTAAAAATCAATCTTACATCATCTGTTATACTTGGGCAAGACTTCCTTTTATCTCCCCCCCCCAAACCCACTCACCCATGAAATTCTATGTAAAATTTTAGAAAAAAATATTTTACATAGAAATGTTAAAAATGGCTTGATTTAATTATTTTAGCCATTCAGTCAAAATGAACATTTTATCAGAGGGTACAAATGGAAGTCCTTCCAGGTCTTGTTATGTTGCAGCTGTTTTTTATTACATATATAATAAATCCTCACTGTTTCTTCCATGTCTTAGTAATAGAATCAAATCAGTTGAGACCCTTACAAACAACACCACAGTGTCAGTATTCATAAACTGACTACCGGGTATATTCTACAGTTGGAGAGTACATATGTCCACACAGTTTATTTTTTCCAAATTATCTTCTGATGCAGTTCAACTTTATATGAAGTATTATTTGATGTAAGGACATAAAGACTAATATTTGATAATATTTTTTCCTCCTCAAAATTATTTTGTATATAATTCAGATTTACATTAATCACAATTTTCAATAAAAATATGTTTTTAACATTCAATCATTGTTGTGGTATCAGTGTCCATTTGCTCTAACATTGGTCTCAGTTTTCACAAGGGGTAAGGCAGACTAGGCAGCCTCATCCCTTGTATGGGGTAGACCAACCTAGCTGTTAATACTCCCTCTTATTACCCTATTATCACTACCAGATACAAGAATTGCAGATCCCAAAGAAAGCTCTTCCATCAGGGAATCAATGACAGGCTCTCAGCAAGGTGGCAGCACTCAATTATCTTTTAATTTGTCTCAGTTTAGTTCATATGGTTTTTATTTTGGGTACATTCTAACTTCTAAGTAATCTTTAGACAAACACTTTGTTTTCTGTAAACTTTTTATCAGTTAAAATATTATTAACTGTTAATTAATACATTACAATCAATGATTCATACACAGACATACAATATTTAGTAGTTATCTATCAATTTGACAATGTATTAAGAACTTGGAATAGTGCCAGAGACGGTAGCTAAAAAATCAGAGCATTTAATTCCAGGTGATTATAATAAAATGAGATTAAAATTTGACAAAAATAACTGTTTAAATGCTTCAAACACTGCCTTTAAATATGAATAATAACTCTTAAATGTAATATTCTCCCTGCTTAGAGATAGATATGGTTTTTTTTTTTGTTGTTGTTAAAGCATAATACTATTGTGAATTCTTTGCCTTGCTCACTTGAAATAAAAATTAATATTTGAAAAGAAAATATTTAAGCCTGAATTATTAATTGAATAGAGTATGCACTTTTATGGCACTTTACTGTGAAAAATATGATGTAAAATAAAATTGTCAGACAGTCTTATAGGTAGTTCTGAAGTACGGTTTTAAATTAAATCCTACAAACTTTTAAAGCCAATTTCTATCTTATTTCACTTTGAAAAAAAAAAAATTAGTTTTGAACATATAAAACCATTGTAATCTTATCTGTATGAAATTAATTACCTTAAAGTTTATTTTCATTTTTTTTTTTTTTTTTGTTGAATAAATCAAATTTTACTTATTTTGAAAAACTTAATTGAAAAAAAATTAAAGTAATTTTTAATTAGATTTAAATTAGACTGTTTTGATGTCTTATAACCATGATTCTTATCTAGTTACTGGTATTATAAGTAATAACTATAATTATCTGTGAAAAGAAATATCCACAGAATGCACCCAAGTTTTGTTATATCACTATATATATACCAGCATGTACCGGTATATCATAATTATAGCCATCATTAAGTTCCTTAAAGGGTTTTTGAATAATTTTAATTTGAGAAGTAGATTGCCTACAACTTGAAAAGAAATATTTTGTATGAAAAATACCATGGTATTATGATTTTTTTAATTATGAAATGCTATGATATATTCTTTATGTTGTAATTGTACAATGTGAGAATTATAAAGAAAGTGAACTCTCAAATTTAATTCAATATATGTTCCACTTACACAAATTTTTTAAATACCATAAAAAGATATTCATAGAACTTTAAACTATACTACATATATGTAGTACCACAAAGTGTCATTATATATGTACCTCACTTAAATCAAAAGTCTGATATTGACTTTGAAAAATTAGTAAAATACAATAAAAGAAAGTCTGCTATGTTGGATAAATGATTATATAAATTATTACACCCCACACTATTCATGGTATGTTGTTTTGGCAATAATTTAATTTTTTTTTTACATAAATTCATGAGAATAACAAAATGTGAAAATAAAACATAAGAAAATATTTATTTTGATACATTTTTATGGTATTTGCTCTGACCATCATCTGACAACATGAAATAAAAGTATGCAGATATTTTGGAATCAAGATTCTCAAAAATTACTTGACAATAATTTCCCAATTTACAGTACTAAAATTTTACATTTCATTTTTACCTTGTGCGTCACTTTACTTACAAGATGTAATATGGCCTCCGTTTCACAATCATTCACTCAACTGAGTGTACATTCAACTCCAATACATGTATTTCCATCTTTCTCTCATCTATATTTTAAATTTTTCAGTTTTTTGAGATGATGATTTGTTTTGTTCAACAAACCTACACTAAACAATTTAAATATAACATTAGATATTTAATTTTTATGTGTAATATCTTCACAATTGACACTAAAATATTCCCTTATTTGAGTTGAGTGTACACTTAGTTGAGTGAATGATTGCAAAACTGGGGTCTGGATAACTATTTATACTACCAGAATTTATATATATATATATATATATATATATATATATATATATATATATATATATATATATATATATATATATATATACAGTAGATTCCACTATGCAATTAAGCGGAATCTACTGTATTAGGGTATCCAGTCTATTTGATTCCTATTTAAAGCCAAACAGTTTCTTGTCTCTGACTAAAATATTATGTGATTTGTTGTACAGAAAACTTAATTTATTTCAAAATTTGTACACAACATTTTGTGTCACTTAGTATCATAGCAACTTTTTTCTAAAAATTTATTTTGACTTATAAATTATCATTTTCTTGTGCACAATCAGTTCCTTAGGAATCGCTGAATATTGTGTAACCACAATGACAAATTTTTAAGATGTTTGCATGGAAACATGAGCTCTATGGCAACGACGGGTTCTGATGTTGTATTTACAATGTATCATTGATTTTATGACTGTTAGGATGTTTGTACTCATGGTAGCTGAGAGATCTGGCTTTGATAAACTACATTCTTGTATGAAATTTATAAATCGCAGAACAAAATATATGTTGAAGACCATTGCATGATAGGATTAATGTGAAAAGGATTATGATACAATTCTAGGTAATCTTGTATAATAAAACAGGTGCAATTTATAGGATTAATAAATAAAAAATGTAAATGCTAAATGATTTGGGGTCAAACTAAAAAGGCTTTTTTCTTGACAGCTAAATCAATATATATGTAAATGCTATTTAGTGATATAATCACACTGAAAGTTTCCTAACTATAATAAATTAAATGACTATGTGTAAATTATCACACATGAAATTTAGGCTTAGTTAGACAGGTGGTTTTTAATTGGATGGATGATTTTTAATTAGACAGGTGGTTTTTAATTGGATGGATGGTTTTTAATTAGACAGGTGGTTTTTAATAAGACGGATAGTTTTTAATTAGACAGGTGGTTTTTACTTAGATGGGTGGTTTAACCACAGTCTTACAGACTACGGTGGCTCTCATGGCTTATGTTTACAGATCATATTGTTGAAAGGTTTTGCTTTTTACTTTAATAAAAGTTGTTTTTTTTTCTTTCGGTAATTTTATTTCTTCTTTCGTAAGAGAACTGTATATGGAAAGGACTGTAAAGTAGCCATTACTGCACTGCATTTAACCATTACTGCACTGCATTTAACCATAACTGCACTGCATTTAACCATTACTGCACTGCATTTAACCATTACTGCATTCCTTTTCGTTTGTACTGAGACAGGTGACACACTGAAAATGATATCGGAAATTTGTAGATGTTTTTTTTCCATAAATGAAAACACCTGTTGACATAATTATGTTTGACATTCATCTTTTTTTTCAATTTTGCTGCATCATCGACTTATTAAAGGAAATCTACATTTACATTTCACAATTATTGTGTCATATCTTTCTTGTCGCATTGACTTTTCCCATCTACAGTTGCATTTTTTTCTTCCATGTAAAAAGTCCTGAATAATGTTGCCTTGAATCTGTGAAAAATATTGTTAAATGAAAATAATTGTTTGAAATACAAGATGAGTCTTTAGCAACCTTTGCTGTTACATTTCTCTTTAAAACTAAGACTTTTAAAAATTTTGACACATGCATTTCTTCTGGCATTAGAATTTTTTCACTTCCATAAAAGTTACCCTGATGACTTTACTTATAATCTTAAATTGATATTCTTGAGATAGTAACCTTGGAAAGTGTTGTCATGGTGATAAAGCTAGCCTGATTTGTGATTTGATTATAAAATAAGAAAAAAAAATTATGAACTTAAGATTGCAGTCATTATAGCAATGATAGCTGAACTACAGTGCCCAGTAAATAAAGTACAGATGCACTAGATTTAAAAGCAGGCCATAATTGATTGTCCATTGAAATCGGCAACCAATAAAAAAACAGCAACTTAAAAATCATTAATTTCTAGTCAAACCAACTCTCTGACTAAATAAATCATGGCTCTGTGGTCAAGCCAGACTGTGGCTCAGTGTAAATAGAGAATTTACCTAGAGGACAGGATGTCATGGGTTCAAACCCTGGCTAGGTTTTAAGTAAGATTTTAAAATTTTGAGATATTTCTTCTTTGCATAGTACCTGACATAAAGAGGGCAGATTATCAGCTGATTTAACAGAGTGGTGGTATGTTTGTGGCATACTGACTCTGAGCTAACACCTTACTGATTTAACAGAGTGGTGGTATGTTTGTGGCATACTTACTGTGTGAGCTAACACCTTACTGATTTAACAGAGTGGTGGTATGTTTGTGGCATACTGACTCTGTGAGCTAACACCTTACTGATTTAACAGAGTGGTGGTATGTTTGTGGCATACTGACTGTGTGAGCTAACACCTTACTGATTTAACAGAGTGGTGGTATGTTTGTGGCATACTGACTGTGTGAGCTAACACTTTACTGATTTAACAGAGTGGTGGTATGTTTGTGGCATACTGACTGTGTGAGCTAACACCTTACTGATTTAACAGAGTGGTGGTATGTTTGTGGCATACTGACTCTGTGAGCTAACACCTTACTGATTTAACAGAGTGGTGGTATGTTTGTGGCATACTGACTCTGTGAGCTAACACCTTACTGATTTAACAGAGTGGTGGTATGTTTGTGGCATACTGACTCTGTGAGCTAACACCTTACTGATTTAACAGAGTGGTGGTATGTTTGTGGCATACTGACTCTGTGAGCTAACACCTTACTGATTTAACAGAGTGGTGGTATGTTTGTGGCATACTGACTCTGTGAGCTAACACCTTACTGATTTAACAGAGTGGTGGTATGTTTGTGGCATACTGACTGTGTGAGCTAACACCTTACTGATTTAACAGAGTGGTGGTATGTTTGTGGCATACTGACTGTGTGAGCTAACACCTTACTGATTTAACAGAGTGGTTGTATGTTTGTGGCATACTGACTGTGTGAGCTAACACCTTACTGATTTAACAGAGTGGTGGTATGTTTGTGGCATACTGACTCTGTGAGCTAACACCTTACTGATTTAACAGAGTGGTGGTATGTTTGTGGCATACTGACTCTGTGAGCTAACACCTTACTGATTTAACAGAGTGGTGGTATGTTTGTGGCATACTGACTCTGTGAGCTAACACCTTACTGATTTAACAGAGTGGTGGTATGTTTGTGGCATACTGACTGTGTGAGCTAACACCTTACTGATTTAACAGAGTGGTGGTATGTTTGTGGCATACTGACTGTGTGAGCTAACACCTTACTGATTTAACAGAGTGGTGGTATGTTTGTGGCATACTGACTCTGTGAGCTAACACCTTACTGATTTAACAGAGTGGTGGTATGTTTGTGGCATACTGACTGTGTGAGCTAACACCTTACTGATTTAACAGAGTGGTGGTATGTTTGTGGCATACTGACTCTGTGAGCTAACACCTTACTGATTTAACAGAGTGGTGGTATGTTTGTGGCATACTGACTCTGTGAGCTAACACCTTACTGATTTAACAGAGTGGTGGTATGTTTGTGGCATACTGACTCTGTGAGCTAACACCTTACTGATTTAACAGAGTGGTGGTATGTTTGTGGCATACTGACTCTGTGAGCTAACACCTTACTGATTTAACAGAGTGGTGGTATGTTTGTGGCATACTGACTCTGAGCTAACACCTTACTGATTTAACAGAGTGGTGGTATGTTTGTGGCATACTGACTGTGTGAGCTAACACCTTACTGATTTAACAGAGTGGTGGTATGTTTGTGGCATACTGACTCTGTGAGCTAACACCTTACTGATTTAACAGAGTGGTGGTATGTTTGTGGCATACTGACTGTGTGAGCTAACACCTTACTGATTTAACAGAGTGGTGGTATGTTTGTGGCATACTGACTCTGTGAGCTAACACCTTACTGATTTAACAGAGTGGTGGTATGTTTGTGGCATACTGACTCTGTGAGCTAACACCTTACTGATTTAACAGAGTGGTGGTATGTTTGTGGCATACTGACTCTGTGAGCTAACACCTTACTGATTTAACAGAGTGGTGGTATGTTTGTGGCATACTGACTCTGTGAGCTAACACCTTACTGATTTAACAGAGTGGTGGTATGTTTGTGGCATACTGACTCTGTGAGCTAACACCTTACTGATTTAACAGAGTGGTGGTATGTTTGTGGCATACTGACTCTGTGAGCTATTGTGTCATACTGCCTCTGTGAGCTAACACCTTACTGATTTAACAGAGTGGTGGTATGTTTGTGGCATACTGACTGTGTGAGCTAACACCTTACTGATTTAACAGAGTGGTGGTATGTTTGTGGCATACTGACTGTGTGAGCTAACACCTTACTGATTTAACAGAGTGGTGGTATGTTTGTGGCATACTGACTCTGAGCTAACACCTTACTGATTTAACAGAGTGGTGGTATGTTTGTGGCATACTGACTGTGTGAGCTAACACCTTACTGATTTAACAGAGTGGTGGTATGTTTGTGGCATACTGACTCTGTGAGCTAACACCTTACTGATTTAACAGAGTGGTGGTATGTTTGTGGCATACTGACTCTGTGAGCTAACACCTTACTGATTTAACAGAGTGGTGGTATGTTTGTGACATACTGACTCTGTGAGCTAACACCTTACCCAAAAGTCACTCTAACTGCATGCTAGTACACGGCAGACAATAATTTACAATTTCACATCTTACACAGACATGACCGGGTTCCTACTAAGATTAATCTATAGAGATTAATAACCTTGCTCTCATCGCAAATAGCTGAAAAATTGCTGATGTAAAGTTAAACAACATGACAACGATAACCTAAAAATAAAATTTTCACTGTAATCACTATTCACACATTATTTTTCATTTAAACTTAAAAAGCTAAAAATAAAATTTTCACTGTAATCACTATTCACACATTATTTTTCATTTTAACTTAAAAAGCTAAAAATAAAATTTTCACTGTAATTACTATTCATACATTATTTTTCATTTAAACTTAAAAAGCTAAAAATAAAATTTTCACTGTAATCACTATTCATACATTATTTTTCATTTAAACTTAAAAAGCTAGAAATAAAATTTTCACTTTATTCATTATTCACACATTATTTTTCATTTAAACTTAAAAAGCTAAAAATAAAATTTTCACTGTAATTATATTTCAGGATAGAATTAAATTTTAAATACAAAAGTAGTCAGTCAATCGTTAAGTAAAATAAACTTGGTATTAGCTAGCAGAGTTTGTAAATAAAATGTCAATTAAAATCAAACAAAATTCAACTTTTAAAACTGATCACTCCAAATTGTATATTTAAATAAAAATCTCCATGACAAAGTATTGATTTTAGAGTATGTGTTACGGAGAATATTGATCAGTTGAATCCTTGTCCGATAATCAAATAATTATCTCCCGATAATCGAACTATATCTTGGAAGTTTGTAAAATGTATTTGTCTGGTTAAATAGCTAACCTTGTCATAAATTCAATAATTAAAGAGAAAAATAATATCTGTATAAAGAATTATTAGTGCAGATGCATTATAAAAAGCATTTAGTAATAATTGAGTAAAGATTCAGATTGTAGAATTATTCTCTGCTTTGGGAAGAATTTGTCAATCAAATAAAAGTCCTTTACAATGATAAATGATATTTTATATAATTGACTTGGTGCTTTTGTTTTGAATGCAGAGGTGCATTAAGGGAAATTTTAGAAGCTTAGACAGTTGCTGAACTAATCTCCAATCCACTTATTGGTACAAATAGTTCAGACATTTAGATTTAACATGATTTTGTTTATTTATAAGTGCATATTAAATTAAGATGGCAGGTAAACTTTTTATATAGTGAGATAAAGAATTCTTGAAACCAAAGTAAAGGACCTGTAACTCACTGTCTCATTGATTTATGTGATGATGATAATTTTGTTTTGATATTGCTTAGACTCAAGTTTATAATCTATATGTATAAATTTACTTGATGAGCTAGGTACCAGTTGATGTACAGGTGAGCTAGATATCAGAAAATGTTCAGAGGAGCTAGCTATAAGTAGATGCACAGCTAGTTGAGCTGAGCTACCAGAAGATAAGTTTATAACCTGTATGTATAAAATTACTTGATGAGCTAGCTATCAGTAGATGATCAGGTGAGATAGCTATCAGTCAGTGTTTAGGTGAGCTAGCTACCATTAGATGTTCAGGTGGGCTAGCTATCAGTAGATGTTCAGGTGAGCTAGCTATCAATAGATGTTCAGGTGATCTAGCTGAAAGTAGATGAACAGGTGAGCAAGCTCTTAGTTGATATTCAGGTAAGCTAGCTACAAGTAGATGTGCAGGTGAGCTAGCTACAAGTAGATGTTCAGGTAACCTAGCTGCAAGTAGATGTACAGGTGAGCTATGCTTACTGTTTTCCGGTCACTGTTTTATATGTTCATTGTTTAATAGTATAGAAATAGAATGAAATGATACATTCTGTTAATTTATTTGTACTAATCATCCTTGTTAGAATAGTGTTAAACGCTAGATTTAAAATATTCATTGACCTATGACCCCATTGACTGATCTGTAATCCATTTTTTATGTAATCAACTCAGTACTGCCATAAATTTTTCTCATTACTTTTTCGGATTCATTGATTATTTTACGTGCAACAACAACATCATCTTCCAATTCATTTATAAACAAATTATCTAAAGCAGTTAAATTATAATTTGGACAACTACCAAACTCATTGATTGTTACTTCCTATCATTTGGGTCATGCATACATGATGGTAATTTTTACATTGCCTGCGTCATATTTCCGTCAACATTTTACATTGAATGTTTTTATTTCAGGATCATTGATTTGCTTTGTTTTAGAAACCTGTGAAGTAATCGGTGCTTTTATAATTTTGATTTATAAGACTGATCATATATTGTTCCAAAATGATGGATGTTAAACAAACACCAATGAATACTTGTTTATCTTTTTATTCAGGTTTTGATTTGATACCGTTGTACTCGGACTTGAGTAAAGAATCAGATTTACCAGCTCATTACACAAATCAAACACTAATGTTAAATTAACACTTACTAAACATTTATAAAATCATCATATTTAAAGCACATCCTTATGATTTTTTAAAATTTAATTTTTTTAAATTAACACCTCTTGTTAGTTTTTGAAAGAAAGTTTTTTTAATTTATAAAGTATGATACTTGGAAGTTATAAACACATTCCATTACAGAAATTGTTTAAAAGATTTTAAAAGAAAATGTACTAAACGTCTCTATTTTATTTATTTTTCAGATTTTCATTTTGGATTTAATCGCCATAGGAAACAATGTTTTGTGTTATATAAAAAACAACTTTAGTTATGCGTTACGTAATTTGTAGAAGAATCTAAGTGTGTGTGTATTCATGGGAATGTTATGGAGTTTTATCAGTCATCAAAATGGTTTTGTCAATAATGCCAGAGATAAAATGTTTCCAATTATATTATTTTAGTCATTGTAAATATATCAGAAGGGAAGCTAGATTAGAAGTTTTACTTAAAAAATTATTCGCAATTCATCAAACTGGCTTTAGCTTATATTCTTAAGAAAACCCTAGGTAATATGGGAAATATTTGTAAGCGGTCGAAATCTGACCCGGATACAGCATGGAAAGAGCAAAACAAAGCTCAAGAAGCTAATCCGATATTCAAATTAGTCAATTTGAACAAAGGTGGAAAATTAATTGATGCTTATAAAACAGGTGGTACAGCTGCTGTTGAGAAAATAGCCAAGACTGAATTGGCACAGTATCTGTACAATGACGGCAATGGTCACAATGTTTCGGTGGCTGATTATGTACGGTGGCAAAGACAGTGTTCATCAGGGGTAAGTATATCTATACTTTTATAATAACTAGAGCACTGGTGTGGTAAGATATTACAATTACAATTAATCTTTTATAATTACCATGGTGTAGGTTGTGTCATTTCAGACCGCTTTGGTTTTGTGTAGGTTGTGTCATTTCAGACCACTTTGGTTTTGTGTAGGTTGTGTCATTTCAGACCACTTTGGTTTTGTGTAGGTTGTGTCATTTCAGATGACTTTCGTTTTTGTATAGATTTTGCCATTTCAGACCACTTTGGTTTTTGTGTAGATTGAGCCATTTCTGACCACTTTGGTTTTTTTGTGTAGGTTGTGCCATTTCAGACCACTTTGGTTTTGTGTAGGTTGTGCCATTTCTGACCACTTTGGTTTTTTGTGTAGGTTGTGTCTTTCAGATGACTTTGGCTTTTGTATAGATTGTGCCATTTCAGACCACCTTGGTTTTTGTGTAGGTTGTGTCATTTCAGACCACTTTGGTTTTTGTGTAGATTGAGCCATTTCAGACCACTTTGGTTTTTGTGTAGATTGAGCCATTTCTGACCACTTTGGTTTTTTGTGTAGGTAGCCATTTCAGACCACTTTGGTTTTGTGTAGGTTGTGTCATTTCAGATCACTTTGGTTTTTTGTGTAGGTTGTGCCATTTCAGACCACTTTGGTTTTTTGTGTAGGTTGTGTCATTTCAGATGACTTTCGTTTTTGTGTAGGTTGTGCCATTTCAGACCACTTTGGCTTTTTGTGTAGGTTGTGTCATTTCAAACCACAGATTACTTTGATTTTTTTATATAGGTTGTGCCATTTCAGACCACTTTGGTTTTTTGTGTAGGTTGTGCTATTTCAGACCACTTTGGTTTTTTGTGTAGGTTGTGTCATTTCAGACCACTTTAGTTTTTGTGAAGGTTGTGCCATTTCAGACTACTTTGATTTTTTGTGTAGGTTTTGCCATTTCAAACCCCTTTGGTTTTTGCGTAGGTTGTGCCATTTCAGACCACTTTGGTTTTTTTTATGTAGGTTGTGCCATTTCATACCACTTTGGTTTTTTGTGTAGGTTGTGTCATTTCAGACCACAGATTACTTTGGTTCTTGTGTAGGTTGTGTCATTTCAGACCACTTTGGTTTTTGTGTAGGTTGTGTCATTTCAGACCACTTTGGTTTTTGTGTAGGTTGTGTCATTTCAGACCCCTTTTGGTTTTTGTGTAGGTTGTGCCATTTCAGACCACTTTGGGTTTGTGTAGGTTGTGTCATTTTAGACCACTTTGATTTTTTTATATAGGTTGTGCCATTTCAGACCACTTTGGTTTTTGTGTAGGTTGTGTCATTTCAGATCACTTTGGTTTTTGTGTAGGTTGTGCCATTTCAGACCACTTTGGGTTCGTGTAGGTTGTGTCATTTTAGACCACTTTGATTTTTTTATATAGGTTGTGCCATTTCAGACCTCTTTTGATTTTGTGTAGGTTGTGCCATTTCAGTTGTGTCATTTTAGACTACTTTGATTTTTTTATGTAGGTTGTGCCATTTCAGACCACTTTGGTTTTTGTGTAGGTTGTGTCATTTCAGACCACTTTGGTTTTTTGTGTAGGTTGTGCCATTTCAGACCCCTTTTGGTTTTATGTAGGTTGTGCCATTTCAGACCACTTTGATTTTTTTATATAGGTTGTGCCATTTCAGACCACTTTGATTTTTTTATGTAGGTTGTGCCATTTCAGACCACTTTGGTTTTTGTGTAGGTTGTGCCATTTCACTTTTGTTTTGTTTAATTAACTAATTAACAAGGTTCATATTGTATTTTATACTAAACAGATAGTAAATATATGTCACAAGTAATTTCAATCTGAAAACAGGAAGAGTACAAAAGAAAATATAATAGAAATAGAAAAGCCTTTGGTTTTGTGTAGGTTGTGACATTTCAGACCACTTTGGTTTTTGTGCGGGTTGTGCCATTTCAGACCACTTCAGTTTTTGTGTAGGTTGTGCCATTTCAGACCACTTTGGCTTTTTGTGTAGGTTGTGTCATTTCAGACCACTTTGGTTTTTGCGTAGGTTGTGCCATTTCAGACCCCTTTTGGTTTTGTGTAGGTTGTGTCATCTCAGACCACAGATTACTTTGATTTTTTTATATAGGTTGTGCCATTTCAGACCACTTTGGTTTTTTGTGTAGGTTGTGCTATTTCAGACCCCTTTTGGTTTTGTGTAGGTTGTGCCATTTCAGACCACTTTGGTTTTTGTGTAGGTTGTGCCATTTCAGACCCCTTTTGGTTTTGTGTAGGTTGTGCCATTTCAGGCCACTTCGGTTTTTGTGTAGTTTGTGCCATTTTATACCATTTCGGTTTTTGTGTAAATTGTGCCATTTCAGACAACTTTGGTTTTTGTGTAGGTTGTGCCATTTCAGACCACTTTTGTTTTTGTGTAGGTTGTGCCATTTCAGACCACTTTTGTTTTGTTTAATTAACTAATTAACAAGGTTCATATTGTATTTTATACTAAACAGATAGTTAATATATGTCATAAGTAATTTCAATCTGAAAACAAGAAGAGTATAAAAGAAAATATAATTAAAATAGTAAAGCCTTAACTCAACTGAATTTAAATGTATAATTATTCTGTAGGGTTGCATTTATAGCCAACACCTGCATGGTTTCAGGTGAATTAAAATCCAGAACCCATGGACAGGATTAGATTTTATATAAGTTATCATTGGTTACCAGTAAAGAGGTTCAGTTGTAGGCCCAAAACAAAGACATCCTAACTGCTTATTTTTTTAAATTTATGAATTAATTCATTATTATTTTTGTTTGTCCATTTTTTTTGTACAAGACCCAAATGTTCCAAAGAAGGCTTGGAATTAATTTCTATTTTGGCCATGAACTGTTTGATTTTTTATTGCAATTAATCAGGCTTTGTTATCTTAGCTGCCCTGACTGTTGTTTAATTTGTGTTATTCCTGGGTTTCCCAATGGTTAGGATAGATTCTATGGGAAGAATGTATATAAGATTTTGAATGACCACAATATTATCAGTCCACCAATCCCATGGGTCACATTGTCCACCATACTAACAGGATGAAGAAAAAAAGTTGGACCAGGGATGAATCCAGGACCTCTCACAGTCTAAATGATTACTTTACCAACAGAGTAGGTGAACATTTCCAATAAAACAATAGATAGTAAGCTTTACTGAAACCATAAATTTTTTCATTGGTGATTTGTATAATTTCCATTTCAGGCTATTTAAATACTTTTTACCTCCATTTCAGTGAAAGAAACATAACTTGAGTGTAAAAATATCATAAATCCAATGTAATTCAATGTTTTGTAATTGTTATAATGACGATACTTTACTACAGTGTAACAGTGGTTGTTGATGTGTGTGTATAAATACAAAATTGTGACTTAAAACTCTTATAATGAAAGATATTAACTCTGCCACAAAACAACAACTTAAAAAGCCGTAAATTTGTTTAACATCACAAGCTATGATAAGAAAACACTTCACCTTATTAAATCCTCGATAATGTACGATTTGACTCCCTGGGCAGAGATATCAATAAATACTCCTAATAAAAACATATATATGAAATTGTATTGAGTTAAACTAAACTTTTATAGTATAATAAAGTGACAATCTAATTCTATCCCGCTGATCAAAGGACAAACAAGCGGTGTTGTTTGTTCTCAGTCTCGGTGTTGTTTGGTCTCAGTCTCGGTGTTGTTTGGTCTCAGTCTCAGTGTTGTTTGTTCTTAGTCTCGGTGTTGTTTGGTCTCAGTCTCAGTGTTGTTTGGTCTCAGTCTCTGTGTTGTTTGGTCTCAGTCTCAGTGTTGTTTGGTCTCAGTCTCGGTGTTGTTTGGTCTCAGTCTCAGTGTTGTTTGTTCTCAGTCTCAGTGTTGTTTGGTCTCAGTCTCAGTGTTGTTTGTTCTCAGTCTCACTGTTGATTGGTCTCAGTCTCGGTGTTGTTTGTTCTCAGTCTCAGTGTTGTTTGGTCTCAGTCTCGGTGTTGTTTGGTCTCAGTCTCAGTGTTGTTTGGTCTCAGTCTCAGTGTTGTTTGGTCTCAGTCTCGGTGTTGTTTGGTCTCAATCTCGGTGTTGTTTGTTCTCAGTCTCAGTGTTGTTTGGTCTCAGTCTCGGTGTTGTTTGGTCTCAGTCTCGGTATCATGACGGTTTGATAGTCTAGGTTGGGTGTTGAATAGGTTGATTGAATAAAAGAATATTTCACTTAAATCAGGACATCACCAGCTAAAGGTCTTGGTTTAAGATATCTTGCCACTATGTTATATAAGTTGGATTTTGAATTAAGGTTGATTGAATGAAAGAATATTCACTTATGTCAGGACAGGAAATTGTTACCTTTGCTGTGATTGAAAGGCAAGGGAAATTAAGGGTTCTTAACTTGGCATTGGGCAAGTGTTTTTTATGGTCTTGTTTGTAGGACTAATAACTCACATTTGTAAATGCTTCATGCTGATAGAAAAAGTCACAATCTGTTTTCAGGTGTTGCTTTCAGACATGCTTTGGGTTAAAACCATGACCTTCTGCATACAGACTGACATTATAAGCTATCACTGTGGAATGAGCTTTTGTTTATAAATTGTTCCCCATACAAAACACAAGTTTTGTCTGAGTAAACAGGGTACAAATAAAAATATCACTTTACATATAAAATAATAATTATTATGTTCACATTGTCCATATAAAATAAGCATTTATACATGTATATAAATATTTGGCCATATGTATATAGGTAAGCATACATTAAGCAAACAGCTAAACAGCTAAAAGCTGATGATATACAATATATAATTTATGACAATTCTGAACTACATAAATTTAATCAATCAGTTTGCAACAGTCCCCAAAATTAATGCAGGCCTCGTTGGCTGAGTTGTTTAAAGACTGCGTGCTTATGGATTAAAGTGCCTCTCACAAACAAGGTTTGAATTCCACTCTGACTGATGGTTTTCTTAGGACAATCAAGTTTTCTTCACCATCCCAGAACTGACTGCATTGATATAAATGAAAAATTCTTGAATCTTTTATCTAGTTGCTGAATTATATCTAGGTTTATTATATGACTATGATTCTTTCTTTTCGTCTGTTGGTCGTCATACTGTCACCTGTCATTAAATATTTCGTGTATTGCTTGTCTAAATGCACGTGCTGTCAAAAATATGAGGTCCGGACTGGTTCAGACCCCTTTTCAGCCTCAATGACGTCACAACAAAATTATCCAATTATTTTTTTTATTTACTCCGTTGAGTTGCTCAGTCATGATGGAGGAGACAGCATTTTGTGTATTGTTTGTATTGCATGGAATCTACTTAATTTCACTTGAAATAGGCAAATAGTTATTTGTCATATAATAAAACAATTATAGTCTTTGAATTCAGTCAATACATGGTTCTATGGACTTGATGCAACCAATATTGACCTCAACCAAAAGCCTCAGTGAATATTGGTTGCATCAAGTCCATAGAACCATGTATTGACCTCATTCAAAGACAATAATTGTATAATGTTTACTGTAAAATCTTTGATTTGAGCCTAGGTTACAACTGAAACATAGTAACAGATTTTGACCTTAAAAAAACATTTTTTTCCTCTGCACCCTTATAGCTTCAAGTCAATCAAAAACTACAAATTCTATCTTCAATTTTAAAACTTCAAATCTGGTACCTTCAGGTCAGTAAATTTCAAGATATTTGTTTACTTTATTTCAGCACCACTGAAGGATTGTTTTAGTTTAATTGCAAGTAAATTATATAAAAATAAAATATTTGTTTTATTATGTACAACTTATGCATGTGAAATTCCAAAATTCACAGTTATTGTATTTATATAATTTTGAAACATGATTTATATGTACATGTATATATATAACAAAGTTTTTAAGTTTTAGCCTATTGATCTGAAATCCAGGTATATGTTTGAGTTGTTGATTTTTTTCTATATAGACCTATTTAACACTTTTATTTTAAGTGAGAATATAGTAGAAATTTTCTCTCTTATCACAGGTAAATAATTGCCAATTCTCCAATCAATAAGGAGACTATATTACCAATAGATGCTGCCTGATTAAGTTAAAGGTGTTTACCTGCCAGATAGATATATAAGTATTAACAATATCAGACTTGTTACCTGAACCTTATAATCCCATCGATGATCTAGTCGAAAAAAAAATATTAAAAAATAAATAGATAAATAAATAAATAAATAATAATAAATAAATAAATAAATAAATAAATAGATAAATAAATAAATAAAAATAGAAAAAAAAATCCAAACCAAGTAATGATATGGAAAAATAGAGTTTAAGATCACAATCAAGATTTCTAATGAGGTGGTCACTTCAGAAATGATAGAGTAAACTAAAATCCCTGAAGAAAATCTCTGACCTTTGGCAAGTGAACTGACAAACTTTCAAACACCAGATTTTGTCATTTATCCAAATTAGGCAATGTGAGAGCTGTGATTTGTAATCATGATTTCAGACCACAAGGCCACTGAGTCTATCTCAGTAACTAAAGCATCCTTATCTTGATAATCATTGATATGGATCACCATTTTGTCTCTTATGTTTTTGATGTCCTCCTTTTTCCTTGGAGTCCACCATAGTTGTTTTGTAAGGCCTAACTTAAAAAATTCTTTGTTTGCTGTTTTCTGACTCATGCTGTCCACATGTGGGTAGGTAGGCAGGAAAAATATTTTATTTTATTTTTTGAAAACTTAATCTATTACACTTTTGAAAAAGGTTAAATTGGTTTCATTTGTCTTTTGTAAACACATTTTACAATGCTAACTACAGTTTTTTTGTTTCTCCTTGTGTCCTCTCCCATGGAGAAAGTGGAATTTCCTCACTAATGTGTAAACCTGCTCACAGGTTGCTTGCTTGGGTTATTGCCCTTTCATACTGTTTTTTTACTTTGTATGAAAAGCCAAAAAAAAAAAAAAAAAAAAAAAAAAAGAAAGAAATTGGTGGCAATAAAATTTTTTGGGTAGGGGCATTTCAAGTGGGTCGGGCGGTCAACAGCAAACAAAGTTAATTTTATTTTAGGCCTAAGCTGGAGTCCACCATAGTTGTTTTGTAAGCTGGAGTCCAACATAGTTGTTTTGTAAGCTGGAGTCCACCATAGTTGTTTTGTAAGCTGGAGTCCAACATAGTTGTTTTGTAAGCTGGAGTCCACCATAGTTGTTTTGTAAGCTGGAGTCCAACATAGTTGTTTTGTAAGCTGGAATCTACCATAGTTGTTTTGTAAGCTGGAGTCCACCAAAGTTGTTTTGTAAGCTGGAGTCCACCATAGTTGTTTTGTAAGCTGAGGTGTCTAAGACACCATTTTACAGATCTACAGAGATTATATTTACTTAATTAACTGCCTTTGTGAAAAAAGTTTACTTGTCAAAGATGTGGCTATGTCACTGGTTACTTCAGTGTCTTCAGCTTTCCAGAATTGACTTTCCCTACTTGGTGCTCCCAGTGTCTCCAGTTTCCCGTACTTGGTGCTCCCAGTGTCTCCAGTTTCCTCTACTTGGTGCTCCCAGTGTCTCCAGTTTCTCCTACTGGGTGCTCCCAGTGTCTCCAGTTTCCCCTACTGGGTGCTCCCAGTGTCTCCAGTTTCCCCTACTGGGTGCTCCCAGTGTCAACAGTTTCCTCTACTGGGTGCTCCCAGTGTCTCCAGTTTCCCCTACTTGGTGCTCCCAGTGTCTCCAGTTTCCTCTACTGGGTGCTCCCAGTGTCTCCAGTTTCCCCTACTGGGTGCTCCCAGTGTCTCCAGTTTCCCCTACTGGGTGCTCCCAGTGTCTCCAGTTTCCCCTACTGGGTGCTCCCAGTGTCTCCAGTTTCCCCTACTGGGTGCTCCCAGTGTCTCCAGTTTCCCCTACTGGGTGCTCCCAGTGTCTCCAGTTTCCCCTACTGGGTGCTCCCAATGTCTCCAGTTTCCCCTACTTGGTGCTCCCATTGTCCCAGGTTTCCCCCACTGGCTGCCTAAATAATTTTTTCACTACAATATAACATACTTACTTTACTCAACTCCTATGATACATGAGTTAAACTTCAAATTTTTATATATTTTGGTGGAGGATTGGGTGAAGTTAGGTTTAAAATCAAGTGAAGATTATTTTATTTATATCAAACCTAAGACACTGGTATATATTTGTGAAGCTTGATGATTTATTAAATAATGTTCAGCAAATTTTTCCTGAGCTTGTAAAACATGTAAATGGTATAGGCTATCAATCTGTACATAAATGATGGCCTCAGTGGCTCAGTGGTAGAGTGTCTGCCTCCAGAGTGTGTGTGTGTGTGTGTGTGTGTGTGTGTGTGTGTGTGTCTGTGTGTGTGTGTGTGTGTGTGTGTGGGGGGGGGGGGGTCATACATCAGACTTTAAAATTTGAGATATTGTTTCCTATAAGACCATACTTGTTCTTAAATAAATAAATCTATCAAAGATAAATAACCTTGCTGAAATGGCCAAAAATTGACAAATTGATGATGAGACATAAATCAACATCACAATGTGTTGAAAAATGTGTACATGAGTAAACATAATGTGTATGCTTCAATATGTAACAAATTTCCCATTGTAACATTTTCCTTTGCATTTTTTTCAATAATTTTATTCTAATTCAATAGATTTTATAATGTTATTTTTCAGGATTCCACTATACTGGAAACAAAATCTGATGAAGAATTAGAAAAGGAATATAAAAAAGATGATTTTAATATAGTGACAGAACATGAAGCATGCTGGGATCTCAGTAAAAGAGGTCCCATGGGGGAAACTGCATTTCACTTTTTATACCTGTTGGACTCACCGCTACATTCAGAAGTAGCGAGAATTTTATTAAAATTTTATCCAAAATTGGCTTTAGATATATATGAAGGAGAAGAATATTTTGGTAAGTTGTTTGATTTTTTTTTTTTTTTTTTTGAATTTCAGAATTTTAAAATCTGTTGTCTATATATAGACCACTCAACCAAAGTATGTTGAAACCTGTGTATATACAGACCATTCACTGGGCCTAAATACAGTACAACCTTTTAATACAACCTGTAAAATCCCCTCAGTGACCTTAATACAATACAGTCTGTAAATTAATACCATCCATGGGATCTGTTATCATTAAAATCTACTCAAGGGAATAAGTACCATTAAACATGTATATATAGACTACCCAATAGGGCCTAATTAAAAAATCTGTATTTGATGACCACTCTAATAGAACTTACCTTTCTAAATACAGATATTTCTGTGGTAATAGTTCTATGTCCATGAAACTCCATTGGATTTTCAATGAAATGCCACAACAGCAATTGAAAGTGTGTACATGACTATGGAATTTCTGTTTATATTTGGTTCCAATAATTCACAATGACCATGTACAAAAAATCCATTGTTATTCCATGTATTCCATTGCAAATTTACATACAGGTTGTCTTGTATTTCCAGTTGTATTTTCCTTTCCAGCTTTACATCACTAATAACTTGTTGCTTAGCTTGCAAGCTTAAGGCTTTGGCTGCATTAACAGTAGGTAAATACAACAAGAAAAGGAAGCCCTTATTCTTCTATGACATAATTATTTCTTAGAATCAAAATAAATTATAACATCATAACCATTCATACATATAATTATTGTTGGTCAGCAGATAACATCAGATATCTGTCCCTTGTCACAGATTAACAAATGTGACATTAAGTTCCTGGCTGTATATTTGTCATGCAATCTATGAAAATTCCATGGATTATTAACATGGGATATGGTTTGGAGTGTATATGGAAGTACATACATTCTATAGAAAAAAAAGGTATATGACAAATCTGTGGTCAACGTAGAGCATTGGAACCTAAATTCTGACCTACCATATAATCATTTGTGGAGTGTATATGGAAGTACATACATTCTATAGAAACAAAAAGTATATGACAAATCTGTGGTCAACGTAGAGTATTGGAACCTAAAATCTGACATACAGTATAATCATCTGTGGAGTGTATATGAAAGTACATACATTCTATAGAAAAAAAAGTATATGACAAATCTGTGGTCAACATAGAGTATTGGAACCTAAATTCTGACCTACAATATAATCATTTGTGGAGTGTATATGGAAGTACATACATTCTATAGAAACAAAAAGTATATGACAAATCTGTGGTCAACGTAGAGTATTGGAACCTAAAATCTGACATACAGTATAATCATTTGTGGAGTGTATATGGAAGTACATACATTCTATAGAAAAAAAAGTATATGACAAATCTGTGGTCAACATAGAGTATTGGAACCTAAATTCTGACCTACAATATAATCATTTGTGGAGTGTATATGGAAGTACATACATTCTATAGAAAAAAAGTTATATGACAAATCTGTGGTCAATGTAGAGTTTGGAACCTAAAATCTGACATACAGTATAATCATTTGTGGAGTGTATATGGAAGTACATACATTCAATAGAAAAAAAAAGATAAATGACAAATCTGTGGTCAATGTAGAGTATTGGAACCTAGTAAATTCTGACCTACATTATAATTATTTGTGGAGTGTATATGGAAGTACATACATTCTATAGAAAAAAAAAGATATATGACAAATCTGTGGTCAACGTAGAGTATTGGAACCTAAATTCTGACCTACAATATAATCATTTGTGGAGTGTATATGAAAGTACATTACATTCTATAGAAAAAAAAGTATATGACAAATCTGTGGTCAATGTAGAGTATTGGAACCTAAATTCTGACCTACAGTGTAATCATTTGTGGAGTGTATATGGAAGTACATACATTCTATAGAAAAAAAAAAGATATATGACAAATCTGTGGTCAACGTAGAGTATTGGAACCTAAATTCTGACCTACAATATAATCATTTGTTACATATTAATTAATCTTGTGTCTCTCATCCTTTATTTTGCTGGAAACAGTTTATATATTTCAACTTGTCTACTGTCATAAGAATTTTCTCAGGCAATTTCTTGTTCCTTTGTCTGCAGCAGTATAAAATGTTGATTTAGTGTTACACTATCAATAAGTCAGCTAAATGGTAAAAAGAAATGGACATATAGGAACAACTAATTATAACAAACAGGCTAAATAAATAAATAATAGAGTATATATAATCTTCTTGTAAATGTTGATTTGATTGTAAACAACATTCAGACAATTAAACAACTAAATGAGCCTTAGTTATATTACAATTTACTGGTTAATTAAGTCTTCACTGGCAACATTAATTAATTATTGTGATTGGTGTTAAATCTATGACAGTGAGTTAGTTACTGGTATGTCATTGTCTGCAGTAAATAACATATAACTATCCTTA
The DNA here is from genome assembly GCA_029721355.1 of Tegillarca granosa. NCBI lineage: Eukaryota > Metazoa > Mollusca > Bivalvia > Arcoida > Arcidae > Tegillarca > Tegillarca granosa. The sequence goes on along the minus strand of CM056599.1, from coordinate 48,367,568 downwards.
TAATCAATATTAATGATGATGGTATCAATTATGCAAATAAGGATAACAGTAATGAGTTGTTTTTTCTGTATAATTATAGTAACATACTGTAGGCTCGCACGTTTGACCACTTAGCCACTAAGGCCCAAATTAGAGTTACACCTGGAAACAATACACAATTTTTACTTACACATGTTTATTATGTTGCATGTATCCTTATATATTTAAAATATCTCTAAGTGAACAAATGGTCCTGTGTTTCAAGAGCTGGGAGCTGACGTTAAAGTATAACAAACTTCCTGTTTAGTCCTCAAGCAGGTCTTTTTGAGTTTACAAAAATATAGTTAATCCACCAATATAATAGATGAATTCTAAAAAAATGTTTGGGTTGAATCTAGAAAAAACTTGTTATACTGTAGAAACATCAAGCAGATGGTAGTCTTTGGTTAAGCTTGCAATAGACTGACATTAGATTGTAAGCAACTGTGGATTCTAGTATAGTTCTTTGACTCTCAGTCTTATATATGTGAACAAAGTTGACAACTGCTAAATTTTATAATTGAGGTCATTTTACAGATTTTATAACTAATAACAGCTCAAAATTGATAGACAAATTTTATAACTGATAAAAAAAGACAAATTTGATATTATGGATTTTCTTATTTTCTGTTGTGTCTTAAAACTTAACTGGACATGGTAAGATAAATGTAATGTGTGTTTTGAAATATATGATTGTTATATTTGTCTATATTTTTCTCCATATTGATTCCTTCAGAGATACTCAGGTGGAGATATTGTTAGTACGGTAATATCCGTTTTATTTATGAAACCTTCCACAGGTTTTTAACACCATTTGTACTTCTACATGAGGTACTATGATAACATCAATTATAGATTTATAAAGATATTTTAGTTTTAATTTTTATTAGTTTGTGTACTTTGAAATGTGATTTGATATCCTAGTAAACATTCTTCTAGGGATATTTAGTGTCAGCTGAAAAATACTCAGCCACATGTTTAGATATGTTAGATATCACTTGGATGGCCTAATCAAATAAACGGTTTTCGAACATCATTTGTTGACAAATATCATCTCTACCTGATGGTACCCAGGTATAAATGAAATCATAAATGTTGACATAGATATCTATCTCATGAAATCTAGCTTTAATGTCACAAGTTACCAATAAAATCCTTAAATCTAACTCATGGTAAAAAGATTTGTAACACGGTAATCGCCATGGATGTAGGATACACATGGAAACACAAGGACATATCTAGTATGGATTTGACCGTTAAAGCAAGCATTCCTGAGATACATGTACATGCTATATTTGGTTTATATATAGTAACAAATTTTCGAAATTTTAATAAAAATTTATCAAAATTTAAGTCTAAAATCTTAAGAATGTACTATATAATTCAGTTTTATCCCTTGTCTTTTGAGTGACTGTTCAATTGTTGACAAATGTAAACAAATCATTGGGGGTGGTCTCAATAACAAATCTATTGATCAACTCAAAGCATTTTAAACATTATTATACAACATGGATTTTTGTGATTGTTTTTATGCCATTGGCTAGCAACAAAATATGAAAGTGATAGGACTGTTGGCGTGACACTAAAAAACAGAGATTCCAATCAATAGAGATATTAAATCCACCGGTTCATTTGAAAATCGAAGAATGTTAGCCGGGAATGTAAAATGTTGTTTATTAGTATTGAGCATTATGTACACATTCTCTTAAAAAATGCAGGAATATTTCATTGATTCTAAGAAATAGGATAAAATACTTTAAAGCAGTCTCTTAAATTTAAGTTTTAAAATATAAAGTTTGTGCATGCTGTTAATGATTTTTTTTAGTTTCACCATGAATTTAAAGAATTTGATTTAAATGTTGAAAGATTTTTTATGAAAAAAAAAGTTTATAAGCCTAATACTGCATTGTTAAAAACATTTAGATTAATACTTAAATATGCATTGTGTAAAACACTTCAAATTGATTATTCCTCAAAAAACTTTTAAGAACATTATAAAGTGTAAAGTACTGTGAATAATCAGATTTCAAAAGTACAAGAGTACATTTAACCCTCTCCACTACCAGAGTTGTATGAAATAGTCAGTAAACTCCAGTATTTAACTTGGTGGCCATAGTGTATTTAAGTGTAGTAAACTTCAGTATCTCACTTGGTGGCCAAGTGTAGTGCAGTGCGGTATACCCCTGTAAATCTCAGTATCTCACTTGGTGGCCAAGTGTAGTGCAGTGCGGTATACCCCTGTAAATCTCAGTATCTCACTTGGTGGCCAAGTGTAGTTAAGTGTAGTAAACTTCAGTATCTCACTTGGTGTCCAAGTGTAGTGCAGTGGGGTATACCCCTGTAAATCTCAGTATCTCACTTGGTGGCCAAGTGTAGTTAAGTGTAGTAAACTTCAGTATCTCACTTGGTGTCCAAGTGTAGTGCAGTGCGGTATACCCCTGTAAATCTCAGTATCTCACTTGGTGGCCAAGTGTAGTTAAGTGTAGTAAACTTCAGTATCTCACTTGGTGTCCAAGTGTAGTGCAGTGCGGTATACCCCTGTAAATCTCAGTATCTCACTTGGTGGCCAAGTGTAGTTCAGTGTCTGTATATGGATCACAATGTGCCTCTAACACTTACATTAAAATTTCACTTCCTGCAGACTAACTTCCCTCTAAGAGAAAGTTTGGAAGTTTGATTGCAGTTGATCTTTGTTTTTCTCTGGGTACTCCAGTTTCCTCCACCAACCTAGAACTGGCCACCTTGATATAAGTGAAAGGAAAGAGCTGAAGCGTAAAACTCCATTACTCTACTTTGACATCCCACTGTCCTCAAAGTAAGGACATTGTTACAGTTTCCAAAAATAAAGCAGATAAAACAGTGTTTGTTTATTACGAACAGTATTTTGATATTTGGTTGGTATCTATTGGTTAATTGATTATCCAGTAATAAAGAAGATCTGTATTTAAATGGTTGGTTGTTGGTAATATCATACAAATATTTGTATATATCAATTAAGTACCTCATTACGACAAAGTCAACCCACTTTATAAATATCATCTATATGAATTCTATTACCCCAATTAATATAGATTTTCCTAAAAGTCATGTTTATAAGGCCATCTTTTGTTAATTTTATGTTTTCATTTCATTGAGGGGTGAATTTTTAAAAATAAATCTTATTTTGTACAATCTTGACTTGACAAAAACCACCATCACTCCTTTGTGCTTTAGTCCCTGTGACTTCTTGTTTCTCTTATCTTCAGATAGAACATCATAAGTGCCCCCAGCAGGATATTTACCGACCAAATGAATTATTGAATAATTGAAGCTCAGTAAGAAAGTTTGATGCTTTGGTGTGATTTTTTTTTTTTTTTTTTTTTTTTTTTTTTTTTTTGGATAATGTAGGTGGTTTTTAGAGTGCTAATGTGTAAGTTATAAAAGTTCACATTGACGTAAAACACTGAAATAAAACAGTATGGCCTAATCACATATTTTTATAGGTTATTTTTTATTGTTTATTTTATAGTGTAAATTTATATTATTTGTTTGAATGAACTAATGCACCAAATTATAATTCACTCTCTGAATTGATTTTGTAACTAAAAATAAACAATGTAAATCTAACACGTATTGGAGAGCATTTTGTTAAAATATCCTTGACATGTTCTAGTTTTATGATATACTGGGAAGTCCATTTTTAAACATAAAATACTGGTATTAAGATTTCCTTGGCAGTTCAGTCTGAAAGACTAAAGTTAAAGGATCTAAATACTTCTCATTACATACTGGTCAGACAAGTCATCTTTGATAGGGGGGCCTCAGAGGTCAAGTGGTCCAAGACGAAGACTTTTGCTTCACAGTGCCTCTCAATGCCTAAGTTTAATTTCTGTTCAGGCAGTTCCTAGTGTGTTCAAATTTGTCAGCAAGCTTGTTAAAGGTCAGTGATTTTCTCTGGACAATCTGTAGTTTTCTACATTATCCCAAAACTGACCACCTCGATATAAGTGAAATAGTCCTTACTTGAGCATAAAACACTGTTACCGGTATTCAACATTGCTCTAACTTAATAGAAGTCGGGATGGCTGAGTGGTCTAATATATAATCTGACAGATCCTGTGCCTCACATTGCCTAAGATTTAAATGTGACATGGAACAGATTTCAGAGCTAGAAAGCTTGTCCAGTTGGGGAAGGTTACTTATTTTTCTCAGCACTCCTGTTTTCCTTCACCAACTCTGAACTGACTACCTTGTTAGATAGGATCTTGAATGGGTAGTAAAATTCTATTACTTAATACCACTCCTTGGCTACACTTATAAAACATTTATCTGACACGAGTAAATAAGTCAAAGTTAACAAGTATAGATCATCTATCTCTTACCTATACTGTCAGTGTCATAAAAATGTTTGCTTTTCACTTTCTATCAATGGATTATTGAAGATCAATTTCACTTTAATATCATCTTAAGCCCTTTGTAACATTAACATTTCTATCAAATATGTTTATATTAAATTAAGTGAAATATCAAGTCCTTTATATAGCAAGTGTTTTAAGTATTTATATAAAGCATTGAAAACATATGTTTAAAATTTACAATTCACAGGCTTAATCATTGTCTTAGTTCTAATTTTTTTAAAGTTTTATGAAAATTGTCCAAACTATTGACTGAATTCCACCTTTATTTTAGGTTCTAGACTTATTTCAGATCACGTCAGAGGTTTTTCACTGCTTTAGGGCTACTATACTCTATAATCATCATTGATATTTTACACTTTTGTTCATTTGTGATATATCTTAGTCACTAGGAAATAAGTATTAAACAGGAGTTAAAAACCTTTGACATCTGCAATAAGTCAATAGTCTTGGCAGATGTCATAAAACCAAGTCACTTTAGCCTTTAAGTCTGACTATTCAACAAGCCAAAGCAAGCTTCTTTGACCTTGTTAAAGTTTATAATTTCTATATGTTGCTAAAGCAAGTCTCTTTTGAACTCCCTATATATTGGTATACCTTAAACACTAAGGAAGGTATAATTAAACCTCCCTATCATGTTTTATACAAGTTTTAGTTATTAATTATTGTCAAACATATATACAAACTATTTGTCGTATTGAACATTGAACAAAATTAGAAGTAATGATAATGTATTCAATTTGTGTTTATTTACTTTTGTACTTTCACTTTATCTCTAGATCTCTTGTATTTAGTATAAATCATACTTTTCTTACTGTACAATGTCTAAAAGAGAAGAGGGGGCCTTGATGACCGAGTGGTCTAAAGTGTGAGCTTACGGATCACAGCGTCTCCCACCCTCTGGGTTCGAATCCCACTCACGACAGATTCTAGTGTGAGAAAGTTTGTCAGTTCACTTGCCGAAGGTCGGTGGTTTTCTCCAGACACTCAAGTTTCCTCCACCATCCAAGAACTGAAATAAGTGAAGAATCTTGACTGGGGTGTAAAACATCATTAGTCCACTCCACTCAAAAAAAAAAGAAGCTTATGTCATATATCTGATGCTGTATGTTAATGCCGGGGCTTATGGTAAAGAAGAATATGAGATACAAGCATGCTTCTTAATATACAGCTGTTACATAACACATCTTAACATAATACACTGTCATGTATTTTGATATATAACATTTTATTTTGGTTTTTTTTTTTTATAAATTATCAAAATTTGTATTTTGTGTATTTGTAGGAGAAAGTGCCTTACACATTGCTATAGTTTTTGGAGATTTTGAATCTGTGAAGCTGCTCGTCCAAAATGGTGCTAATGTTAATCAAAGAGCGACTGGCAGATTCTTTCTTCCAGAAGATCAGAAAAAAGGCAAAACTCCTTCAACAAATTATGAAGGTAATTAATATATGTATTATAGATAAAACAAGGGAAACAATTACAAACTTGTCATTAAAATGGTTCCGACGGTAAAAGTTTTTGTGGAGGTTGATAACTTTATAGTTATAACTATATCCATAAGAATCCTCTAAACTGTAAATATGAGGTCTGATTAAACACATGACTTCCATCTTTAAAGACTTCTTAAAATAAAATATAAAATTTTAATCAATTCTGTTGTTAACTGTATTATGTGGTTGTCACTTACTCTTTAGGAGTAGATTAGTTATAATTAGTTCCCTAAAGAGTTCAGATCAGGAATAATCCTTTACGTTGCTAAGGTAAACCTCAGTGCCAGAATATTTGTACTTGGCAACAGATGTTTTTAATTGTTAGTAACAGTATAGAGGAGTTTTTATACCATAGTCAAGTATGTGTCATTCACTTTACATCATGGTGGTAAGTTCAGAAATGAAAGAGGAAACGTGAAGAAAACCACCAATCTTTGGTAGGGAACTGACTGTATTAAACTTTGTTTTTACCTTTAAAAAGTTGTTAAAATTGCTATTTCTATATGATGGTTCAAGAACACACATAAAACCATGATAATTGTTGTAATTTAAACCTTGTCTTCTTAACATGTTTAATAAAACCAACATCAAAATTCAATATATGTGATCTAATTGTAAAATTTTTTTATCAGTGCAAATCTTTAGACATTATAGAAACAAGACTTATGTACAGCCTCTATTCCAAAATCCCTGACTGTAATCCATTTGAACCCTGACTGTATTCTGAAAAACCTGACTGTATTCCAAGAACCCTGACTGTATACCAAGAACCCTGACTGTATTCCAAAAACCCTGACTGTAATACCAAGAACACTGTAGAGAACACTGACTGTATACCAGGAACACTGTCAAGAACCCTGACTGTATTCCAAGAACCCTGACTGTATTCTGAGATCCCTGACTGTATACCAAGAACCCTGACTGTATTCCAAGAACCCTGACTGTATACCAAGAACACTGTAGAGAACGCTGACTGTATTCCAAGAACCTCACTGTATACCAGGAACACTGACAAGAACCCTGACTGTATTCCAAGAACCCTGACTGTATTCCAAGAACCCTGACTGTATACCAAGAGCCCTGACTGTATTCCAAGAACCCTGACTGTATACCAAGTACACTGTCAAGAACCCTGACTGTATATCAAGAACCCTAACTGTTTTCTATGAACCCTGACTGTATTCAGAGAACCCTGACTGTATTCCATGAACCCTGACTGTATTCCATGAACCCTGACTGTATTCCAAGAACCCTGACTGTATATCAAGAACCCTGAACCCTGACTGTATTCCAAGAACCCTGACTGTATACTAAGAACCCTGACTGTATGCCAAGAACCTCACTGTATACAAAGAACACTGACAAAAACCCTGACTGTATTCCAAGAACCCTGACTGTATACCAAAAACACTGACTGTATACCAAGAACCCTGACTGTATACCAAGAACCCTGACTGTGTACCAAGAACCTCACTGTATACCAATAAACCCTGACTGTATACCAAGAACCCTGACTGTATGCCAAGTACCCTGACTGTATACCAAGAACCCTGACTGTATGCCAAGAACCCTGACTGTATACCAAGAACCCTGACTGTTTTCCAAACACCCTGACTGTATGCCAAGAACCCTGACTGTATACCAAGAATCCTGAACCCTGACTGTATACCAAGAACCCTGACTGTATGCCAAGAACCCTGACTGTATGCCAAGAACCCTGACTGTATACCAAAAACCCTGACTGTTTCCCAAACACCCTGCACAGATTTAATTATGTATCTCAATAAATGAAAAATTCAGAACAAAACATGTAATATATTTCAAAAACAAATCTATATAAAGTTTGTGTTTAAGCTTTCTGCAAACTTTGATTTTCATCTTGTTCTGTATAAAGTTTGTGTCAAAGCTTTAGACTTTAATTTTTATTTTGTTCTATAAAATGGCAGAATTATGTCAATAGATTTCAGTATGGTTGATTAATGAGGCCTTTTCAAAAATGGAATAATGTTGTGCAATTATTGTTTAATTATTTGATTTTTAAAACTGTCTATTATTCTGTTTTTTTTTTTATTTTAGCCTTTTTGATTAATTATTTGATGTTTTGATTTAAATTTGATTGCTTTGTTGAAGATTGAAATTGATCTAGTTTTTTTTTAAATTTTGTATATGTTTTTTCTTTGTATGTGGGCATGATAGATTGTAGTCCACAGACAAAATATTGAATAAACCTAATTTAAGATTCAGTGAAAACATCTATGTTGTGAAGTGCAGTGAACATAAATATTGACTCTAACTAAATTTTTAATCCCGACCTCCAACAAACTAGCACTCTACCAACTGAGCTATCATAGTGGTTACTTTCACTTTTCAGTCTTAATTACTAGTTAATCTTTTAGTCCTCAACTAAATGTTGAGTGATGTAGACCACACTAGTTTCCAGTGAGACCTGAAGAGACAAGTTAGTTTTAATTTGACACAATGGCAGGTGACATTAAATAATGATTAAGTTGTATTTAAATGAGCCAGTATTTTATATCGGTTTGGTGAAGACCAGTGACATTATACAGGTACTCCAGTTTGTTCCACTAATCTGATTTTAAGTTTTGATGTAAAACACTACTATAATTATACACTGTACCTGAAATGACTGCCTTGATTATTGTAAAATCACTAAATGATTGTGCTAAATTTAAATGTTGCTATTTTAGGGGCTAGACAATACCAAGAAATTTCCCAATCAAACTTTAAATTACCAAAGCCCAAATAGGATTTAATTTTACAGAAAAGTTCCACAAGTTATCTCTCAAAGGATTTTTTTTCAAATTACAAAATCTTAACCCCATGAATATAAATGACTTTTCTGTAAACTTGACTGTATTTAAGGTTTTAAATAACCTTCTATTAAACCAACATGCAAGTCTATAGCTTACAGGTATATTAACACCATTTGTAGATTTTAATTAGTATTATTATAATTACTTTTTTAGGGTGAGGACTATGATATAATAACTGTTTTATGTTGAAGTAATTGATTTAACAATCGGAAGTTAAAAGCTATTATTTGTTTTATCTTCCTACCAAGTCTAATATAAATTCTATTTTCAAACAGAATTGACGTCATTTATAAAGCGGAGGTTTTATATAGCATTGATTAATGTTAGGTCAAATGCGACATTTTGTAATATTCCGCTGCTTAATAGCTAGTAACTGTCAATTTAAATCTAGGTTGCTAACTTTGTATATAGGTAAATTCAAATACATTGCATTAGTTGTTAGGACTGTCACAGGCTTCATTAGTGATTTTACCTGAGAAGAAGCATTATATAGATCTATTAAATATGAACAAATTAATGACTTAATGATTGAATCTATTTACCTCTGATAAAACTAGATGGGGTACAGTAAAGGTATAGGTACAACAAACGCAGGGTACAACAAAGGTATGGGGTAAACAAAGGTATGGGTACAACAAGGCAGGGTACAACAAAGGTATGGGGTAAACAAAGGTATGGGTACAACAAGGCAGGGTATAACAAAGGTATGGGGAAAACAAAGGTATAGGTACAACAAAGGCAGGGTACAACAAAGGTATGGGGAAAACAAAGGTATGGTTGCAACAAGGCAGGGTACAACAAAGGTATGGGGAAAACAAAGGTATGGGTGCAACAAAGCAGGGTACAACAAAGGCATATGGGATTTAAACAAACTGCTGTTCGCTGAATATCTCACCTGAGTAGCAACTCATATTTAGATTATGCCTAAATGATTAAAATTGTCTCAGATATGCCACAAGAGATATAAGGTGCATAGACAGGGTAACATAATGGAATCAGAACTTTTGAATTTCATTTATGTAGCATATGTACCTGTACTAGATTTAATAAAGAATTGAATGGTTAAATGATTCAATATGTATCTCTAACAAAGAAAGATGAGATATATAGAAGGATGTAATTTATAAAATAATTTCAAAAAATTGAAATTTTTCATTTATTGAATGAGTTTTTTGCCTTTTAAAAGATGTTTCACTTATAATTTGATATTATCAGCTGTAGATGAAGTGGCAGAAGTTTTTAACTTTGCACTCTGAGGCATTAAGCAAAGGGCATTCTTTAGCATGCTGCCACATCCAATTCGTAATTTGGCATTCCAGATAATAATGGGGTCATTTTTTGTTTTTATAGCTAAGTGCTTGGTTAAATAACAGTCACTGTCTATCTTCAAGCTGTCAAAACCTGACTGGGGTTTGAACTTTTCCATACATGAGGACTCTGCCACCTTGTTTAAAGCTACTGAAGTATAATAATAAGATTTGTAATAATATATAGTAAGACATTGAAGTCTTGTAAATAGAGTTAAATTACCCCAGTCAAGATTCTTTCACTTATATTTAGCCAGTCAGTTTGGGAATGATGGAGAAAACGAGTGTGCCTGGAAAAAATCTTTGGCAAGTAAGCTCACAAACTTTCTCACACTATAGGTCTGTGTCGAGGTTTGAGTCTAGGCAGTGACAGGCCCTTTGATTCCTAAGAGCCTACTTTAGACCACTAGCCCGCCAAGGTTCCCAACACATTGTTACAAATCTTTGGTAATGATTGTCTTTATTATAATTTGCAAAAGACAGATTGGCCAAAAAGGAAGTGTTTCTATGAAGAGCAGAGGTACCCAGGTTCCTACTTGTAGCCCACCTTTATGTGAGCAGCCCATGTGCTTATTTTGCAAGCAAGAGCTGTTTTTTTTTTGTTTTGTTTTTTTTTTTTTAGCTCACCTGAGCTGAAAGCTCAGATGAGCTATTGCGATGGTTCACCGTCCGTCGTCTGTCCTGCTTCGTGCGTTAACTTTTTACATTTTAATCTTCTCCTCCAAAACCACTGGGCCAAATTTAATGAAACTTGGTAACCATCATGCCTGGGTGAAGCCCTTTCAGATTTGCACAAATGAAGGAGTTATGTCCACTTGGGGCCCCATAAGGGGGGAAAGAGTGAAAAAAAAAATCTCCTCTGAATCTGCAAGAGATATACCTTAGTTATTTCATTTATAACATCCTTAGGTCAGCTATTTTCAGATTTGCACAAATGGTAGCCATGGGGCTCAAAATGGGGAAATTGTACGGCACTGAGTGGGGAAATTGCTAAAAATTATATATTTGTCACTATATCTTGAAAACTATAAACTTTGTGTATAGGCGTGTATATAAGAATGTTGTAGATATTGACATGACCATCATTTTGATATATGGATCAAGGTCATATAATGAAAGGTCAAGGTCACAGCTGCAAAAGAAGACTTAAATTGCTAATTATCTTGAAAACTATTAACTTTTTGTATAGGCATGTATATTAGAATATTGTAGATATTGACATGACCATCATTTTGATATATGGATCAAGGTCATATGTTGAAAGGTCAAGGTCACAGCTGCAAAAGAAGACTTAAATTTGCTAATTATCTTGAAAACTAATAACATTTTGTATAGGCATGTTAATTAGAATATTGTAGGTATTGACATGACAAACTTTTTGATATATGGTTCAAGGTCATATGTTGAAAGGTCAAGGTCACAGCTGCAAAAGAAGACTTAAATTTGCTAATTATCTTGAAAACTAATAACATTTTGTATAGGCATGTTAATTAGAATATTGTAGGTATTGACATGACAAACTTTTTGATATATGGTTCAAGGTCATATGTTGAAAGGTCAAGGTCACAGCTGCAAAAGAAGACTTAAATTGCTAATTATCTTGAAAACTATTAACTTTTTATATGGGCATGCATATTAGAAGATTGTAGGTATTGACATGACAATCATTTTGATATATGGTTCAAGGTCATATATTGAAAGGTCAAGGTCATAGCTGCAGAAGAAGACTTAAATTTCTAATTATCTTGAAAACTATTAACATTTTGTATAGGCATGTATACTAGAATATTGTAGGTATTGACATGATGATCATTTTGATATATGGCTCAAGGTCATATATTGAAAGGTCAAGGTCACAGCTGCAAAAAAGAATTTAATTGCTTATTATCTTGAAAACTAATAACTTTTTGTATAGTCATGTATATTAGAATATTGTAGGTTTTGCGACATTGATCATTATGATATATGGTACAAGGTCATATGCTAAAAGGTCAAGGTCATATCAACATAGGAATACTAAAAGTATTCATTATCTTGAAAGCTGTTAATTTCATGCATAGGCATGTACATGTGTATATTAGAATATTGTAGGTATTGACATGACGATCATATATGGTTTGAGGTCATATATGTTCAAAGGTCAAGGACATAGCTGCATAATTATACTGAAATTAATTAATGATTTTGAAATTATTCATTACATTACAGTTACTTCATGCATATTATATAAGCTACTTATAAATGAAAAGTGAGTGGATATATTTCTGATTAAGTTTTGTGGGAGTTCTTAACTTCAGAAAACTTTTAAAGTTTCTATACTTATTATATTGTCTGTTGCACTTTGCAAACAATATTGGACATATCTTCAGGTGAGCGTTAAGGCCCATGGGCCTCTTGTTTTGTAGGCTACCCGTTCCCTGTTAAATTACTTCCAAACTAAATGTTACAAATCAAAGTTGCAGTTTTTTTTTCCGTTAAACATATCCTAGACTCTAAATGTGACCCACGATTTACCGTTTTTAATTAAATTTACCTTTTCTGTATAGATAGTAAGGTTAATATAAGATTGTATAACATGAATCAATAAGGCTAATTGATTATCTAATGTACGTAGCTCAGTATACAAAGATTGTCGATTAAAATTTAATATTGTGACATTTTATATAGCCTGCCTACTAGCTTCTAGATTCTAGTACATTAAGCTACCTTGTGTAATTTTACAACTTCTGAAATTGAGCAGTTAGATATATCTACAACTATGTTAAATATCTTAATTAAAATGTTATGTTTATAGTTAGGAGAAGTTTATGTTGCTTTACAAGCATGATTAGGCTTCATCATCAGAATTTAAAATCATCAGCTAAATGTTTGTATTGGCTAAATGAGCAGGCAAGCTACCATAATAAATTGATTATTCTTGTGCAAAGTACATGTTTTATTTTATTTCAGTTTTTCTTTTTTTTGTTTTTATCTTGACTTTAAAACTTTCATTACTTCACAAAATCCAGATGTAATAAACATGTTCATCCATTTTCGACATACAGCATTCTGCTTGGTGCCTTCTATATTTCTCTTTCACTTTAATTCAGTGTAGCTATACATGGAGTTGTATTGTATATTAAATTATATACCCCAGTCAAGTTCTTGTACTAATGTTGAGTCACTGTCGTTTAGTTTTGAAATGATAGACAAAACCGAAGTTTCTGAAGAAAATCACCAACTTTGCAAGTATCCCGCATCTTTTGACATAAAATTCCTGCAAATGTAACGGCAAAATTGTATTGTATCTCAACTGTCAGATGTCTGAATACCATCAGTTATAAATATCCTAAAGCAAGCACACTCACCTTGGAATTAATTTATATTGGTATTTTAAAATAGGTTAATTGAATTTTGAAATTTAATTTTCACTAGTTTGAAACAAAACACCTTTCAAAGTTTGCCAAATTTTTACCTCGGATTTTTTGATTTGTTATTTCAGGTTTTGCTTACTATGGTGAATATCCCCTGGCTTTTGCAGCGTGTACAGGAAATCAAGATATTTATGACTACCTCATAGAACACAATGCTAATCCCGATCTCCAAGACTCTTTTGGTAATACAGTTCTACACATGGTAGTTATATCCGACCAAGCTGTAAGTATATATATAAACACACACACACACACACACACACACACACACACACACACACACACACACACACACACCTATTATATTATAAAAGGAGAAATGTTCTGTTGACTACCCAAAAGTTTGTAATTTTTAGCTTGCTTGTAAGAAGGACAGAATATCTTACATTAAATATCTACAATAATATTTAGCTTTTTTTTTTATTTAGCAAAGGAGTTTTAATTGCTCAATGCTAATGATTGAAATTTGAGCAAACCTAAGGTTATACAACGTTTTCAACATAAAAATGGCATATTTTTTATAATATAGAAGAAAGTGTTAACAATGTTATAATGCCACACTAGCAAAGTTTAAGTTAATTTTCTTTAAAGGACACATCTATATTTTATGATATGATTCTAGATTAAAAATCAATAACAATAATTATAAATGTCAGGGCGCCTACGATACCTTAAAATACCACTAATTTATAAAACTCTGGTATTGAACATCATTTTGTAATGTAAATTGACTGATTACAGGCTTTATTCAGGATGGAGTATCTTAACAGACTTGTAAATAAGGACAAAATATGTATGTCATTTGTACAATCATTTTGTGCATAATTTTAAAAAAAATATCATTTTAAAATACAAATCTTCAAGGAGTGAAAACAAAGAAATATTTTAATTTGAATAAAACAAACAAACAAGTGCAATTTCTTAAAATAATATGATATTGTCGACATCTAAGGTGAAATGATTTGAAAAAAGGTCAAAAACTAGTATTCTATATAAGTATGAGACAACACTCACTGTGTTTTTCTGACAAAAAAAAAAAAAAAAAAAAAAATCAACTGATAAGAACCTTTTTATTATTTCCCACCTCTTTGTCTAAAAATAAAATTGAAGCATGTCCCAAAATAATTCATGTTTATCATTGATAACTGTTTATTTAGTTACTGTTGTAAAATGAAATATTCAGGACATGAGTATCAATATCATAAACTTTGTTTAACACCTTCAGGTTTAGTGCAGTATAAACATGATCAGGTTTTTTGAAATCTCTGGATTCCTCTTGGATATGCCTGTTGATAAGCGTTTGGTTTCAGATTCTGTCATTACAATAAATGTATATAAAATCAATAAGTTATTGCCAGTAAAAGCCTTTGAAAAAAAAGACATTTTAGTTTACTGATATTATAAGTCTGGTCCCAGTTTCACAATCGTTCACTCAATAAAGTATAGACTCGACTCAAATATTTTTTTTTTCTCATCAATATTTTATATCTTTTAAATTTTATGAGACTTTAGCCATATTCGACTGGTTGTTTTCCATTGAGCAAGAGGTTCTTCCATCAGCTGATATTTTCTCACCTTTAACTGTGACCAATCAATTCACAGAATATTGCTTTTTATTTTTTATTTGACTGGTAAAGTACCCAAAAGGCTTGTCACTTTTAAAAAGACTGTTGTTCACAGTAGAAATGTTGAGAACAATTTATCAGTCAAACAACAAATGTAAAGTTGTTGTCTGTGTTCTGATTGGTCAAAAATAAAGGTGAGAAATTATCATTTACTAGAACAGCATCTTACTAAACGGAAAACAACGAGTTGAATACAGCTATTGCCTTGTTTTGTTCAACAAATCAGCACTAAACAATTTAAATATAACATTAGATATTCAATTTTAACTTTTTAATGCCTAAAAATTGATATTGAAATATTCCCTAATTTGAATTGAGTGTACACTAAGCTGAGTAAATGATTGTGAAACTGGGGCCTGTTGAACAGGTCATGATATTACATCTAGATCATGTGGTTTTATTACATTTGTTTGGCCTTTTTGCCTAACATATTTGAATTTTTTAAAGACAAGGACAGCTTAATATTCTTGTTTTGTCATTTATCTAGTCATCCAGTTGTTGATTAGAATTTTGTTATTTATAAAATGTTTATTTATAATATAGAAATTGAAGCATAAAGGCTGAATATTGTTTCTTTTTTGTAATCTGAACCATGAAAAATGTATCAACACTTTAATTATTAATGACTGCAATATTTACAAAAATCTATTTTAATTATGTAAACAAATCAAAAACATGGAGATCTGTTATAAGATCAAACATACAACTGCTTTTTAATGTCTGTTTTAATTAGTAACCTGATGGTTGAAGTAAGGAATAACTGTGACAAAACTTTGATCTCCGAGTAATTCAGTGAGGGTTAAGAAACATTTGAAACAGTGAATGTTTTAATATACAAACATTAGCTGACATACATAATATGACAATAAAGACATCAGTTGGTAGATCAAAAACACATCCACCATGCATAAATGGAATCAATTTGGCGTGAAATTATTAACAAGGCTAATTTTCATATTGAATTGTATTCCTTTGACAAAGTTATGAATTACAAGATAAATATTGATATTCTGGCTTTTGACTTGGTATATAATGTGTTTTATGTTGATTTTTACTGGAAATAATGATGAACTTTTACAGAATATCAATAATCTGGAATCAGTCACTGTGACAACTTTGTTAAATGGTCTATTTGATCTTTGATCCAATGTTTTTAAACTAGAATTATTACTGGTTCATTTTTTATTTTTGGATTATGTTAACTGTACAATGTCTGCTTCCTGTACTTTATCAATTCTGTCCAAAGATTAAATAAGTGCCCAAGAAGATATGTCCTTATTTAATTTTCTATTTGTGATTTTAAAGGGGCTTAATTTTTGTGGTTTTTACAAGGTCAATTTGTTAATTTTAGCAAATTTATTTCAAATGGTGATCTTATAAAAACAAATTTTTATTTCATGGTTGACCTGTATACAAGAACTTTGGACAATTTTTATTTTAGCAATTTTAATACATGTACTACCACAAAAATATACCAAAATTTGTACCTGACAAAAATAACCTACTATACAGTAGATACCTTGTCAATGATCCAGTTACTTGTTACTTTTATTCATAGACTAGGACAATATTGCCCTCCTAACTTACAGAAATTATCCTTTATTGTTATTTCATGTACATTGTTTATTGTTACCATGGTTTTTACCAACATACTTTATAATTAATTAATGAGCTAATCAGTATGGAACATTTTGGTGGATTTTTGGCATTTTTCACAATGAATGAATTCCTGGAATGCTAATGTTTAAAAAGAAAAATGTCAACTAATGTCATGCCATTGTTCAATGAAAATAGTTATTCCATTCTAATCTGTCAGCTTGTGAACCCCATTGTTTAAATTGTTTTAATGTTTGCATGATGAATAACTAGTTTTTAGGTTACTTGGACATTTAAGAGTTCTGAAAAAATACTTATACCACCATGCTACTGGCCATGGAGTAATTGTAATATTAGTTTTCACAGTAGCATTTTACAATTTTTAAGTTTTTACTTCTGATAGTACACAGTTGTATTTCAGTTGTCTTCTGATAGCTCATAATTGTATGTCAGTTTTCTTCTGATAGTTCACAGTTGTACATCAGTTTTCTTCTGATAGCTCACAGTTGTATGTCAGTTGTCTTCTGATAGTTCACAGTTGTATTTCAGTTTTCTTCTGATAGTTCAGTTGTATTTCAGATGTCTCCTGAAAGTTCACAGTTGTATTTCAGTTGTCTTCTGATAGCTCACAGTTGTATGTCAGTTTTCTTCTGATAGCTAACAGTTTAATGTCAGTTGTCTTCTGATAGCTCATAGTTGTATGTCAGTTTTCTTCTGATAGTTCACAGTTGTATTTCAGTTGTTTTCTGATAGTTCACAGTTGTATCTCAGTTTTCTTCTGATAATTCACAGTTGTAGTACAGTTTTCTTCTGATAGTTCACAGTTGTACTTCAGTTTTCTTCTGATAGTTCACCGTTGTATGTCAGTTGTCTTCTGATAGTTCAAAGTTTTATGTCAGTTTTCTACTGATAGTTCACAGTTGTATGTCAGTTTTCTTCTGATAGTTCAAAGTTGTATGTCAGTTTTCTTCTGATAGTTCACAGTTGTGTGCCAGTTTTCTTCTGATAGTTCACAGTTGTCTGTCAGTTTTTTTCTGATAGTTCACAGTTGTATGTCAGTTTTCTTCTGATAGTTCACAGTTGTATCTCAGTTTTCTTCTGATAATTCACAGTTGTAGTACAGTTTTCTTCTGATAGTTCACAGTTGTACTTCAGTTTTCTTCTGATAGTTCACCGTTGTATGTCAGTTGTCTTCTGATAGTTCAAAGTTGTATGTCAGTTATTTTCTGATAGTTCACAGTTGTATGTCAGTTTTCTTCTGATAGTTCAAAGTTGTATGTCAGTTTTCTTCTGATAGTTCACAGTTGTGTGCTAGTTTTCTTCTGATAGTTCACAGTTGTGTGCTAGTTTTCTTCTGATAGTTCACAGTTGTCTGTCAGTTATTTTCTGATCGTTCACAGTTGTATGTCAGTTTTCTTCTGATAGTTCACAGTTGTTTGTCAGTTTTCTTCTGATAGTTCAGTTGTATTTCAGATGTCTCCTGAAAGTTCACAGTTGTATTTCAGTTGTCTTCTGATAGCTCACAGTTGTATGTCAGTTTTCTTCTGATAGTTCAGTTGTATTTCAGATGTCTCCTGAAAGTTCACAGTTGTATTTCAGTTGTCTTCTGATAGCTCACAGTTGTTTGTCAGTTTTCTTCTGATAGTTCACAGTTGTATGTTAGTTTTCTTCTGATAGTTTACAGTTGTATGTCAGTTGTCTTCTGATAGTTCACAGTTGTATGTCAGTTTTCTTCTGATAGTTCACAATTGTATGTCAGTTTTCTTCTGATAGTTCAAAGTTGTATGTCAGTTTTCTACTAATAGTTCACAGTTGTATGTCAGTTTTCTTCTGATAGTTCAAAGTTGTATGTCAGTTTTCTTCTGATAGTTCACAGTTGTACTTCAGTTTTCTTCTGATAGTTCACAGTTGTATGTCAGTTTTCTTCTGATAGTTCACAATTGTGTGCCAGTTTTCTTCTGATAGTTCACAGTTGTATGTCAGTTTTCTTCTGATAGTTCAAAGTTGTATGTCAGTTTTCTTCTGATAGTTCACAGTTGTACTTCAGTTTTCTTCTGATAGTTCACCGTTGTATGTCAGTTTTCTTCTGATAGTTCACCGTTGTATGTCAGTTTTCTTCTGATAGTTCACAGTTGTATGTCAGTTTTCTTCTGATAGTTCAAAGTTGTATGTCAGTTTTCTTCTGATAGTTCACCGTTGTATGTCAGTTTTCTTCTGATAGTTCACAGTTGTATGTCAGTTTTCTTCTGATAGTTCACAGTTGTATGTCAGTTTTCTTCTGATAGTTCACAGTTGTATGTCAGTTTTCTTCTGATAGTTCACAGTTGTATGTCAGTTTTCTTCTGATAGTTCACAGTTGTGTGCCAGTTTTCTTCTGATAGTTCACAGTTGTATGTCAGTTTTCTTTTATAGTTCAAAGTTGTATGCCAGTTTTCTTCTGATAATTCACAGTTGTATGTCAGTTTTCTTCTGATAGTTCACAGTTGTATGTCAGTTTTCTTCTGATAGTTCAAAGTTGTATGCCAGTTTTCTTCTGATAGTTCAAAGTTGTTTGTCAGTTTTCTTCTGATAGTTCACAGTTGTATGTCAGTTTTCTTCTGATAGTTCACAGTTGTATGTCAGTTTTCTTCTGATAGTTCACAGTTGTATGTCAGTTTTCTTCTGATAGTTCACAATTGTATGTCAGTTTTCTTCTGATAGTTCACCGTTGTATGTCAGTTTTCTTCTGATAGTTCACAGTTGTTTGTCAGTGGATGTTCCTAAGTTACTTAAATTGTTCCTGTTTTATGGTATGTTTCCTTTATCTTATTTGAAGTTTCTGTTTATTTCAGGATATGTATAAATATATTGTTAATCATCACCAGAAACCTGCCAAAACTCACATAAAAAATAACGCCAATCTAACACCCTTGACACTTGCCAGCAAACTTGGACGGCATAAGATATTTAAAGAAATGTTAGAGCTTGGCAGCATTGTAAGTATTTATACATGATTTTGTATTTGTGTATTGGGTTGTAAAACCCAAACTACAGTTAACTGAAGTTAGTGGCATGGCCACAAATTATAATGAATGTAAGTAAGTAAATCTTTTTGATATTATTAAAAGTCAAAGGTTGATTGTTATTGTTCATTCACCTATTGTCATAACATTAATGTATTCTTTGATATATCACCATTGCTTTAAATGGATACAGAATGTATACATTTTTTAGTTTTTGCCATCCTACTATTTGTAATATTTCTACAATGCTGTTTTATCAATTATTTTTTTCAAAAAGGAAATGTCTGAATGAAATTTGTGATTATTTTGAGTTTTTAAGATTTTTTGAAATTTTATTTTGTTACCAAAGCAATGGGATGTCATTTAGAGTATTTAAATAATACTATAATTCTATATAATTTTAAATTTCATCAAATTTTGAAGACTACTGTGGTTTTGATTTGTCAATCAAATGAAATATTGGCTAAAAGTAAAAGTTTAAGCTTAAATACAAAAATACTACAACTGATTTTATGGTTGCCATGGGAATAATTTTTTCCCATAATTTTTTACAAACCTGTAATCTATTTTGTTTCTACAGTGTTGCCTGATCAATAAGTTGGTATATTTTCTATGACATCTAAAGCACAAAATAATTTTCCTCCATCTGGTCAATTTTCTGATATTTTATTTTAATTTTATGACCAAATAAAACGTTGTGACCGCCTACATTGATTGTTCATTAAGACGGCAACAAAAGTAATATACAGGGTAAATTGTTGATTTAGTAACTGGAAATAAAACTAACCTAAATTCTTATTATTAGTATACATTCAAGAAATATACATTCATGATAATCTTTGAAAAAAAAAGGTTCAAACATTCATTTCACAAGGTGAAAAACAGAGTCCTCATGTTTTTTTTTTTTGTAAAATCTAATGAATATTACAGTTGTTATATAACACCCAAAAATTGTGTTTATCAAATGATTATTTGATTTTGTACATAGAAAATAATAATAATATCTCCCATATTTCGTAAATTAAATGAAAATTAAAAAATTTGAATAAGAATGGTGAACATTTTTGTTAGGTAGACAGATTAGAGACATATTTTATTTTATTCTTTAAAACAATTCAGCATAGTTTATATATAGTACTGAAAAGAAAAAGTGTTAGAAATAAGAAGCTTTTTAAAACAAAAGCATCATCTGAAGCACCAGGCTAAGCTATACTAGTGAGTGTTACAAGGTTCTTTCCTGATACAAGTTATATATTGCCAATATGTTACTTATAAACCAAAGTTCTAATTTATTACTGAATGGACTGACATTATCAAGATTACTTTAAAACCTGGTGTTGATTAAATGGTCAGGTAAGTGTATTTCACTAGTGATAATTTATCTTAAATTTGAATATGATATGACTGAAAGAAAACTAGATATATAGGTCAATCAGTTAAACAAGTGCTTGCCCACAAAAACGCTGACTTCTAAACCAGTGCTTGTCCACAAAAACACTGACATCTAAACCAGTGCTTGTCCACAAAAATGCTGACATCTAAACCAGTGCTTGTCCACAAAAACACTGACATCTAAACCAGTGCTTGTCCACAAAAACACTGACATTTAAACCAGTTCTGAACCACAAAAGACACTGACATCTAAATCAGTGCTTGTCCACAAAAACATTGACATTTAAACCAGTGCTTGTCCACAAAAACACTGGCATCTAAACCAGTGCTTGTCCACAAAAACACTGACATCTAAACCAGTGCTTGTCCACAAAAACACTGACATCTAAACCAGTGCTCGTCCACAAAAACACTGGCATCTAAACCAGTGCTTGTCCACAAAAACACTGACATCTCAACCATGCTTGTCCTCAAAAACACTGACATCTAAACCAGTGCTTGTCCACAAAAACACTGACATCTAAACCAGTGCTTGTCCACAAAAACACTAGCAACTAAACCAGTGCTTGTCCACAAAACTACTGACATACAGGAACATCTAAACCAGTGCTTGTCCACAAAAACAAAGACAATCCTTTTTTCCTAATTTTTATTTTTCACAATCATTAGTCTCTACAATTTATAGATTGATGCCTTTAAAATTAATCATAAAGGTTTCTAGATTTTTTTCTATATTTCAAATTCTGGAATTCTTTCTTGTCCTATGTTAAAGGTCATCAGCTTTGACCTTGGACAATTCCCTTTATAATGAACCATTTAAAATTATTTTGTGGTTAAAAGCTACATTCTTAAATAATGGAACTGACTAAGATTCATTACAGTTGATGGCCTGTGATGTTGACTACTAAATTTTTATAGTAACTTTACCAAGTTATAAAGATTTTTTAACCCTGTGTAATTAAGTCTGACTATTTGGTCTCATATATTACAGTCACTTTTCTAAGGAAGCTATAATGGCTACATAATATCTAAATTAAACAGTGTATTCAATATGTTTTCCAGTTTTAATGAAAAACATGGCTGTTTGCTGCTGCTGTAGATATACTGATCGTCTGCTGTTTACTTTGAAAGCATTTCATGCTTAACTGAACCTATTTTCTGTAATTAGCACTCTCTCTATCCCGCTGCATGGTTTACTGGTTGTTAAATCTCTAGTTTTTAATGAAACTTTGTATCATGTAAACTTCTTACAAATGTATAATAAAAGAGCTGAAGTCTAAAGTAATTGATAAAAAATTGATTAATGTGTTTGGAAAGCGATTAACATTTTTTTGTGTTTGATTACATTTTGGGTTCTGTTTATGTTTATGCTGCAAGATTTTATGCAGTACATAAAGCCTGAGTAATCGATATATGTCTGCCATTTTTACCTGATTTACGAAGCTATTTATCACTTATTTATCTTAATTAAACACCATATCTTTACACTAGTTTTATATATGATTAGTATTTATTCCACCCCACAAATCAAACTTGTACAATTAAAATGTTAGTTTAGGGGTTTTATGAATGCTGAGAACTTTGTATATCCACGATACTATCTGATAAATTGTTAGATTTTCCCCCATTAAATAAAAATTGATGGCGTGAGTTTATCATGGAGCACATTCCAAGAAATGCTTTGTGTTCAAAGTGTTTTGTACTAAATAGTGATCTGTTCAATACAGAATGACTTATCAGAAACTCGCGAACAATTGTTGAAATCTGAAAATTCATGATATACTGCATTCACTCTGATTAACTATGGAATTTAGTTGTACTGTATTGTGTTAAGACAAAAATTAGGTACTTTGTTTAACATGATTCATATAAGAAATTTTTTAAAGCTAATTTGTTTTTGTAAAATTTTGACAAAATTTTGTTAATGGCATGATTCGTACAAATTTTATTTCCCCATCCCCCAATTTCAATGGACTTGTTTTTTTTTTTTTTTTTTTTGAGAGTGTAAATTAAAATAAATCTTATGAAAATTGAAAAAAAAAATTAAAAGGAAAGTAACAGATAAAATGTGAAGTCCACAAAAAGTAGTCCATAATCCACTAATGTTCACAATATGGTGCCTTGTACCAATTTTATCTCCCTGTCAATGACGTTTTGGGGTATATAGGAATCACTGTTCATCTGTATGACTGTCCCCATATTATGTCCATTCCATACCTAACACATCTGTTGTTGAATTTTTATCAATCTTGGCTCAAATATATACTAACATGATGCATACCAAATTTATATGTGAAGGTCAAAAGACAACTTAGATTTGGCCCCATAGGACATGTTTATGACAAATGGTGTTTCTTTCTCAAAAGATCACTAGCTTTAACCTAAAATGTTCATCATTATAACACTGTCACTACTGTCTAATGTTTTTTATTTTTGAACATCCTCAAAAATGTTTGCATCTCACATTCCTATAATTGATTTTAAGGGAAAATATTTAGTTTATTTGATACATTATTAATGGAAATAACATTTGTTAACAAAGTCTGTATGATACGGGTAATTAACTTTCACACACTAATTATACTGGTAGTAAACCTTATTTTGTTCCTCTGTATCTACCTTTACAAAGGTTAATGCTTTCTGCAGGTACATGGATTAAACCCCTTTGTTTGGTTTATATTTTTAAATTGTTTTTAGTTAAAATGTGCAGCAACATGAAGTCAAAGTTATTAAACAGAATGTTTTTAATATTGGGTCAGGTCAGTAGTGAGAAATTTTTAGACTTTAACATGAATCTCAAAACTTATGTCTTCATGATTTATATAATTTTACATAAGAAGGCCATTTTTGATACCTGAAACATGTAGCCGCCAGCATGTTATAATCATCCCACAACATAAGATTAAGATTTATTCAATGATAAACCATTTTAGATGCCTGAAACATACAACATCCAACATGTTGTCATGATTCACAACCTGAAATTTAGATTTGTTTATTGACCAGGGTTTTAGATGCCCCTGTTGGTCCTATGGTAGCAGCTAGCATGTTGTATATGTCTACTTGTGTCCCCTGTTGGTCCTATGGTAGCAGCTAGCATGTTGTATATGTCTACTTGTGTCTCCTGTTGGTCCTATGGTAGCAGCTAGCATGTTGTATATGTCTACTTGTGTCTCCTGTTGGTCCTATGGTAGCAGCTAGCATGTTGTTACTGTCAGCTTGTGTCCCCTGTTGGTCCTATGGTAGCAGCTAGCATGTTGTATATGTCTACTTGTGTCTCCTGTTGGTCCTATGGTAGCAGCTAGCATGTTGTTACTGTCAGCTTGTGTCCCCTGTTGGTCCTATGGTAGCAGCTAGCATGTTGTATATGTCTACTTGTGTCCCCTGTTGGTCCTATGGTAGCAGCTAGCATGTTATTGTAATCATATCCCAGCACCTAATTTCAGATTCATTCAATGATAAGGTGTTTTATCATCCTGTTGAAGTTATTTTTATCTCTCTATCAGTGACATCATGTGATTTAACATTATCAACATCATTAATAATTAGAAACGCCAAATCAAAAATTTATATAATGTTTTACGTAACTTAGTAACAAGGTTTTATCAGATGTATGTATTGATTTAGTTCCATTAAAAGACACTCTCATACCTTTTTTGTAGTATTGATAGTGAAATATGGCATAAACACTTGCAGAAAGTTAATTGATTGGCACAACTTAAGGGCTATGAAGATTCAGGCTTTAATTACTGTAAAATCATTAACATTTATGGGTTTATTATCTTTGTGGTATTGAAGGTTTAGAATTTTTAACAAAATTATAGAAAAGATTTCTTGGAATTTTGTATAATTTTTTTTTTTTTTTTAATTCTGTTTTTGACTCAATTAAATTTTGTGGTCTACTTGCTAACCCACAAAAACTAGTAAAATTTACTCCCTCAAAGTTGAGCATTTGTAATGCAGAATTAATTTGAAGGTATATATACATGTACTCATGTACTCATTTATGACTGAACCTTTGGGGTATAATTTTTTAACCATATACAAAACAAAATGATAAATGTCCGTCATCTGTAACCTCGCTGTAACATGGTTTATAAGTGGTCTTTAATGTCTGCTTACAGATAAAAGTATCTCGATCTTCTAAGCCACCCCTTTCTGATTCCATCTCAGGCAGTGTGAGAAAAGTTTTTTTATTTAGCTGGCTGAAGATAATTGATTTTAATGGAACTCTAGTTTTCTCGACTATTCCAGAACTGATTACTTCAGTATAACTACAACAATCTTAAAGCTAAGGCTTTATATACCATTATTTGTCTATACAAAAACCGTCATGCAGTATCTCACTAAAATACAAATCATCACGTTTATATATGTTTGTTAATAATAAGGAATGTATGTGTAACCCCCCTCCCACCCCTCCCTCCAGTCTCTTAATCTATAGTTTTGATTGGCTGTTATATATATATGTTTACAGTATGTGTAACCCCCTTCCTCCTCATCCTCTAGTCTCACCATTATATTTCACATTATTTGTAACATTAAACCTTAATTAAAAATGCTAGTATCTGTCTAAATCAAAAATAAACCATCATTATCTTGCTAAAGTACAAATCATCATGTTTGTTAGTGATAAGGAATGTTTGTAATTATTAAATTTACTCCAGGGAATACACTGAGATATAAAAATTAAATTTACATGTGTATATTATAGCTGCTTTTGACAGCCTTCTAATTTATATCTGTACTCAGGCCATCCAGACTAATGATGGCTGTAATAGCACAAATTACAGAATTATGTAAACAACTGTATTTTAATATACAGAAATGGGGAAAAGAAGTAAATTATAATTTTAATGGAAAATAATATGCTAATTTTGACCTTGTGTATTTATAATTTATAAGCTGTTATTGATTTTTATATTGACTGTTTTGAATTGCCACTTTTTATTTGACACTGTCATCCAATTATTTATTTTACTACTGTTTCCATATACATTTTGTACAATGAAGAATATTAAATTTTGATATCCAATACAATACAGGTTTCAATTTTAACATGAAAATTTACTAAAATTTTGAAGGCCCTCCAATCTACCAAATAAGCTATTTTGCATTAATTTGTTGATGTTTATTTAAAGTTTTTATCCTCCTGGGCACTAACCTTGATAGAAAATTTATTGTTTTCTAATTAAAATCATTATATTTTTTTCAGTCTCACAATTGATAAAGAATATACAAGTTTGAAACCCATAAAGATGGCAAAATGGTCTAAAGTATGTTAATTTGGGTCACACAATTCTTACAGCCTTGTCACAAATCCTTACTATGACAGTTCCTTACCTTAGTTGAGAAAGTTTGCTAATGGCTAGTGGTTTTTTTCGATCAGTACCTCCACCACATCCCAGAACTGACATCTTCACTATGATATAATGAATCTTGACTTGAAGGTATCATTGCATGATTACAGTATGAATTTAAAATTATCTTTATTCTATTTTACAGGAATTTTGGCGCTACAGTAATATTACATGTTCAGCCTATCCATTACAAACTCTTGACTCCATAGGACCAACAGGGGACACAAGTAAGTATAAACCATTACAGTGATATTACATGTTCAGCATATCCATTACAAACTCTTGACTCCATAGGACCAACAGGGGACACAAGTAAGTATAAACCATTACAGTAATATTACATGTTCAGCATATCCATTACAAACTCTTGACTCAATAGGACCAACAGGGGACACAAGTAAGTATAAACCATTACAGTAATATTACATGTTTAGCATCTCCATTACAAACTCTTGACTCCATAGGACCTACAGCAGACACAAGACTTAGTAAGTATAAACCATTACAGTAATATTACATGTTCAGCATATCCATAACAAACTCTTGACTCAATAGGACCAACAGGGGACACAAGTAAGTATAAACCATTACAGTAGTATTACATGTTCAGCATATCCATTACAAACCCTGGACTCCATAGGACCAACAGGGGAATTAGTTAGTAGTAGCCACTATACAAGATTATTTTTCCCTGAAACTGCAGCAAATACAGAATATGAACTTCTTGTATCATGTATGACCAAAATAAAAACCATCCTTACAGTAAACAATTTATTTCAGTTTAGAAAGGGAGGCATTTTCAGTGTACCAGGAAATGAATCAATTGGCAATGTTAGTGAAAACATTTTTTTTTTATTTTGGGTCTTCAGAGGTTTGAAGTATTCACTTACTTTACACATTATTATGCCTTATCACCAAGGTTACAATCCAACTCGAGAATGATCCCAGTGAGAAAGTTTACTAAAGGTCAGTGGTTTTCTCTGGACACTTTATTTGCATTGTAGAACTGACTGACTCTATATATGCAAAAGAATCCTGACTGGGATGTAAAACAACATAACATCACTCCACTCAACTCTTTTGTACCGTAGTTTGTTCAGTAAAGCAAGTCAATAAAATTGAAAAAAAAAAAAAAAAACGTTCAGAGTTTTGCTAGATCATTGCAAACAACCATTGTTATTTATGATAAAGACCTGATTTTATCCTTGTGACAAACTCATTTTAGTTGCTAGTTCTTTTATTGAAAAATACAAATGGTTTTCCAAGCACAAAGCTTCTGGTAAAACATCAGAAATTAAAACAAGATCAGAGAATATAAAATGGAACGGACATACATGTCTGATATAAAGAGAATAATGTTTTCACATTCAGTATCCTAGTTACTTATCATTGTTTGTCATCACTTGATAGCCAATCAGAATCAGTTATTATGACCTTTTTGACCTTTTTGACTTGATAGCAAGGTAGATATTTGTGACATTATTTGTTATCATACCTATTAACTAACATAGTTACTAAGATGTAAAAACACACGTCTCATTAAGACTAAAATATAGATGATTAGAAATGTTTAATTTTGAAAATCAAATAACAGGATATATTCCAAACAGTTCAAGTCTGGTTGTTTAATTTGTAATTATGTGTTTCTAACCACACCCATTAAATAATAGTTTGTATTTCATTAAATATTGATTTTTTAACTGGAATGAAAATGGTAAAGGAACATTAGGTGAACTGCGAGTAAACATGGCTATTATTGACCATCTCTCTGAAGACAGATATTAGCATTTTAATTAAGGTTTAATGTTACGAATAAAGTAAAATCTAAATGGTGAAGGGAGAGGGTGGGGGGGGGGGGGGGGGGGGGGGGGGCAGATGGGTTTACACATACAAGTATAAACATATTTATAACAGCCAACCGAAACTGTAGATTTAGAGACTTGAGCAAGGGGGGGAGGGGAATGAGGGGGTTACACATACAGTTAACATGTATATATAACAGCCAACCAAAACTATAGATTAAGAGTCTGTAGGGGGGGGGGAGGGAGGGGGTTACAAATACAGTTAACATGTATATATCAACAAAACCTATAGACTTTGAGACTGGTGGCCTTTATATTTTTTTTCATATAATGTTTTTATTTTGTGACATAAATACATACAAATACAATTACAATCACCAAACTTTATGTAGTAACTAATACATGTACTTTAATTACATAATTACAATTACTTAAATACTACACTTAAAGTTGTGTATATACTAATAAAGACATACTAAAGACACTAAGTATAAGACAGAGAGTTATTGATTATAAAGAAAAATTTCAGCCAGTATTTCCTAAAAAGTTCATGTTTTTGATTTTTTAACATTATGTCTTTTCATAAAGGCAAATTGTATCTTATATAGGCTTTGAGACTTCAAAAATTGAGTTTTTTGTTATTCAATTTTGCCTGATAAATGTAAAATCTAGTTATTAATATTATGAAATTTAACTGGTTTATATTTTTGATTAATATTCGGAATTCCAAATAAAGCAATTTTTGGGTTCATTTCAAACGGTTCACTTATATTGATATTGGCGAAATCTTCAAGACAATTACTATAGATCGACTACTAGTCTACACTCACAAAAAAGATGAAAAATAGTTTCGGGTTCTCTCTTACAAAAAGAGCATTTATCATTTGTTTGTATACCGATTTTCTTCAAAAATGAATTCTATATTGAAACCATTGGAGAGATGTATTACGTGTTATGTAAAAAGGGAGGTAATAATATTTCTTATTTCTTTTGATTCTAAGTTGAATGTGGTGGCCTTTATATAGTTGAGGTTCCTTTGCAAATGAAATATGCAGCAAAATGACCACAAAAGACTGATTTAAATGGACAGGTGGTCTTTTTTATTGCAGCTATAACTGTTACAATTTATTGTGTCAGATTGGGTTTTGACTTGAGCAGTCACTGGCAAATTCCTTTCACAATCCCTGAAACTGACCATCTTGATATAAACGAGTGCATATTGACTGGTGCTTTTTTGAAAATGTTAATCTTTTTTGTAGCTAACACTGATCATTGATTATTCAGTCAAGGAGACTTGATAAACTAACATAAAACGCTATATATATTTTGATGTGTTTGTTATACAATCATTATTTGTTTCAGATTGGAATTCAGCTTTAATGATAATTATAAATGGAGAGACTGATGAACATTTAGAGATGTTAGAGGGAGGGGTCATGAGACAGTTACTTGATGAAAAATGGAAAACATTTGCCAGGGTAAGAAATAGAGATGATAATGATGATGATGATGGGTGAGGATGGTGGTGGTGGTGGTAGTGGTGATGATGATGATAGGTGTATATGGTGGTGGTGGTGATGATGGTGGTGGTGGTGCTGCTGCTGCTGCTGCTGATGATAATGTTGGTGATGGTGGTGGTGGTTGTGATGATGATTAAAGATATAAAGACTTGTACATACAGACATACATATGCTAAAATAAATAAATAAATAAAAATAAATAAATAAATAAGTATTAAATAAATAATAATTAATTAATTAATAAGTGCTCTGAAGTGAAGTAAACTTGCTGCCACAATATTACATACACAGACAAAAATACACAAATTGTTTATGTGAATTCACATACATAAATACCTTTACAAATACTGACAGATCAGATGTTTCTTAGACTATATTTTTTATTAAAATTAATATTTGCTCTTTGTGTTTTTTCAGAAACGTTTCTTTTTGAGATTAATATTGGCATTCCTCCATTTATCATTTATAAGTACAGCGGTTTATTGTCGACCTGCCAGCGATCTTCTTGCCGTAAATGCAACTACAGATATTGTAAGTCTATATATAACTGTTTGATTTTTTACTTGGCCTGAACTTTTCCAAAAATCTCCTTTATATTTTGTGGTGGTCATTTTTAAAACCTGAAATCAGTTATGTTAATAACTAATAATTTATGTCTATAATATATAGTAAAAACCACAAGCACTTGTTTCTTTCTATTATTGGGGCAAATAGTTGGCCTATACTATAACATGTTATAGTATAGAGTATAGACCAACTATTTGCCCCAATAATAGAAAGAAACAAGTGCCTGTGGTAAAAACCTAAAAACATATATATATATATATATATATATATATATATATATATATATATATATATATATATATATATATATATATATCTCCTGACCACTAAGACTAGGGTTTTATCACATATGAATTTGTATTTAACCCATACAAAAAATAGTCATCTATCTTCATTTTTTAAGTCTGTTTTTGTTGAGTCTCATAAGTGTTCTTTGGATACTGGTTTTACTGTAATTTTACTACTGTTTACTTACACTACCATACTAAAGTATATGTAAAAGACCATACTAAACCATGGAACCAAAGTATATGATATTCTTATTTCACTCTGTGTGTTAGGAATGTCTGGCTAAAATTGAAATATTCAAATTTTCTACAAGAATATAGAAGAAAAATTTACATTTTAAAATTAATACAATGATATAACAGGTCAAATGACATGAATAAAAATCTTCAGTTGTCATCTGCAAATTTGCCTTGGTTATCTAAGAAACATTATTTTGACAAAATTATTGTTTTTACTGAACTCCATGGTGTATTAGTATAAAAAAGTTCTATGGTATTAACATGCTATTGTTAAAGAGGAGACAATTTCTGTGGTAAAAAGTTAACAAATTTAACTACATGTGGTATATTGGTGTTTATTTTCTTCTTACAGGTGCGATTTATATGTGAAATTCTAGTGTGTATAGGTTGTGTAGGAAATATTGCTTTAGAAGTTGTAGAAATAGGTTCTCAGGGATTGTTAGGATTTTTAAAAAATTGTGTAAGTAGACTTATTTTGTTTTTTATATAGCTGGTGTGTGACAAGGAATGATTTTTTATCTCTGTACTGTTGGATGTTTTAATCAAAATTGACCCAAGAAAGCATCAAATTTTACATCTATTATGTAATTTATAAACAATTATTCTTTCATTTAAAAAAAAAAAATCAATTAACAATTTTTTGTAGATTACTGGATATATGAATTATACATAAGACTGTCTTTAATCATAACAGATTTCTGTTTTGTGATGGACAGATGTCTGGTTAAGAGAGTATACTTTTATATTTGAATTCCTCCAAGTTTTTCAGGATGATAGATTTTGAATAGAAAAAAAACCAGAAAGCCTGTTTGAAACAAATAATGACTTAGAGTTGCACAGTCAAGAAAGAGTGATGGTTGGTGTTTGTAATTCTTGGCCAAGATTTCAGTAAAGGCAGGCAATTATCATGAAATAGGGTAGATACCCAGAGTGTGCAGAGTAAAACACAAATCTAGTTGACAAGCATTCTCACTCTATTGGTTTCCCCAAGCATTGAGAAATCAATGTTTGAGTTATCTTAAGTAACCATTAATTAATGTGACCATTATCCAGATTTTCTATATTTCTTGTATCTTTGTTTAATTATATATTTATGCAACACAGAAATCCTGGGTATGTTAATACAATACTCAATGAAGAATTTTATATTGCTTATGGAATGTTTGTATTATAATTGTTTGCTACAGGGCTAATACTTTAATATGTTTTATATTACAAATGCAGTAAGAAAATTAAGTTTAAATACATGTATTTAGAAAAAGTATCATCCTAATTTTAGCTTTTTGATTCTGCCTTTACTTAGAGAGAGAGAGAGTAATTTATAGCTCACCTGAGCTGAAAGCTCAGATGAGCTATTGCTATCCATCTTTGTCTGTCGTGCGTCGTCTGTCATGCGTTGTGCATAAACTTTTAACATTTTAACCTTCTCCGAAACCACTGGGCCAAATTGATGAACTTGGCTACCATCATGTCTAGGTAAAGGCCTTTCTGATTTGCACAGATGAAGGAGTTATGTTCCTTCTGGGGAAATGGGAAGGTACTTAGTGGGAAAATTGCAAAAACTTATATATTTGTCAATATATCTTGAAAACTATTAACTTTTTGTATAGGCATGTACATTAGAATATTGTA
The DNA here is from genome assembly GCA_029721355.1 of Tegillarca granosa. Taxonomy (NCBI): domain Eukaryota; kingdom Metazoa; phylum Mollusca; class Bivalvia; order Arcoida; family Arcidae; genus Tegillarca; species Tegillarca granosa. The sequence continues at coordinate 48,335,085 of CM056599.1, read as the reverse complement.
GGTAATAATGCAACAGTCATTTTAATTTATAGCTCAAGTTCAAAAGGTCAAGGTCACAGCTCCAAAAGGAGACAGAAATTATTAATTATCTTGAAAACTTCAAACATTTTGTATATAGGCATCTATATTAGAATATTGTAGGTATTGACATGGTGATCATTTTGATATATGGCTAAAGGTCAAAAGTTCAAAGGTTAAGGTCACAGCTGCAAAATAAACTGAAATCATTAAATATCATGAAAACTATTTACTTTTTGTATAGGCATGTATATTAGAATATTATAGGTATTGACATGACGATCATTTTGATATATGGTACAAGGTCATGCCTTCAAAGGCCAAGGTCATAGCAGCATAGGAGAACCTTAATTGTTAATTATCTTAAAAGACTATAAACTTTTTGTGTAGATATGTATATTAGAATATTATAGGTTATTATACAACAGTCATTTTTATATATAGCTCAAGGTTATAAGTTCCAAGGTCACAGCTGCAAAAGAACTGAAATTGTTAATTATCTTGAAAACTATAAACTTTTTATAACGGCATGTATATTAGAATATTATAGGTATTGACATTTAGATTATTTTAATATATGGTTCAAGGTAATATATTCATAGGTCAAGGTCATAGCTGCATAAGAGAATTAAATTGCTTATTATCTTTAGAATTTTAAACTTTTTGTATTAGTATATGTAAAAGAATATTGAAGGTGTTGATTTGACAATCATTTTGATATATGGTTTAAGGTTGTTGGTTCAAAGGTCAAGGACATAGCTGCATAAGTATACTGAAAGGGTTAATGATTTGGAAATTATTCATTGTGCTACATGTACTACATGCATATTAGCTACTTAAAATTGAAACGTGAATAGATATTTCTTATTAAATATGGTGACAGATCTTGAGAAAACCTGGAAAGTTTCTGTACTTAATATATTGTCTGTTGCAAAAAATTTTTGACTTTTACTCAGGTGAGCATATAGGCCCATGGGCCTCTTGTTTTTGAATTCAATTGCTGAGAAATTGTAGAATTTAAGTTAAAAGCAGACAAAAGCTACTACAATTTTATTATTATTATTTGCTGAAATATAATACAAAATGTTTTGAACCATTCCATTCCATTTTGCCCTACCTAACCTGTTGATACTTCCATTACAAAATATCCATCCATCCAAACCTAGAAAATTTTGATATATTTTAAAAGATGTAAGTAAGATAAAAGCTTAGATGAAACTGTACTCAATTTGTCTGACAATATATCTGTCAGGTGTCACACAGAATATCAGGTGTCACTTCATGTCTAAAATTCTGTCTGTCTAATGTGAGACTATCAGGCTGATCAGCTGCTCAGAAATCTTAAAAAATAAAATCACACTGGTACAATTCATTGTAAAAGACTGACTGGAACCTCTTCAGTATGGGGTATTAATTATTTGTGGTTACTTAGGGCATTGCTTTTCTCTTTATCCTATTGGTCATCCCTTTTGCAAAATTTACAGTTTTATTGCCATTTTTTACCACAATTTTATGCTTTTTTTTTTGCAAATAGGGAACATTCTGCTACCATAAAAAATGCTCATGCTTGTTTAAATTTCATTTATTTCATTTGCAGACTTACTTTATGCCATTGCAAAATTTTTTAATCACAAACACATGTTAATGTATATATGTAAACATATGAGGCACATTCAGTAGTTTGTCACACGCCTGTGGTAAAACTTGACCATGAATATTTAAGAAATGTTACTCAAAAGCCTTAAAAATAAAATGCATTTTCCTGTTTAAATTTGTCAAATCAGCTTTTAAATCTTTAAAAACATTCCTCATGAGGGCAGACCTTTAAACACTAGCAGATTGCAGAGGCTTGTAGAACCCTAAAATGAATTGTAATAATTGGCCAGTGAACATTGTAAAAGGTTAAGTAAAAGATCAGGGCAATAATGCGAGTGAGAGCAGGGAAAGTTAAACCTGTTTTACCAACACAGTTTTATCTAGAGTAGTCATTGCTTTATGGGGAGATTATTTGTCATCCAATAATTGTTTTTTTGTTTTTATAAAAACATTTCTATTTAAGAGAAAAAGAAAGGGTTGTAAAATTTTGCTTTTGAAAAAAAATTGTCACCTTAAAATTTAAATGAATGAAATCTGATTATTGAATTTTAAGAGCTTTCCCTGACTTGTTCTCTCTGATTTGTCATTATATTACAATAGGGATGGTTGTGTTCTCTCTGATTTGTCATTATATTACAATAGGGATGGTTGTGTTAGATAGGAATCAAGCATTGTATTTCAATATTCTTCATAGAATTATTGTAGTTAAAGTTTTATTAAGTGTAGGATGTAGTCCTAATTTGCATGTATTTATCATTGGGCTGTTTGTTCATCTAGTATGATAGATTTATTATGTAGAAATGCATGTCAAACGCGAGTTATTACAAGTGAAGTAACTGTTTGCCCAAAAAACATAGGAAGAACATTTTTGTTGGTCAGGCATACTTAGTATGAACTGTAGATGTAACAAATTTGAGATTTACAAGCCAGTGAGTATTTAAAGTTTTTCGAACAGATAACTTCTATCACAATCTGATATATACAGTTTATTTAAAATGTAAAAAAATGACAATTTTTGGTTATAAAAAGATAGCAAGAAAACAATTTAACCAACAATTTAAAAAAAAAAATTGCCCCAGTCGATCATGAAGACAATGATCTGACTTGCAAAAGCACTTAAATGACTAAGATTTAAGTTGTGTTTGTATAATGTTAAAGTTTACTATAGGAATTTATTTAGCAATTTATGAAGCTTTGAAAATTATTGTTGCAATGGCAAGAAGTTGCAACAAACAAAATCAAATACAAATTCCTTTCTAGATAATTAACATTTCTGTAGTGTAGAAGATTTTGTCTAAAATGTATAACTTTTCATGATTAATTATATCTAGAATTAATTTTGATATTTCAGGATTTTTTATGAAATGGTAAGGAAAAAGTGAGGTTTTGAAAGAGTTATCTCCCTTTCCCTACTTTTGCTTCAGATTTGAATAATAGTTTGAAGCTTTGATACTGTTATATAAAATCATTACCAGAAATACTAAAATGTTTTTTTTTTAAATATATATTTCAGAGACATGCCCCAGCACAGACAATATTTATTATATCGTGTATATTTATACTGGCATGTATACCGTTCCGATTTCTTCAGTTACAACATGTAGAGGATATATTACTTATAATAGCTGTACCAGGATCCTGGTTATTTCTTCTGTTTTTTGCAAGGTTTGTAAATCTTTGAAAAATATACTTAAAGCTGTTGTGTTTGTTTCAGAAATAAAATAGTGATTTTTTTTTTGTCCATTTTATTATCCAGTTTGACTTTTAGTATCACCCTTTTTAAGACTTTTGTACCATGTTGTCATGTGAGTCTGGAAACTTAAGATGTTACCAGATTGTGACATAAATTTGTACCAAATCAAACTGGATAAGAGTGCTGTGATATGAACTCTGATTTATGTCTAAGTTTTTATTTTTTTTTTTTCTTCAGAAAATTATTTCATGAGTGTATTTTTGTATCTACTTTGTATATTGTGAACTTAATTAAAACCTATTTATATTGGTATTTTATCATTTAGGTAATTTTCTAAATTTTAAGCTTTGCATAATTTTTGAGTAATTTTGACCTTAAGGGTATATTTTTTCACAATGTTCATGTGTAAGACATAATCTATTTCAAATTTTGCTAAAAATCAAGAAACCAAATAAACTATCCACCAATAGAGTCTAACCAGGCTCCTTTTGATAAGATCTCTATGTTCTGAACTTAAACAAAGCTTCATCGTTATTTAGATACATCATAAAAGCCCATTGTATGAAGACTTTTTTTTTTTTTTACTGCAAAACAGGAATTATTGTTTCCGGGGGAAATTGTATTTGCGTAAATTAGAAAACAATTATTTTCTGTAGTCTAAAATCACAGGATTAACATAAGGCTAGGGCCCAGTTGTTCAATGTTACATTATTTTAACTCATCAGAAAGTGAACCTAAATTTCTTTATTGTGTAAATATTTGTTTTATATTTCTGTTCAGAAGTTTTTGCATACAATTGTCATTATCAAACAGAAACAATTTATGTTAAAGTCACACACAGATAAATTTTCTTCACATGGAATTCAAATGAAATTTAGGTGAACAAAAATTGGCGGTATATGTCCATAATGAATGTATTTGATTTTAATAACATTTTTTTATTTTCACTAATGACGTTTCTAGGAAATTGCAGTAATGAAGATTTAATTTACATAAAAAAATTTATAATTTTCCATAATCATCTATTTATTTGTTGACAATTTTATTTTCTTGTTTTCAGAGGTTACTTATGGACTGGCCCTATGATAGTAATGTTCTTTATGATGCTTACAAATGATTTGATACAGTTTTCTGTTATATTTGGGATATTTCTTCTCATGGTATTTTCACCAGGTACCCTCACAGTTGTTTTACCACAATCTGTCTGAATTGATTCACATATTCTTTGTTATTTTCTCCCTTTTCACAGGTTTCATTTGTTGTTATCTCCCTTTTCACAGTTTTCACCCATGTTTGAATTTCCAATATCCATTCTTGTTATTTAACATTTGACTCCATTGATACTTATTAATTTACATTTTATTGTGGGTGATTATTTATTTTCTCATATCTCATTTACAGTTTTTGTTTAAATAAACCAGGGATAGACAGGTCCACGTATAATATAATTATTTATGCTTTATCTGGGCTGGGATATACTATAGTATTTTTAAATCTTAGAGAGTTTGTTTCAATATTAAGTAATTTTTGCATGCAGATTAAAATGTAATAGTCAAATTTATAATCTGCTATATGTTCAAGATTGTATTGTATTATTGATTTCTTTTAATATTGTGGACTTCGTTGCAAAGTGGTCTAAAGTGTACAATGAATCACATTTTCTCTCACTGCCTGGGTTTGAATTTCTCTTGTATGAGAAAGTTTGTCACTTATCTAGTCAAGTTCAGAGGTCTTTCTCCTGGCATTCCACTTTCTTTCACCATCCCATAACTGACTTGGCGAAAAACACATTTAGTCAAATCAAATCAATTTGTTTTTAATTTTCACTTTTAAACACACACACACACACACACACACACACACACACACACACACTTTTGAGGTACAGGACATTTACCTTATACTATAATTATTATTGACTGTAAAACATTTTACCTTACTTTATGTCAAAACTCACCTGCACATTTAATATGACAAAGAATGAGTTTAAGATTCCACTATGTAATTAATCTCACACCACATTCAGCATGTATAACACAAACATTCTAACTTATACAGTAAAACATCTGTAAACTGGACAAGCTCCGGACCATAGATTTTGTCCGATTAAGAGAGATTTTTACATTTTTAACCTGGATTATCTCCCCTTAACTAAATACATGTAGAAAGAAAGTGTAAACTGTTATTATTTTCATTTATTTTAATCATGGTAATAAATTTTGGTAAACTTTCAGAATCTGTATAAGCGTTGATTAACATTATCATCCAGTGTTAAATGTGAAGTGTTTGGTTCATGGGTTTGTTGACTAGATGTAGATGTTCAGGCATATTCATACTAGTCAGTTTGTATTTGCTTTATAAATAACTGATAAAATTGGAGAGGGGGCATGATTTAGAAAAAGTGAATGTTTTTGATGCAATATTTTGTAATTTCACTTGGAATCTTGTAAAGACATATATTAAGGAGTAAAATAGCTACATACCAGTAACTCAAAGGCCCAGTTAAAGCTGATAATCGTAACTGCAGTTACATTCATCAGCTTACCCCCTGTGGTAACTTATATCAAGGTACAAAAGCTAATTAATAAATTTTCTCATACTGTGAAGGCATAGATGTGTAAGTGCACATTTAACATATAAATTAAGCTTGTTCTATTTTGAAATGCTTTTTTTGTAACTTACAAATCCATAATTTGTCGGATTTTTGAAAAATAAATCAGTATGGTACTAGATAATTTTAAAACATCAGGTGATAAGTTATGTGTAAGTATTTATTAAGAGAAAAAAACTTTTCAAAAAATCTGAAATATGTTCAGGTACACACTGTTACCTCAGGTAATTAGATAGGTGTATTAAAAATTTTCGTTAAAATGTTGCAACATTTTTTCTTTATACATTTGGATTGAATTATCATGAAGGATCAAATTACTGATGTGTAAATTTTAAAATTCTTCAATGTTGGTATGTTGTCACAACCAGGAAGTACTGAATTCTGTCTAGTCATGAATCTATTTACAATGTAACAGTGGGTGTGAAATAAAGATGGTTTTATATAATAAAAAGAACTGGGGTATAGAAATCACAAAGAGAAAATTTAATGAAATATATATAGTAATTCATCAGAGTTGTAAAATGTTTTTGGCAAGACAATTATAGTTTTAATTACACATCTATATTATGTTTCAGCAATATTCCATATTAATATTTAACTAACAAATTCTCTGTATTATTTTACTAACAAATTTATTGTTTTACCAGAAATAGTTATAATTAAATTAAGTAATGGTTAACTCTAATAAAGCTTGGGTTATATAATAAATCATCCTTCAAGGACTCGTAAAGTCACAATCATCTGGTTCCCCCAGACTCATAAAGTCACAATCATCTGGTTTCCCAAGACTCATAAAGTCACAATCATCTGGTTTCCCCAGGCTCATAAAGTCACAATCAACTGGTTACCCCAGACTCATAAAGTCACAATCCTCTGGTTTACCTAGACTCTTAAAGTCACAATCATCTGGTTACCCCAGACTCATAAAGTCACAATCCTCTGGTTCCTCCAGACTCATAAAGTCACAGTCATCTGGTTTCCCAAGACTCATAAAGTCACAATCATCTGGTTTACCTAGACTCTTAAAGTCACAATCAACTGGTTACCCCAGACTCATAAAGTCACAATCATCTGGTTTACCTAGACTCTTAAAGTCACAATCATCTGGTTACCCCAACTCATAAAGTCACAATCCTCTGGTTCCTCCAGACTCATAAAGTCACAGTCATCTGGTTTCCCAAGACTCATAAAGTCACAATCATCTGGTTTCCCAAGACTCATAAAGTCACAATCATCTGGTTTACCTAGACTCTTAAAGTCACAATCATCTGGTTTCCCAAGACTCATAAAGTCACAATCATCTGGTTTCCCAAGACTCGTAAAGTCACAATCATCTGGTTCCCCAAGACTCAAAAAGACACAATCATCTGGTTCTCCCAGACTCATAAAGTCACAATCATCTGGTTCCCCAAGACTCATTAAGTCACAATCATCTGGTTCTCCCAGACTCATAAAGTCACAGTCATCTGGTTTACCTAGACTCATAAAGTCACAATCATCTGGTTTACCTAGACTCATAAAGTCACAATCATCTGGTTTCCCAAAACTCATAAAGTCACAATCATCTAGTGTCCCCTGACTCATAAAGTCACAATCATCTGGTTACCTCAGACTCATAAAGTCACAATCATCTGGTTACCTCAGACTCATAAAGTCACAATCATCTTGTACCCTAGACTCATAAAGTCACAATCATCTGGTTTCCCAAAACTCATAAAGTCACAATCTTCTAGTGTCCCCTGACTCATAAAGTCACAATCATCTGGTTACCCCAGACTCATGAAGTCACAATCATCTGGTTTACCTAGACTCATTAAGTCACAATCATCTTGTTACCCCAGACTCATAGTCACAATCATTTGGTTTACCTAGACTCATAAAGTCACAATCATCTGGTTTACCTAGACTTATAAAGTCACAATCATCGGGTTCCCTCTGACTCATAAAGTCACAGCCATCTGGGTTATGCCAGACTCATAAAGTCACAATCATCCAGTTCCCCAAGACTTGTAAAGTCACAATCATCTGGTACCCTAGACTCTTAAAGTCACAATCATCTGGTTACTCCAGACTCATAAAGTCACAACCATCTGGTTTCCCTATCAGTTATATCTATAGACAAATAATCCTAGTACATGACAGCAATGAAGAGAGTTAACCATAAATTTAATTTGATTTGATGTTTGTGTTTGAAGTTACCCTCATTCAACCTTATATGAGTTATCTACCTTGGACAGGTATATTAAAGATTGTCTTAAAGACCCTTTTAATAAAACAGCAAAATTGAAGCATCATATTTTCTTATGTTTTCAAAAGCAGGAAATTGAATTTCTATTACAAGTGCAAGTAACATGTTTTCAAAAAAAATATCTATAAAAAGTTGAATTTCTTAATAGGATCCATTAGCATATCATGTGATATCCATTAATATATCATGTGATATCCATTAATATATCATGTGATATCCATTAATATTTCTACAGAACTATTATTTCCAATAGATAATAAATAACATAACTGATATTTTCTTTAAAAAATGAGGTTGTATTAACAATTTTGAAATATAAATGCTATTTTAAGTATATATTCTGCACAAAAGCTGTGAGGTAGAATTTGTGTTGTATAGATTGATTAAAAACTAAAATTTGATGTAGCTTAAGATGAAATATAAAGTATAAAACCACTCTAATATATACCTGTCCAAGTTACAGAATCTATATATATAATGATATACAGAAATGGAAAAACTTAATCCTAATTCCTTAGTTTGTTACCACTAACCATTGTCATTCTATTAACTGTTTACAGAAGTGTGAAACTAACTGGTCCTTTTGTTCATATGATATACAAAATGTGTGTTGGAGATCTACTACGATTTGGAATTATTTACCTCATATTTCTGGTTGCGTTTACACAAGGTATGTCAAAAAATTTTTGTTGCAACAAATGGACAAAATTTACCATGTAATCAGGTGTTACTGAAAAAAAGATTAATATAAGCATTTGTTTGAATGGATCTTTGCATGCACACTGATTTTATTTGATATAATTACCATTTTACTGAATACACAACTACATGCACCTAAATTACCACTAATTCTAATCAAACACAAGCATATAAGAGTTGAAAGATTAGCCTGAGGACATTATTTATTATAGGTACATTGGTTTGAGCATTACCTAGTAAGATTGTTTTTTAGAATGCAAAAACACTGTGCTGACCATGGATATATTCTCACTAATTCCCAGTTCTCAGTATGATAAAAGTTGAAAAGTATTCAGAACTCTTGGAATAGATTTTTTGTACAATAATAATTTGGCAATTGTTTTCATTATAGCTCTATATATAACATTGTAATATTTACCATCTTTATCACATGTCAACAATGAACAGGTTGTTGTCCTCCATTGTTTACTTTTGAAAATCAACATTCCTTTTCTGTTTGGCAACCAAACTTTTGTGAATTGGACACACCCTAACTAACTCTGGTGTTACTAGAGCTGATCTGTAGGGACAATTTTTACAAGATAAACATATTGTTAGGTTACACATCACCATGTTACTTGTTATATAAAATGGGAACTAAGTTGTTAACATTTCTTGTTTATCACACCTTGTCACCATAAGACTTAAAAGATCAGACCAGAATTAATTTTTCTTTCAGTAAGAACTGTTAATGAAAACTGAATATACTTTGTATTTTCAGCATTTTTTACACTTTTCCAAGGCATAGATGCTAGTGAGCAGAAAAATTCGGGATTTGGTTCACTAGGGGATACAATTTTAACACTGTTTCAGATGACTTTAGGTGAATTCAAGGTAAGCTTCTGCAACAACTTATTCCAATAAAATCAGTTACATAATAGAATAAATGGAAACTTTCCATTGAAATGAATGAAACCAGATAAATAATGATTGCAGTTGTAAGCTATGGAGTTATGTAATCACTAGGGTTGACTCTTTTGGTTTTTGTTCTGCTTGCTCAGATGATTTATGAACACCAATCATTTGTATTTTTCATTGTTTTGGTCTATTGACCTTGATATATACTGCCCAAACCTTGTTAATGTTATATGTCCTGACTTCTACTTTATTGACCTTGTTTGACCTTGTAAATCATGTTTTTGTGGTATGATGTCACTGATTTGTATAATGTCATTAACCTTTTTTATTATGTCATTGACATTTTATATTTTTCCTTGATCTCACTGACCTTATTAGATAATGTCACTGACCTTGTTATATAATGTCACTGACCTTGTAATATGTCACCGACCTTGTTTATTATGTCTTTGAACTTTTTATTACTTCTTTCACTGAATATAATACAGTTGACCTTGTTGGTAATACCTAATCCTTGTTTAATTTTGTCCTTGACCTTTTTACTAGGTATCACTGACCTTTTCTTTATGTCCTTAACCTTGATTATAAGATCGTACTTATGTCTTTGATCTGATTCACTTTTAATTGACTTTGTTATAATGTCATTGGACCTTTTTTATGTTATGTCCTTGACCTTGTAGATTTATTTTATCCTTGACCTTGTAGGTAAATCATGTCTTGACCATGTTGATATTATTTTGTCCTTGACCATGTAGAAATATCTTGTCCTTGACCTTGTTGATATTTTATGTCCTTGACCTTGTAGATACAATATTCTTGTCATGTTTCTTCATTGTATGTACTTTGTTTTTGTTTGTGAGGTAAAATAAACCAAGAATGAAGGCTATTCTCAAGAATGGCAAGAATGCTAACAAAAAATTTATTTCAGATGACCGACATATATGTTAAAGTTTTATATTTAATCTGACATTAGTTCTCACAATAATAGACTACTTGTACAATTTATAATTTGTATGTTTGACTCGTTACATTATGTTACACAGCTTTCCAACACATCTTGTAAATTTGTTCTACAATAATGTTATTACCCAATGTTTGAAATCCTAACTTTACATTATCATTACTGATGTATTTATTTTTTATATAGAATCACGAAACCATTGACAACACAACTAATTTATTTATATTATTTATGCCCCTACCCTTAAACCCAAACCCTCATCAAAACTTTGTCTTTACACAACATGTTTATTTTAATATTTATGCTCCATTCCTTAAATCACCCCACCCCACCCTGACCCCACCCAACCCCACCCCACCCAAACTTGACTACACATGTTTATGTACTTTACTTCACTTTTTGTTGATTGAGAATCACTAAACCTTTGACAAACACATCTGATTAATTTTATATATTTATGCCCCAACCCTTAAACCAACACCCCCCCTCCCCCCCCCCAATCTTTGACTTCACATGTTAAAGTACTTTATTCACTTTTTGTTGATCCCCAAACTTTTAACAACACATTTATTTTAACCTGCATTGTTTTGTTTAGATTTTATTTAACCATTTCTATTTGACACGCATGCATAGGTTGGCAGGGGAGGTAATTCCCAGGTACCTAATAATTTTTCATCCATGTTTATAAAAATAGAAATAATTTTGTTTTTCTCTCTTTTTATTGTCAGTAAATTTTGCCATTTTCTATATTATATATTCTGCATTTTACCAAGATGGTTAATTAGCCTTGATTGTTTTTTCCTTGTTGTATTTGTTTGTTTGTGTGTTTGTTCGTTTGTTTTTTTGTGTGTGTTTGTAGCTTGTGTGTTACTCACTCTGTATTTACTCAGTGTTTGAATGGTGTGGAATAGTTATTTATGAGCATTTTCTTCCACAAACAATAATGTCAATAATTTTCATATTTTGGACACCTTGTCTAAGTAGACAGTTATACAATAATTCATCTATGTACTTGTATATATTTAAGTCTTATAGTTTCCGGTACTTAAAGTCATTTTTACTTTTGCAGTATATGAAGTTATTCTGTTAGTTCAAAAAATAAAAGTTGGCCTGAGAAAAAGAACATAATATCTAATATTAACAATGAGAAAAATTAAAAAAAAAAAAAAAAAGAAAAAAAAAGAAAAAAACAAAACCGAAAAAATTGGGAATAAAAAGTAAAAATTGTCCAAGCTTTGTCTCAAGTTTTTTATTGATGAATGTGCATGCAGACATTACCGATAATTGTTACAACTTTTCTGATGTTCTCGTTGACTATATTACCATAAAAATTGCAGCCATGTTAATTTTTTACTAATGTTTTTCTTCTTAATAATGTTATTGTATTTCATTTGAATTTTAAATTGATATTTTTCTATCAGAGTTTGGCATGTTTTTTTTTTATCTGATATTTAGACATGTTTGAGAATTGTATATATATATATATATAAATATGTGATGTTTTCTATACAATTATCTTTCTTCAGTTTTATTTTATACTGTATTTATAGCTTTCTGTATATAATCATAGATTTTGAAGTCATCTTAAAATTCTACTTTGTTAATTTTTAAGTAGATTAAATATTCTTTGTCAAATTTACAATTTTTTTTCTGTCACTTGACATATTTTTAATACTCTGTTCTTTCATTTTGTTGTTTTGCTTTGTAGTGTTATTTTGATTTTTTTTTCTGATATCTTGATTAAAATTTTTATACTTAGTAAATTCATTCAATATTTGTTGTTTTATTATAATTCCTCAAGTTGAAACTATTTTTTTATACAATTTAAACATATTATATAATTTGCAGATTTGCAAAAGATCCAATCAAAACTTGAAAAATTCAATTCTCTTCAGGAATCGTAATTAAAACAATGTAAAATAAACCATGTAAAGACTGAATAGGTCTTTAAAGTTTCATTTTGAGATCATGTAATAAGAAATGTTTTTAGGACTGTGATTCATTGGCACCATTTGTTTAGTCAAATTTAGGCATCATAAAAAGTTGAGTTGAATTAAGTAATGGTGTTTAATGTTTCATTCATGGATATTTCACTTAAATCGAGAATGTTGCCAGCTGTAGACAAAAGTGCAGAAATTTTGCCTGTGTGTTGCACTGATGGCATTATACAGCAGGGTTATTTATCGTACCATGCCTTCCGTGATACAGGACATCATTTTATTTAAAGTTCCCATCTGAAAGAACCATGACTTTCATTTTGTAATGCCAAGTGCTTGGCGAAAGAACAGGCATTACCCAGTTTCAAGTCTTGGGTCAGACCCAGCATCATAAAGAAGTTTGTGAATAAATTGAGGGAGAGTTAGACAAATATAAAAAAAAGAGTTTTTTGGAGTTTTAATTTTGAGGATAAGCAAGGTTCCAAGTTATCATGGGTCTTGTAAATAAAGGTTTTCCATATTGTAGACATGAGAGCAAATGTTGGAGTAAAATTTAATAAATGCATCTTGATTTAGCATATATCTGTATTTATACTAATAAAATATTTAACATTCTAACAAAAAATAATTGACATGTTTATAAAGATTGATATGTTTGAATAATATCTTGAATTTTTTTTCAGTATCAAGCATTTGAGAGGACAAAGTATTCAATTTTAGCTAAAGCTGTTTTTGCCGTATTCATGATACTTGTTCCTATATTACTGTTAAACATGTTGATAGCCATGATGGGAAACACTTACCAACAAGTAATATCCAAATCGGAAAAGGAATGGAGAAAACAGGTAAATAGAATAACATCAAGTTTGAAGCAGTTTATGAACCAGGAAACTTTAAGGACCATGGCTTAATGCCAAGGTTCTGGCATGAAGTATTTTGTCTTTTAGTGATAACACATCAGTATTGAATCATGCTTTAGACAGTTGGTGTGAAAATGGTCTTCCAAATTGTTATAAGTTAAGAATATTCAATCAGATATAATGTTGATAATGGATAGGATTTCAATGAACTAAGATAGTTTCATACTGTCAGAAGTCAGTTATTGCAAAAATACAGGTAATATTATATTAGATGTAAATATCAATAATAGATTATGAATATCCTTCTGGTTACCTGATTTTGTGAATTTATTTGAAAATAAAATTAGTATGAAAATTTCTCAATTCACATTATATGTGCAACATTCTACAATGCTCTTACCTAACATTTAAATTTTCACTCCAAATTGCACAATAAATGCAGTGTAATCTTCTTTGAATTATAATCAAAGAAATTATGTAATTGGCTAGCCAAACTATAACTAAGTTAAAACTGTAAATCAAATCTGCATCGACAGTCTACAAACTTTTTATAGAATCGTGTCTATTTTATCATTACTTTTGAATATGAATTAATTGCCAACGGTAGAAGCTTAGGGATACAATTACTTTCAATATCATTGAAGATTATTTTTCTTATAGCTAAACATTAAATTTCATTTGTTTTCTCTCAATGTTATTGTTTATTAAGTAACTACAATGTCAAAAAAATTAACCCTTCATGTTTTTGAACCTTTCAAATCTTTTTAAATACTAAAAAAATACAATGAAGTTCAATTTTTTAAAACTTGGCAAATTAATTTGACATTCCACTGAAACAATTTTAAACTTCATTTAAAAAAATTAATTGAATTTGAATTCTTCTATCTTGTGTGGGAATTTATTTGTAAAATGTTGCCAGTGTATACTAGCGGAAGAAAGTAACTGTGCATCAATAAAATTTATAATTTCGCTATTATAACTGAATGTATAAATCTTAAAATTTGCACAAATGGTAAGTGTATATACCTCTATCATATCGCTTGGTCATTGCATCAATTGCCCGTGATTTTTACGCTTCATGTGCACGGGTCGGTTTTCAGGCAATTGTCGCCCAGCATTTCAGTGTGACAATATTTTAGGAATAATTTACTGTTGTTTGTTTGTTTGGACACCAGAAAACCAGAAAAGCAAGTTTATTTGGTTGAAAGCTTCCATAGTGTAATGCCTAGGCTAAATGAAAATGATCGCGCAATTGGTATGCTTGAGGCTGGTATGACCCAAAGCTTTGTCACTAGACATTTTGGTGTCCACAGAAACACTGTTTATGCTTTATGGAGACGATACCAACAGTTTGGCATGACTAGAGACCGCCCTCGTTCAGGACGTCCATGCGTAACAGGTCAGCAAGACAACTGTATCCTGCTTGTGCACCTACGGAACCGTTTCAAAACTGCCAGTACTACTGCCCGGAGCATTCCTGGACTACCCAGAACAGTACGTAATTGTTTACGGGAAAGACATATTCGCCCACGACGTCCAGTAATCTGTCCAATTCTACTACGAAGTCATCGCACAGCTCTTCTTGCATGGTGCAGAACACATTTACACTTCAATCGACAAGACTGGGCACAAATTATGTTCACCGATGAGTCCAGATTTCACTTGGACAGCAGTGACTGACTCTCCAGAGTGTATCGGCGCATTGGAGAATGTTTCCATTACACCTGTGTGGTGGAACGACGTTCGTTCGGTGGGGGTAGTGTAATTGTTTGGGCTGGCATCACAGCGAATGACAGAACTCCTCTGGTAGTCATCGATGTGAATTTGACCGGTGTACGGTACCGTGATGAAATCCTACAGACCCATGTCATCCCATTCATTCAAGGACAGCAACGTAACGTCACTTTTCAGCATGATAATGCAAGACCACATGTCGCACAGGTTGCAAAGGATTTTCTGGCACAGCATAACGTCAATGTGTTACCGTGGCCAGCTGTTTCACCCGACCTTTCTCCAATTGAACACATATGGGATGAAATGGAATGTGGATTACATCATCTGCCCAATCAGCCTGTTACATTGCAAGGGTTGGCCCAAGCGTTAGACCAGATATGGAACAACATCCTTCAAGCATTCTTTAGGCATTAAATCAACTCTATGAGGCATCGCTGTCAGTCCTGTGTCAATGCTAATGGTTGTCACACACGATACTGATCTTGTGAACTGACTTTTACTATCTGCTATGTTTCTAGTCCCCTGCGTATGAAATAACAGTATCTGTAACCTTTCAATGACATGAATTTGTAAAGAAATATCTTATAAACAAATACGAAATAATTCATTGCTTTGCATTTTCAAATTATTTTATAATCTCACATTTCAGTCATGCACAGTTACTTTTTTCCGCTAGTATATTGATATATATAAGCTTCTTATTATGAACTCACTATTTGATCTTTTTCACAATTAAACTTGGCATGTAACATGCAAAACAATTTTATATGATTAACATTAAATGAGATTTATAAAAAGTTATTTTCATTTATGTTTAAAGTATTTATTTAACTCTCTATTTTTAGTGGGCAAAAATAGTTGTAGTTTTGGAGAGAGGTTTTTCTAAGAAACAGTTATTGCAGTATCAGAAAGAATATTCAGTAAAATTTTCAGGTCCACCTGAGGATGATATGGGGGAACTAGCAGATAAAGATGAGAAAGAAATGAGGGCTTTAGTTGTAATCAAAAGTGGAAGTAAGACAAAGGCTAAACAGAGGAAGGGTGCTATAAATAACTGGAAGGTAATGATTTTTGGGAAAAAACTTTTAACCCAACTTTCCTCAGACATTATGTTCCATCTGGGTTTTGTCTGGGTAATCCATTTGAACAGTACTGCTAAAACATTTGTCCAGAGCATGCTAGAAAATATCGATGTTGCAAAGTCCTTGAATATATGATTTCTGTATGAAAAGAACACGACATACCATTCCATATTAATAGAAGTAATGTTCTGCACAAAGAAAAAAAACTATATATGTGTAATTAATCATCACATTTTAGATATAGAAATCTTTTTATATCATTTTTTTGAAATTTTTATTCTTTACAAAATTTCAGTTGTTTTAGGAATTGTTCTATTAATACAACATCAATAATTTTTTTATTTCAGCGTGTTGGTAAAGAAGTTATTAAACAAATGAAACAGCAAAGAAAACAAGGAAAAACAGGTCCAGTGACATTATCAAAAGCACACAAAAAACACAAGTCCCGAAAACATAGTACTGCTAGTCAGAGTACTGATGATGATGACACAGATGGTCATTTTGCTAATGTAATGCAGCAGTTAGCATGGGAAAAAGACATTGATTTGACCAAAGGTCAAGCTTTTATATCTGACCCAGATATTATTGAGAAGGCTTCTCCTAGGTCTCCAATGAAAGAGGTGGCTCCACCAGAACCATCTCCAATTCCAAATGGAAAACCAAGATCTTTTACTAAACATGTAAAGGTACCATGCAGGTACACCAAGACAAAGTCCTAAACTGGCATCTAAAGGATTTACTTATAATAGGGTAGTCGCCACTAGTACTTACAAAACAGACATCAGGTGATGATTCCAATAGTGATGCTGAAGTTTCTCAGATGGACCCATGTACAAGTATAAGTGAAATTTCTATTCATCAGACACCAAGACTTGCCTCAGGCATTGGAATGTGATGAAAAGAGATTATTTGATATTGCATTACCAAAGGTACCAGAGGAGCCAAAGAAATCATGGGAAGTGCCAAAAGTTGTTGTCAAAAGTCCTAAATCAGATGATGGTAGTAGTCAAAAATCTGCTGATCGATATTCTTCAAAATTATCAAAAAGCAAATCAGATGATGGTAGTGATAGTCAAAGTTCTGTAGACATTAAACAACAAGCATTTGCTTCAAAAGAGAAAAATTCAGGCACAACCAAAAGGCGTAAATATAAACCTGCAAAAGATCAGTCTTCAAGGTCATCATCAACTATATCATTATTACACTTATCAGAGACTGACTGATCGTGATAGTCAGGCATAGTGATATAATTTGTCTCATAGTGAGCAAATTTATATATTAAAGTGATAAAATATTAAACAAATCTTCCCATGACAAAATGGCAAAGAGTCCATATGACCAGCTTCTTCCATTTATTCTGTGTCCGACCGTGTAATTTTTCAGTGTTCATAGATTATACTGCTGCTGTGATATGATAGCTTTAATTTGACATGACAACAAACATTTATCAGATAATATTGTTACCATGACAATTGATGCAACAGTCAGATTGTCCATTGTTTTTAATCATAGTCCGGAGTTGTTTAAAATGTGTATTTATGTTATGAAGTCATCATTAAATGTGATTAGTTTGTGATTTATTTTGTGGCAACCAATCAAATAAGCAGTTCATTTTATGTAATGTTTTAAAAATTGTAAATAAATAGAGAAGTAATAACTGTTTTCATGTAGCATGTATGAAACAATAAAATAGTCCTGCTAAAACTTATATACTAACAAAAGTGTAGAGATTTGGTATGAAGTAAAAATGGAAACCACTACCATAAATTAAGATTTTTTTTTCAGTATTTAATCATAACTTTATGTAACTGAAACAAATTTAATTTTACAGTAAAGTCAACTGTTTTTCTCTTATAAAAATAACATCATTTTCATGAATCTCCAGGATCAATTTTTAAAATAAATTAAACAACAGCTTTTTAGAAATATTTGTATTTGTAGAGATCAGCAATAAGGTTCACTCATTTCATAAATGTAGAGATTTGCTTTCAGAGAAGTTTTTATAAGCTTCTGTTTTCTTGTCTCATTTTTTTAATATGTTGATACATATCCTGTAATCCGGTAAATCCAGTTACCATGGAAAAAATTGACATAAATATTCAAAATATATTGGACAAATTTATAGAAACATGAAAAGCTTATACTAGGACTTATGCTCTTGGTTCTAACTCAGCAAAAGTTGATAAAGTCCTAGCTTGTTAGTTCAGTTGATAACTAACGGGTATTTTCTGGTACATTGAACAAATTAATTACAAGCTTTAAGTTTTGCTTTACACTTTCTTTCCTTTTTCCACAGAAATACAGAATTTACAGTCTTATTTCCCTTCTGGTATGATATATGAGTTACTGATTTAGACCTTTACACACTCATTGACTAAATGTTTAGAGGACAGACTGGAATAATGTGGAAAAAAAAATTGAAAACTAGAAATTTAAGAATGCCTCTTGGGAATGGAACTTTGGTTTTCCAAATTCTTTTCAGGCCTCAGATTTTGAATGTTTTTGATACCTTTAATAGCTCTTTTTTGACGTATTGACAATATATAGAATTCCATTAGTGAAATGGAAAAATTCACAAACACAAGATATTTTGTTGCACTTTAAATGATAATTATACTACAAAGGGCATTTCCATGTGGAATTTTAAAATTGCTTTCAATTTATTATAAATATTTTCACATAAATGCATTTATGTACTGGCAACAGATATTTCCCAAAAAAATATTTACCAGAATTGTTTGAATGTAATGATTAATTTTAAAAAAATGTGTATATCTATGAAAATAAAATTTTATACCCTGACTACCTTGTGGATGACAAGAGTATTTTTTTTATTATCTGCTAATTTCTTAACATTTTTTTTTTGTTTGTCTCTCCTTCAATCATAATTTTGTTCCCATTCAGTAACTTTTACCATTTTCAACCTCTTTGATCCATCCCTCACACACACACACACACACACACACACACACACACACATATTGCACTTATTACATCAGAATATCATATTAGAAAATATGGTTACAGAAAACCAAACCAGTCAACAGTTCAGAAAAATAACAATGCATATTCAGATTAAAAAAACTTTTCTTTTTTTAAAAAATGGTCCTAATTGTTCTTTGTTTTACTTTAAATGTATTTCAATGTTCAACAAATATTTTTTTGTTTTGCCCCAGTTTCACTATCATTCCTCAACTAAGATTTTCCTTAACTTGATTACTTTTGCAATATCTATTTGAAAAAACAAATAAACATTTGAGATGAAACTAAACACAGGCATTGCAAAATTTAATTGATCTTCAAAATGATATCTTAATTTCCTGAATATCTAAACAATCAGTTATCAAGATTTCAAATTTTCCAGATTTATGTAAAGGAAAATCTGAAAGAAATGATTGTGAAACTTGGGGCTTGACCCTGGTCTCTAAGAATTTATATTTGTTTGCAGTTTTTACTTACAGAGATTTAAAACCTTGAATTTTTCATAATTTTTTTTAAACATTATTTTTTAAAGTCTACAATGCTTGTTTTCTTCAAAATAACACCTTTTTAATATATAACGTCTACAATGCTTTTTTTCTTAACAATAACACTTTTTTAATATATAACACAAATACCTGCTAAATTTTGATGAGCCATATGTGCACATTTCAGAAAATCATTCCTCATCACTATCTCTTTAACTCTTAAACATTATTATTCTGATGATACAAGGTAAAATATTTTTCACAAAGATTTCTTTAAAATTTTAAGACTACTTCCTTTTAACAATTATGAAGAATTGCACATTGTTTTACATAAATTATAACTTTTTGATTATTTTTTGTAAGGTAATTAAATTGATTGCCCCCTCCACCCTCCACCAAAAATCTCTTCTTTTCTTGTGGTGGCTTCATGCTATTCTTACACTGCCACAGTGGCTCAACTTGCTAAGGTTCCTATCCAACCTAAGCTGATACAAGATTGAGTCAGTTTGACAATTCGCTGACTAAAGGTCTGTGTTTTTTTCCCAAATATTCAACACCATCCTAGAATCAACTGCCTTAACATGAAAGATTTTTGGATGGAAAATTAATGCATTTCGTTCTTTTCTGGATGAATTATTATTTATTCATCTGAAAAATTGTTTTGATGTGTTATTTTCATTCTTTTCACTTGATGATAAATTGTAGGATAAAATACCATGATAACATGATAAAGTCATGATATATATATATATATATATATATATATATATATATATATATATATATATATATATATATAATGACTGTATAATAAAATGTATTATGACTGTGATATTTTATATATAAAGTTGAAAATTATGAGAGAGAGAGAGAGAGAGAGAGAGAGAGAGAGAGAGAGAGAGAGAGAGAGAGCCCTTAGCATAACAGATTGTGAGGGGTGAGAGATTTTTAGCACAAAATAGAGAGAGGAGAAACCCTTAGCATAACAGAGAGAAAGAGAGAGAGATATCCTGCTAGATCCTTAGCATGAGAGAGAGATAAATAGCATACGAGAGAGAGAAAGAGTGAAGGAGAAATCCTTAGCAAACAAACTACAATTAGTTTGGAAAACTATTTAGAGATAAAAATAAAATAAAACAGCAATGGTTGCAATAATTCTTTTAGACTAAAAAACGAAAAGTTATCTATTTTAGTCAAAAGTAAAGCCATCCTTATAATTGAGAATTTAACATTTATGAGTATATTTAAGATGTATAGTGGTAACATTGTTTCAGCTATATCAATGTTTATTTTTGCAACATGAATTTCAATATTTATTATATTCTAGTATATGATAAATTTTTCTTTTTATTTATCTTTAAATATGTCTACAATTCTTTCAGGGTAAAATATTGGAATATTTTTTGTTTTCATATAATTTAATCACTGCAGATTTTTTCATTTGAAAAAACATCAACCAATATTGCTAAAACTGTTTTCACTTGAAAATCTGTTTATCTTAATTTTATTTAGTTTACTTACTTTGGTTTTTTTCAAATATGAAAAGTCAAATTTTATTTATTTTATTTATTTTACTACACCAGTTAATAACAGAAAATTATCATAATAATTTATCAATTATAGTGCCTGTATGAAGCTTAATCATGTGATGTATAATGTGACTTAATCATGTGATGTATAATGTGACTTAATCATGTGATGTATGTTACTTGTCACTTATGTGATCATGTAAAATTGTTAAAATTGTTGTATATGTATTGATGATTATAACAGTAACCATTATGAATTGATATGTTGACAGAAAAGAAATCTTGTTGCAAAAGTTTCTTTGATAATAAAACACATTTCTGTTTTATTAGCATTTTATTTTTATTTATCTTTTATCATGAGGAGTTCTTCTTATTCAGAAAAATCTTGAAGCATCATCTGTAGCAGCCTAACATGACTTTTTCTTGTTCAAACTCCAAGTTGTTTTATGCATATGCATGTAGTTGTGTTGAAAATTTCATTGTTCCTGACTAGATTAAACCAAAGATGATAGGGTATCTGAATTACAATATTCCTCATGGTTCTGGTAACTCAAGCATTTTAGAACTTTCTTAATTACTTTACATATGATCTTGGTTTTAATGTCACCTAAAGAGTCATAAATAGCAAGTTATAAGTTGTATCGAGGGCAATAGATAAACATATAAAATCTGGAAATTCAAAGCGAGGTCTAAATTAAACTTACATAACTTTAAATGCCAGTAACAGCTTTGTCGTGTCATTTTACAAGGCACTTGAAATTTGTCATCAACTAAATCAATATTTTCATCAAACATTGCAATGGACTTGAAATAAGTTATAGTTCTATATTGTAAACTTATTTCAATCATAAATCGGTGCTTTGAATAGCTGTTTTATTTACAACCAAGATTAATAAGAAAGTGACAGGCCTTAATTATCCTTGAATTAATAATAAAATTGTTATTTTAAAATTAATAAAATTAAAGGTGTTTTATTAAAATTTCAAAACGCTTCTCCTGTTTCTACAACATTAAAATAAAATTAACGTTGAATGGCATGTATGTATATTAAACTATAACTATCAAATTACATTACAGAAGAACTAAAAAAGAAAACTACTAAAGTATCAAAAATGTTTTCAATAGATTATCTAGTAGATACATCACAGAACTTATTTTATTCTGAGAATAATATTTTATTTTTCTTTAAAATTTTCTATGGACTTCATATACATGCAAAAGTTGTTGGTTCACTGACATGCAAAATAAGTAAAATTATCAATTTATAAATACTGTGCATTGAACAGAACACTGGGTGTGTCTTTCAATTTTAAAATGATTGTTTTTATGAACACCCCTTTTATTGTAATATTAGTGCACCCCTTGTAGGGCTATATCCAAATAAAATACAAACATACCGGTTCTTGTCCAAGTCACAATCCCAAAAACAAAGTAAAAACTTTGAAAGCTCGCAAATTCAGTTATACATGTGAACTTCCATCAAGGAGGGGAGGCCGGGTGATCTGGAAGGGTAGGTACCTCCTGTCTAGCCACCTGCACCCGTCACGTGCAAGTATATCCAGTAAAGGTAAATTTGTGATGACGGCCATAAAACTTTTTAAGGGCCTTGGATAAGCCTAGGCTTGCATTATTCTTGCGTCAACAATTTAATTGTAAGCAGTTTGCTTCAGTTGTAGAAAGTCCCCAAGCTCTACCATAACAGTATTAGCTGTGAAACATATACACCATACACAAGAGAAGCAGGGATATTACTGCAAAGAAACGGAAAGTTGACAATAGAAAAAATAAAGTTATCACGTTTGCCGTATATCTTTAGATGTAGCCTTTTATGGGTGTCATAATTTAGGTATAAGTCCAAATATGAAGCAGTGTACAATGGATATTTAAATACTGTAGAGACAATCCAAGCCAGGAAGTTTGTAATCTGTGTATCTAAATATATGTTTTTCTTTTCTCTGTATTCTGTTATTTAATGGATTTTTCTTGTATTATTTCTTGGTTACGTTTACTGTTGTCAAGAGCATTTTTGGTGTTGCCTTCTACTTATAAAGTGGGTATGATTTTAAGTCTATGAGACAGATCGTACTAATTGTTAAGAGGATTTATTTATTCAATCTTTAATGTTAGTAAATTTTGTCTTTACAGATCAACGAATACGTTGAAGGAGATCAATGATCAACCCAGTCTTAATCTCTACACCAGAAGAGATTCAATACTCATGACTAGTGCCCCTTTTTAGCATTTTTTTTTAAAAATTTTCTCGGCTAGGTTCCTTAATTTATTTGTGCTAATACAAAGCGATATTTCGAAGAAAAAAAATTGCAAATTGAAAGGGACAAACATTTTTATAATTAGTTTATTTGTAGTCCTCAGTATTGCATTTTACACTTATAACTAATTTTATGTTTAAATATTTATTTATCATAGGACATTGACCAACAATGACAATAGTGATATTGTTTTTTTTTTTTTCATAAGCTTTTTGTTTGTATTTAGACACACATACACACACAAACACACCGATACAGAGAGCCCCTCGCACGCACACACACACACACACACACACACACACACACACACACGCATAAAATAGATTGTCTTATATTATTTACATATAATATATATTTATAACACGGTTATACATGTATAATGAAATATATATAAATAAAACACAAACATACCAGTCCTTGTCCAAATCACAATCCCAAAAACAAAGTTAAAACTTTGAAAGCTGGCAAATTTAGTTATACACGTGAACTTCCACAGAGGAAGTAAGTCTGGTTGCCCCGAAAGGGTAACCACCTCCTGTCTAGCTAGCTACACCTATATACTCCATATATCTAATCCTACGAAATAAGTTCGTAGTGGTCTCACCTCCCTGATTAAATGTTGCCCTGCCCTGTTTAAATGAATTTGCTAGTTTTCAAGGGTTTTCATTATTTTTTTTCAATGGGATTGTGATTTGGACACGGGCCAGTATGTTTGTGTTTGATGAATTGATAAACTAAACGCGGATACAAAGGTTACGGCTTATTTTGCAAAGCCGGAATACTTTATTAGTTGCCATGATGTTGTCATGCAACTGTTGATAACCTCTGACAAAATATTAGATATCTATAGACTTTCAAGATGGGCAAAATTGTAGGTAAAATGTCATCAATAAACCATTAAACAATGTCATTCTTTTCCAAAATTATACTGTCTTGATTCAAGCATTAATTTGAATTTCAATTATCAACTCGATACATCAGACTTCTTTGATCTTTCTATCGAATAGTTTTTCACAATTTTTCATATACATAATCATCCGATTAATCATAAAACAAATGAATATGAAAATGTAATATGATCAATATGATCAACTTTATGTTACTGGAACTTGATATCTAGTTTATTTGTGATCATTTTGAGCTACGTATGAAATCTTCAAAGAAAGTGATTATGGTGATGATTTCAGGTCTTCTATCTGTTTCATATTCCCAGCACTGCTTTATTAATTTTATCCAGTCTTCTAGAGGTTTTACATTTTTGTTATGGAGGGTCTGTTTCCATTTTTTACGAAACTTTGAAAATCACCGGGAAAATCTATCTGTAATTTAACATCGTCTTCAGCGCAAGTGCAGTACCAATTTTTACACAGAACAATTGCTAAACTGTATATATCTGCTCATCTGTCATACAACCCAGATTGTAAAAGTACTTCCGGTGCCAGGTAAAGAGGAGAGCGTTTACATGTTCTTGTAATTTCTGTTTCCAGCTTTGTTAGTCCGTAGTCCGAGAGTTTTAAAACTCCCTTCGATACATGAAATATTATTATTTTTTAAATAAAGAATGAACACATTATATAAAGTATAACAAAAATAATAAAGTATATAAATAAATAAATAAAAGTTCTAAAAACAGGTAAATGTTAGAATCTTTAAAATTCGACTTAAAAGAAATTCAACGAATATGAGCGTTTCTTAAATCCAATTTTTTTCTAATGTTTTTGCATATAAAAAAACAAAATTTAAAAAAAAAATCTATATTGCATAAATGAAATAAACAAAGGCTTTCTAAGTTCACAATTGGTATTGAAATAACTGTTGATTTTAGTAGTAAACACTACATCTGTGTCATGAAAAAGGCACAGACGGGGATAAAAATTGAAAATTCAATGTCAAATATGAAAATGGTAAGATGTAGCACTACTGCTCAGGAAAAACTTTAAACATTAGACATTATTGAGCATTATAAAGTGTTTAAAAACGTTTAAGATTAAAAAACGTTGAATCGTGCCTTAAGAGGAATATCTGTATATTTCTTTATTCCAATCTACAGCAATAATTTTAATCGCAAAAAAGTAAAAACTAACGTGTTTTATACACACTGAAATGATATATTGATTTACAAGAGAACAATTTATTCTAATAAATAAATAAATTAGAAAATGACATTGAATAAAAGTCAAGTCGCCATTCTAACCATTATAAATCCAGTCCAAAATATATTTTGCAAAATCCGTTTAATTATCATCGATAAATTTCTTACCAGTATATTTTAACATTTTAAATCTCGATGAACCAGCTATGTTCAATGCCTCTACAAATCTAAAGCCCATAATGAGCCATTTCTACCATTCCTGCTAAGTTGCGTTGTAACAATTTAAAATTTGCTAGGATTCTGGAATGACTTATTACCGATAACTAAGTCTTTCAAATTGCCATCGCATAGTTCTGTTATCATAATCCATTCCACTCGATAATCATTCACCTGTCTGCACGTAGATCCATAATATTTAACTATATTCTCATGTTCCAACTCTGTAAATATATATATATATACTCACCACTTAAAACGGTCATCACATTAATTTGTAACAATTTAGTAACTTTACTAAAACCCTTGGTATCTCGATACAAGCATATAAATCTCCACTTAACAAGAAGACTTAAATTTCGAACAAAATATATTCTCTTGTTGTTCGTAAATCAGATAACATCGTGTGTGTGTGATCAAATGTGACCAAATATAAAGATTGAAGCCGAAAATGCCTAAAACTTTTAAAAGCAAAATGAACTAAAAAGACAGCGATATTAATGAAGTATAATTGTCATATATGATAAAGTCAAGCGTGTGGAAAAGTTAAAAAAATCTTTAAAAAATATTGGCTCAAATCATTTTTTTTAATAAAAAGATTGATTGCTGAGCTTGAATCACATCAATAGAGAGAATTTATTCCTTATATAAAGAAACAATAAAATGTTGTAAATTATCCTAGGTCTTGTTATTTTTCACTTGGGTGGTTGTAGTTTTCCTGTTGATTTTAAGACTGATAGTCCAAGGGCATTTCACTCAGCTACATTTCTAACAAATTTTGAAGAACCACTAGATATATGAAGATAATGAGCTTATGGTCAAATTACCTCATTGTGCGGTCCTCCAATAAACTAACAGTGACTGTTGCTTCTTTTATAGGATCTCTACAGACCTTTAAGGCAACCGGAATCACATCGATTTCTTTTTGAAGATTTGCTCCGTAAACAGTTGCAATAAAATTAAACAAACATACCAGTCCTTGTCTTTAACACAATCCAAAAATCAAAGAAAAAACTTTGCAAACTGGCAAAATATGTTATACACTTGAACTTCCATCAAGGAAGTGAAAAGCTCCATCTCCCATCACATCTTCTTCGTTCCATTTTAAATCTCGTACACGGAAGTATGTTTGTAGTATTCGGTAAACGAAAATAAATCAAGCTTTGAAATTTATTTAAAACTAAGGGTTTTCCCTCATGCAAAGCATTCCTTAGCTGGATTTGGATTTATATAATTTTGGAACTTTTGATTCATTATTTTCAACTGTTTGGCTTATGTTTTTTATCTATCAAACTTTTCGGTCTTAGTGTCACTGATGAGGAATGAATTTGTGAAATGTGCACATCTGGCACATCAAAATTTAACTGGTATTTGTGTTATATATTTACTCTGAAGACGTTTACAGTGATAGAGAAGATCCGGATATATATCTTAAAGATTTCTTTCAGTGTCTTTAACTTCTTTCTCAAGAGTTTGAATAAGTTGTCTGTCTGCTTTAATGAACTCTGGGATAATTTTGGCAACATTATCAATTCCTTTGACAAATTTACCAATGTATTGTTTTTACTTTTTCTTTCAGGTTTTTTTTCTCACAAAATGTTAAAAATAAACATTTGTGTAGCTTCGATCATTTTGTCCTGACTGTTTTGTTTTTTATATCCCGAGAATAGTTTCTTGACATTTTTGTTTTGTATATCAAATTCACCAACACTGACAAATGCGCCACCAAGACCTTTAAATGAATCTACCAAAACTGACAAATGCGCCACCAATACCTTGAAATGAATCTTCTTCGTGATCAGCATAATGTTTGGCTTTTTTGAACAATTTTTTCAGTGGATGTTGTAATTTTATAGATTTATGTAAATCGGAAATTACTCTTGTATTCCCCAAACAAAACACATGTAAAACGTAAATTGATCTTAATTGAGACTATAAGATTTTTTTTTAAACTACTTATAATAAAAAGAGTTTACAGTATGATATATTGAATTATGCTATTTTCAGTTCGCATTATTATCCTCCATGTTTATGTACAAGTTATTGTACTTTACCTTTGTTTTTATTTCTGAAAAAATGTTTCTGTTTTTAAAACAAATGGTGAACAAAAACATGTTTCATTGTATGTGTCATATCTGCATATTGTGAAAGGTTTTTCCTAATTACATTAGGGGCCGAAAAATTGATATAAAGCCAAACCGATGAACTCCAAAATTATAATTTATGAATTCAAACGAAGCCAAGGAATTCTTTGCAGGAGAGAAAAATCTTTTTTTTTATATTTATTTTTTTTATTATTGATAGTTACAATTCATACATTTGACAGTACATAATAAATAGAAATGATATAAATTAAACATCAATAAATATATAATACTGATACATAGCATAAGTGAAGTATCATTATCAATGATATGTTAGCTTTCTTTTTTTTAATAAAATAATTTATATGAGAGAGAGAGAGAGAGAGAGAGAGAGAGAGAGAGAGAGATTGATGACATCTGTTTCTATCATATGGTCTCTTTGTTACAACTTATATATTATTCAAACACTAGTGCATAAAACATTGTGAAATTGTCGCCATGACAATATGAATGAATCTACATTGTTAAATTTAACTGAAATAGATTTCTGAATATAATAAATATAAGATAGACATTGTTTGAAAGCACTTAGAGACAGCAATTTATTTTGACATCTGGTTTTATATATATAATATTTCATATTTAATAAGACTGGATTCTTTTGTTCATTTCTTGTTTCGAAGTCTCCAAATATAAGTGCTAATTCATTTAGATTTAGAGCAAAATTATTCGAAGTTAACCAGTTGTCAACGTCTTGGATAAATTTCTGTGTTTTTTGACATTCCCAGAACAAGTGTAAAATTGTTTCATTCTCAGTTCTGCAAAAGGTACAGTGAGGATGGGAAATTATTTTCATTTTATGTGAGAGATAATTTGTGCCTATGATTCTATGATTTATTCTATACTGGAACCATTGTAATTTTGACCCTACATTTCTCTTAAAGCTAAGTTTGTAAATTTTTTTCCAGCCGTCGTTTGTTAAATTTTCTAAAATATTGGCTCATTTCATTTTTGAAGATGGTTGAACAGTATTATGTTTTAATATATTGTACATATCTTTTGAGCCCTTTTTGCTTTTAAAATATTTCTATAGAAAGAGGTATAAAAGGATTTTTTTCTTTTTGTATTTCTGACATAATTCCATTTCTTTTTAGCATACTTTTCACAGCTGAAATGGTACTTTTATATTCTAAAAAGTTTGTATCACAGTAATATGTGTTATTTAATTCCATAAGGGAAGAAAGGAGGGAAAAATCTTAGTTTAAGCACGTTCAACATTAGGACAGCTGAAAAATTTTCTAACATGCTACGGTTTCTGTCAGCACAAAGTACTGACTACTGATGTAAGGCCATTTTCGAAAAGTGTTATTCCATAAAGCAGCGGTACCTTTTCAGTGGTAATAAGTATCTTACAAAAACATCTTTTAAATTTTGATGTTCCATATATGCACGCATCAGAAATTTTTTTATCATGAGTGATACAAGTGGCAGAAAATGTTGATAAATATAAAAACGTTAGCAAAACAGTTAAAAATTAGTCATTTATTTGTCATGTCACAAGCAAACTTTTAGATTTAAATATACGTATACGTGATATGTATACACATATTATTTTTAAATGTAATAAGAAAACTACCTTCTATTGATTTTATTTGATCTTCCATTAAAGCAAACTCCTGTTTAGACTTTTTAACTATCTTTTCTTTAATGCTATACATGATGCCATTGGTCCGTTCCCAGATGTTTATATCAAACGCGATACAACTAGCTACTCGTTCTGAAGCTTCACGTGCTATTTTCTTCCAGTCATCTAGTTGGAGACAATCTGTTGACTGAAGAAAATCTTATTTTGTAAAATGGATGTTACATTTTTTATAAACTTTCATTTTAAAAAGCCATACCTTTGTGCAAATTTTCAATACATTGTCTTGAATTAACCACTAGCTGTTCCAAACGTTTATGAAGATCGCTTATCATATCTTGATTGGATTTCATGCTTTTTGCATCCATAATTTTGGCCACTTTAAGTGAGTACATTGACCGTTTTAATACTTGGGAAAACAACCTTAATGTCCAAAATAATCTTTTTATGTACAGTCTAGATTTTGAATTCAATCAATTAATATTTATTATAAAAAAACTGTCACCTAATCTTGTTCAGAGTTAAGATTTCAAAAAACACATTTACATCTGTTTTACATGACACTAAAATATTTATGAATGCAAACATAAATCAACAATATTGTCATTTTTAAAGCATTTCAACAAAGTTAATGTGTATTTTTCTAATAATAACTTTAATTGACAATAAAATACATATATGCAATCAAGATAGGCCTACAAACAAATTATAAAAAACATTGCAAAATAGTAATAAAATGATTAGTAGGCAGTACTTTGTGCTGTCAGAAAATGTACTATTTAGCAAAATTTTCAGCCGTATTTATTTTTGAAATTTATTTAAAACTAACGTCTGTTCCCTCATGCAAAGCATTCCTTGGCTGGATTTGGATTTATATAATTTTTGAACTTTAGATTTATTAATTTCCAAATGTTTGGCTTATGTTTTTTTATCTATCAAACATTTAGGTCCTTGTGTCACTGATGAGGAATAAATTTCCGAAATGTGCACATCTGGCACATTAAAATTTAACTGGTATTTGTTTTATATATTAACAGTAGTTTGGAATTAAATATTGTATTTTATTTTTTATTTTAATTATACCAATGATAAAAAATTGCAAATTAAAAGAAGCTAAATTTTTCGATTAATTGGATAAAAAAATCGATATGATAATGAAGCTCAAACATACTAGCCCATCTTCAAAAATTACCTCCCCCCTCCAATAAAAGAGCAAATGTTCTGAAATCTTGTTAATTTAGTTATACATGTAAATAACCCTCAAGAAAGTTAGGCCGGTGGCTCCGAAAGGGAAAGCACCTCTTCTATAGCTTGCTACAATCGTAAACTTTTAACAATGTAAATTAACATTTTGAGATTCTGTAATACATTTTGTGGACAACAAACAATACAATCATAAGAATAAACAAGATATACAAATACAAAATAATCTTATTATAGATAACAAAAACATACAGGTACTTGTAAAATTGGCATAATTGGAGGTATCATATTTCAACTCATAATTGCATGAATAATAAATTATAAAGGCTTCCATGTACCAGGAAAATAACTAAATGTAGTTGTTTGGGCACACAGGTCTATTTTCCATTCTTATCCACACTTACGCACTATAATATATAATCAGTTTTGTAACCTGTAATGAACATTGAGAAGAAGACATGAGATTAGTAAATTTTCTACACCCTTAGTCATGGCTTCGTGAGCTTTTGTCATGCTGTACTCAGCAGCATGTAGCGCCAATAAATGATATAAAACTTATCGTTATATTTATATAAATAAAATACAAACATTCCAGTCTATGTCTAAATCACCATCCCCTAAAGAAAACCAATTAAAATTTTTTATAAACTTCCCAACTCAGTTACACTCCTTAACATTAATCATGAAACAAAGTATACTGTAACTAAACATTAAACATCATGTACCTTTATTTAGCAATTGCTAATACAAACAAAACTTCAAAACAATAGATGTAGAAAAAACGCAAGTAAAGCGTAGAAAAAGAAAATATACTGTAATTTGAATTCTTATCGTCATTTTCTTATTTTAACAAGCACTTAAATTAACAACATTGAGGCGCTCCTTATCATTTTATTATTTTATTTTACGCACAAACTAAATACGTCAGTGAAAAAAAAATCCTATTTCATTAATGAATAAGTTCAAAATCTAAAAGGATTATAACCCTTAGGCCTTATAACAAATAAACAAGAACTTGCAATTCTTTTTATAAAGATACTTTCAAGATATTTTAAGACCTCTTAAAACTATCATGTTGTAGGCCAAACAGACAATAATAGCACCACTACTAAGGATGCTGCATCCTAACCATAGAGGGACTGGCAATGCGACCAGATGAAATTCCTTTAACCTTTTCTATTGGGTTTTTCTTAACAAAATATTGAATTATTGTTTAATCTCACATTTTGTTAGTAATAGCCAATTCAAAAAAAAAAAAAAAAAAAAAAAAAAAAAAAAAAAAAAAAACAACAACAACAACAAAAAAAAAATTGATTGATTTTCAGTAAATGTGCATTTTTTAAAAATTACCTTAGTTTTTCCATTCTATTGATTATATTTTCTTTATCAAAGGATATTAAGAAGTACTAAGGTATTTTTTGTTTAATGAAAAACGACTTAACACAATTTTCAAAATTTGATGTAAACCGAAAGAACGCCAAACGAATTATAAAGCCTCACGTTGTCGTTATTACAATCCTCTTCTGTCTCAGCAATACTCATTTGTACCGAATAAAACACAAACATACCAGTCCATGTCCAAATCACAATCCAAAAAACAAATTAAAAACTTTGGAAGCTGGCAAATTTAGGAATAGACGTGAACCTTCATCAAGGAAGTGAGGCCGGGTTCTCCGTAAGAGTTAGCACCTCCTGTGTAGCTAGCTACACCCGTCACTTGCAAGTCAACATTGAGAATGAAAGAAACAAGGAACTATGGTAAGTCAAATATATCTAGCATAAGTTTGACTACATACTTATCCAAAATATTGTGATGGCGGCCATAAAACTTTTAAAGGGCCTTGATTAGGCTTAGGCTTGCAATAATCTTGCGTCAACAATTTAATTGTAAACAATTGGCTTCGTTGTAGAAAGTTTCCATAATGGGAACAAGATCTACAATAACGTATTTACTGTGAAACATATACACCATACGCAGGAGAAGTAGGGTCATGATACGTCGGAAGATTATTTTTGATTTTTTTTTAATTGTCAAATAGTATATGTAGCTTTTTGTAATATGTTCACATGTAATATGTAATTTGTTCACATGACGGTAGTTTATAATCGTGTAAACACGTACATGCTTAACCAGAATGTCGTTTGTTTATTTTTTAAAGTATCTGTAGTATATTTGGTATATTGTAATACCTGCTTAAAACTCACCTGTTGAACTGACATGTAATAAATTTGGTCTCCTCTTACAACTGGAAAAATTCTCCTCAGCTTTTTAAAGGTATTATTTTTAACTTTATCTTTGTCAAAATCTGGTAAACTTCCCATTTATTACATACACATACAAACATAGTGGCTAATAAACCGAAATCAAAATGATCTTCAGCAGAATTAACATTTGTTCTGAGAAATGAGTACTTGAAAAACAATATATATATATATACCTATTTAAGAAGGGTACAATTTTTTACTACATCTTTCTTATTCGGCAAATAAGGTGAAGTAACACAAATTCAAACAAAAGGCCAGTAGGCCATAACGCTCATCTGAGGATAAGCCAAAAATCGTTCACAAAGTACAATAGATAATGACTGTAATTACAGAAACTTTTCAAGTTCATGTCAAATTGGAACTGCCACAACACTTAATCAGAAAAATTAAGTCATACTTATTCATTAATAGCTAAAAGAATGTATTTTTTTTTAAGTGCAATGGATTATATCAAAATAATTAACCACTTCAGTTTACTTGTATGTAGCCTTGACCTTGACTTTTGAACATATGACCTTTAATCATATATCAAAATACTCGTTCTACCAATACCTATAATAGTCTAATAAAAATGCCTATACAAAAAGTGAACAGTTTGCAAGATACTTTGCAATCTCAACATTTTAATGCAGCTATGACCTTGACCTTTGCAAGTATGAACTTGAACCATATATCTAAATGGGTTTAAAATAATTGAAATTTAAGTCTTCTAATGCAGCTTTGCCCTTGACTTTTGTACATATTGACTTAAACCATACATCAAAATTACCACCATTTCATACCAACAATATTTTAATAATCGTGACTATACAAAATGTGAACAGTTTTCAAGATAATTTGCAATCTCAACATTCTATTTCATCTATGACATCTTTGTACATATGATCTTGAACCATACATCTAAATGAAAAATTCCTCATAGAAAGTAAAAATTAAGAAATGTGAATTTAAAATTTTATTGTATTATTAAAGTGGCAATATTATAATTATAATATTTTTTGCAGATATACAATATAATATATCACTTTTAACAACAAGTATAAATAAATAAATTTGTTAAGAGTAAAGCCTGAAAAATACATTTTTTGAAAAGAACAGCTGAAAACATGTCTTTGTTGTGTTACCCTAACCCTAACCCTAACCCTGAACATCGTTTTTTAACTTCAAAATTCTATAAAAATTAATAAGTTTATTCTTTAAATGCAAACAATTTAATATGTAAAATAGGTGGCATTTCGATATAATTTATAACTCGATTACAAAAAAATCAAAATTTAAAAAATACCCGGCCTTTTTTATTACACCTGCTGCAGAACTAGTCACAATGTAGATAAAGCCAAATGCCTTAGATAGATATTGTTCAACCAACTTAGACATCTGTTAACCTCCACCAATACCTGGAGTATCTACTATAACTATACCCTCCTGCAAAATATATGTTAATATAGATAAAACATAAGCATACCACTCTATGTCCAAATCACAATCCCTCCCCCCCCCAAAAAAAAAAAAAAAAAAAAAAAAAAAAAAAAAAAAAAAAAAAAAAAAACAAAGTTTGAAATAAAGACACGACAGATTTTCCATGTTCTGCTTCATATTTGGACTTATACCTCAATTATGACACCCATAAAAGGTTACATCTGAAGCTGTACGACAAACGTGATGACTTCAATTTTCTATTGTCAACTTTCCGTTTCTTTGCAGTAATATCCCTGCTTCTCCTGCTTATGGTGTATATGTTTCACAGTTAATACGGTACGGTAGAGCTTGTTCCCACTAAGGGAACTTTCTGCAGCGAAGCAAATTACTTACAATTAAATTGTTGACTCAAAGATATTGCAAGCCTAGGCTGATCAGGGCCCTTAAAAAGTTTTATGGCCGTCATCACAATATTGTTGATAAGTATGTAGTCACTGTATCACAACTTATACTGGATATATTTGACTTACCATAGTTTTTTGTTCCTTTCATTCTCAAAATTGACTTGCATGTGACGGGTGTAGCTAGCTAGACAGGAGGTGCTTACCCTTCCGGAGCACCCGGCCTCACTTCCTTGATGGAAATTCACGTGTGTAACATATTTTGCCAGTTTGCAAAGTTTTTACTTTGTTATTGGGATTGTGATATGGACAAGGACTGGTATGATTGTTTTATTTTTATTATAACTTTGAAAACGTGAATTTTCATCAAGCAAGCGAGTCTGGGGGGCTTCAGAAGGTTAAACAACTTTTATCTAGTAAGCTACACCCGTCACTTGCAAAATCAAATTTGAGAATAAAAGGAATATGGAACCATGTGACGTAAAATGTTTCCAGTATAGTTTTGATACAGCGACCTCATACTTTTAAACAATACTTAAAAATTTGAAAAATATCAAGCAACTTATACATTCTATCTGCAAAAATGATTTTTTTTTTACGAAAAAGTCTTATTTTCATATTTAACATACTTTTGTTAATTAAAAATTGATGGAATACTTGCAAAATCGAAAATGGCTAATTAATCTCGATTTTTTCGTGAGGACTTTAAAATACTTTCAAAATACTCATCAGTCTCTTGAATGCAATCCGCAAGCTGCTTCAATCCTGTCGCAGTGTGGAGACCAAGAAGTTTTGGCGCCATATGTTCACCGTCTTCTGTTAGTTTGTAGGTTAATACGGTAGATTTCCCCACATCCGGACATGTTCTAAGCTCACAAATCGTATAGGTGCACGAAAGATTAGCAGTAGGCAGAATTGATGTTCCAAGCAACAAATTATTGAAACTGCTTTTTTGGGCGCCTGTTTCGCCTTTGCAAAAATTATATTAAAATTTAACACAACTTAACATTCAGTTTTCAGAAACATACAGAAAAAATGTATCACGTTTGATTAATGATAAGTGAATGTTTGTAAATGGGTATGTTATGCAGGTTATAATAATTATAAAGAATCACGAAAAAGTTGCAGGATACTCCCGGTAATTTGTTTTGCGTTCGCTACAGTCGAGGGCTATGAGCAATAATTGTCTCGTTTGTGTACATTTTTATTCTTCCTTTTTGCAAACATGAAGTAATTGTATAAATACAAACAACCTATATTACATTTTGTAACTATTTTATGCAAGGTGTAATTTCTTTATACCAAAAGTTTGTTTTCCTAAAGTTTTTACATCCTTAATTTCCAATAGTCTAAAATTGCTTATAACAATGCAAACGGTTTGAGTTTTAAGATTGAAGATGATGAAATAATGCAATTTAAACATAGCTCAAAATAATTTGAAATCTAAAAAAGTTATACCTGCAACAAGTATAGTGCATTGTTTTCAGATCATTTGTTCTTTCAATCATTTGCACTACATTTTGGAAAACTCCGTCCAAATCTGCTTGATGTTGTGTTGGTAATTTGCCGTAAAAATTGAGACATCTATCGTACATTTTACAGAGATTTTCTCGGTATTTCTAGTCAAGCAATATAGCATCTTGAAGTCCATTTGTTGACTAAGATATAACATTGACATTGAATATATATAGAAAAAAGGTTCTTAGATATATTTAAGAAATACTTAGTTATAACTTGGATTATGTTTTTTATCTATCAAACTTTTTGGAACCTAGTGTCACTGATGAGGAATGATTTTCCGAAATGTGCATATATGGCAGATCAGAATTTAACAGGTACAAGTGTTATATATTTATACCCAAAAATATTAGAAATTCAAGAAAGCACAAAAACTAATAGTCAACAGTGTAAGGGTATGAGAATTCAGAATGGTAAGAGCAGTGGACAGAAATCGGTAGGGGAATCACTAGATACAATTCAAGATTATTGAATTGGTGGATCAATTAAAGATACCACTAATCCAGAAATAGTCAAGTTTGCTCACTGAAGCGACAAAATTACAGTTGTGAACAACATAGATAATTTAAGGTCAGAAAGAAACCATTTTGTCCGACGACCTCACATTATCACAAAGAAACATAAGAAAACAGAGAAGGGAAATAATGCATACTTAAACAAAGTGAAGCTAGTTGTAAAGGAAAAGGAGTTGAATTCTAGTAATAGGGATAGACTATTTGGAACAGCATAAAGAAAAAGAATACAGAACAGAATACAGATAAAGTAGATGAGCGTGTAGCCAAAACACAAATAAATCAAGTCGGGTATAATTGAACAATGGGACGTTTGTGAATTGTCTTAAATTTTTAAGATTATAGGTTTGTCCGAAACATGGATTGAACAAGATGATTTTAACTTGAATGGAACATGTAATGAGCATGAATTGATTTTTAGTAAAGCTTCACATAAATAAGCCAATGGTAGAGCAATGGTAAAAATTGAAGCTTCGAAACATAATTCTTTTAAGCAATATGCCAGAATCTAAACTTAAATTTTAAATAAATTTTGGTATAGAGTATTTCAAACTCACAAATATGTTCAATTGCAATTTTTTACATCCCAGAATCAAACTTTCCATTTTATAATGGGCGAATATGTTAATAACTAAAGTACGAATTGTTATCTTGCAATATCAATATTTATGATAAGCATTGCATCAACGGTTACGATTTTAATTTTACTACAGGTACCGGTAACGAACGATGTTACATTTGGTTCAGAGATAAAAGCTCGAATAGATATAGAAATAACAATGATTTCTCAGAAAGATGTAACGTGTGGGATCTAATTTCAGAACATGGTTACGTCATAAAAAACCGGGTCATTAAAAATGATATATTTATCTAGAAAGTCTTAATGGCGTGTTCAGTACAAAGCAGAACGATCTTTGCCGAAACTGTTCTAAAAGGCACATAGCAACAACAAAATTTAAAGTCAGTACACAATCACTGCTTAAAAGTTAATAGAAACACCGATTGTAAGCTAACCACTGGAACCTTGGTATCGTTAAATTGACAGAAAAAGGTTGGAAAAAAGGCTGGTTGGTTACTTTGAACTGAAATTGATAAAATCTTCACATTTTAAGTAAAAGTGATGATAAGCAAGCATTAATTAGAAAAATACAGTTTTACTAATCCTAACCCTAACATGTAAACAACGGAGATATACATGTAGACACTTCACACTGCATAAATACAGAAATAAGGTTGGATGAATAATATGAAGTAAATGTAAAAAAGATTGTCCATTTTTATTTAAACTGCGAACTATAACTTGACCTTCACTATTTGGTTTCTACGACAATTTAATGAAAACGAAGAAGTTACGTTATATATATATATATATATATATATATATATATATATATATATATATATATATATATATATATTTATATATATATATTTATATATATATATCCGATACATACACTCCAACAATTGTTAATGTATTGTATTGAGTAGAGTACAACTTTTTGTTTATCATCAAATAATATTTTCAACTTTGCGGTCTAACATTTGAACGTAACCGATTATAAAGCGCGGCAAAAATGTTCATGCCCAATCACGAATGAATCTCAACCTAACAATATCGAACAGCAACTTTTTTCATTCAAGGAAAGAATCTCTCCGTAAATACATGTCTACGCTCACATATCCCGGCGCAGATTCGGAACCCACATGGTTGGCCATTCAAAATCAACCCCCTGCTACAGTTTCCACCGTCTCGGATTTACAAATTGCACTTCCAACAGCAATTTTTTCAATGCAATTAACACTTCTACTCCAACTTCGCAAATTCTCTCTTCAGTTC
This sequence comes from Tegillarca granosa, assembly GCA_029721355.1. Taxonomy (NCBI): domain Eukaryota; kingdom Metazoa; phylum Mollusca; class Bivalvia; order Arcoida; family Arcidae; genus Tegillarca; species Tegillarca granosa. Next base: position 48,296,291 of record CM056599.1, on the reverse strand, counting down.
TTGCACTATAAACTTCCATAATTTAAATAGCGCCACACGGGTATATATATATATATATATATATATATATATATATATATATATATATATATATATATATATATATCCAACTTGAATAAACTTTGTATACAGATTACATAAAGAAATAAAAAAAACTGTAATCGTAGAAACTTTTTAAAATTCTGTATTCACTAGAACTTTCATGCATTTACATCTTACAATCTTCAGGTGAATGATTTGACTTGGTAACTCAATTATAAAGTCACAATTGTAATAAGGGAAATAAGTATGTTTATTGTAAAAGGGGATTAATTAACTGTCTATTTAGTTTTAGCTTAAAAATATTGATAAATTGTTCTTCTTTTGATGATCTGAATGAAATATCGTGAAAGTACTAGTGTATACAGAATTTTGAAATGTTTCTGCCATTATAGTTTATAAATATATATATATATATATATATATATATATATATATATATATATATATATATATATATATATATATATATATATATATATATATATATATATATTCTTTAAAAGAAATACCCGTTTGTCCAATATAACGCTTTTTAACGCTCTTGCCTGAACATATAGTGATATAAATAAGCTTTTTAGTTTTACAATTAAAGTCCCAATTTGGCTGCACTGTTTTATTGTTTAATAATTTAATAGATTCCCCGGTTTCCAATACATCACACGTACAACAACTACTATCTCCGCAAGATTTAACATCAAACTTGAGCAGGCTGTTTTCACAAGATTCATACTTTGCCCTTGTCAGTAGCTATTTTAGTTTATTTGGTTGTCGCTTGCTTCGTATAATTGTGTGGCTACTCAATACTGATTTCATTTTTGTACTTCTGTTATGGATCGAAGGTTGATCCGAGTTACATCCATTATTTCCGGTTTTCTTTGAGTCGATACAAACGGTAGGGGGTTTTCCGTTATATCCAAGAAACCCGGAAATAAAAGATGTAATTCGGACAAACCTTCTGATCCTGAAAAGAAGTACAAAAACGAAATTAGTATTGAGTAGTCACGCAATTATACGAAGCAAGCGACAACTAAACCATAGCATTTTTTACTGATGGTTTACAGTCTTTTTCGTTTAAAATATAAAAAAAGGTTTTCTGTTTTTTTTAAATGGAAGAGGAAATATATATGATGTTACATGAGTGTTTGTGTAATATTTAATTTCATTAACACAGTAATTTTTATGCAGCGAGCCTTATGATAAGTAATTGTATTCGTAGAGGAATGGTATTAAATACACAAATACGTCATACATTCGGTCTTTTTTACAAAAATTTCAGGATCAAATACAATGAAATGTGCCATTGGTTTTATAAAAACGAAACAAAATGAACATAAAACCTGGTTTTAGCGCATGCAATAATATTGTTGGTTGAATAGAATGAAACGAAGAAAAATGATGGTTATTTAAGGCCATGATCAATATTCATTTACGAACTTGATTGTCGGGCCGTTCCATTTTTGGTCATAGATGTATATCTAAGTCCTAAGAGAAAACCATTGAACAACGAACTGACAGAGGACAAAACTCTTTCTAATATTAGACCGAACTAAGACGACGAAAGGTGCTGTCACCCTGTTATATACCACTAAGCTATCCGATTCCCTCGTACTTTGAGTAGACCCTACGAGACTTGGTAAGTAAATTACCGGTTTATGTGGATGGTCCCATTACTTTTCACATATGCTGCTAAGTATTTGAACTCTGTTTCTATTGGAGCGTTTTCACACAGTTATTTCCGAAATTCGAAACGCCTGTATTTTGCCATTTTTCCAGATTAAGTCATTAATTGACAGCAGATTAATTATAAAACGACATTCCGTATTGGTCGATCAAAGTTTACTTAAATGACAACTTGCACAAGAATTCTTATCTATTTCATTTAATAAATTATACCTATTTTAGTGCGTTTTGATAGAATTATTTTAAAAAAAGATGTACAAATGTATATAAAATTTGATACAAAAATAAAAAGTATATTTTAAAACATTAATCTGGAACAAACATGATACAAAGTTTTAGAGAAACAATCTGATTACAAAAGTTCCTACGTTAAAATCCGAGTATTACAGAAGGAGGATTACAATGGTGTTACCAGAGTCAAAGATGAAAACTAACGCGTTTATAAAAAACCATACAAGACATGACATTTGTTAAACTCTCATTAATGTTTTACCTATCATTTATTTATCTAAACGTTTGCGACAAAAATAGCAAAATGTGCAAAAACAGGTATTAGGCGTCAAAATGAAAGTCTGTTGTTTAAACTGTCTTAGTTTTCCTCCTATAATTTTAAACATTTGTTTATTTATTCATCTATTAATTTATAATAGTTTATAGCCTATTTATCTGTAACTTTCAGAAGCTGGAATCGTGCAAGTACGCAAAAACGTATTCGATAAATATTGAAAAAAATACCAAATATTTAATTTTGATGTGCCATATGTGCACAATTCGGAAATTCATTCCTCATTATGGACACTATGGGCTGAAAAAGTTGATAGATGAAAAAGGATAATTAAATTGAGCAATTGAATCCCTTTCTATCCTATTTATCAATACTATCCTTCGTTACACGTAAGAAGAAACGTTAAGTCTGCTCGAGAAAACTTGATTTATTACTTGAAACTCTTAACATTTATTCTCAGGCTTTCAAAATTGAAAAAACCCTAAATATTATTAAAAAATCAAAATTAAATAAAAGGAATTATAGTAATTTATAATTATATGAAAACATGCGAAAACATGCAGATTATGCAAAAATTTATGAACAAAGATTACTTGCTTGTTGCTTAATATTATTTTCAACAGATAATGTTATTTATTTTTTTTTTTACTTTTCTTTTAAATAACAATAAGTGAAAGTTCTGAATATAAGTAACCCTGCTAAAACATTTTTTATATTTTAGAAGATTTGGATATTGTATGACAATATTATTTGTTATATGAGAGATGCATAGATTTAGACTGATTTAGACAATATGTAATTGACTCTTTTATATTGCATTTATTGTTAGGTTTTTTAATGAGAGGTTATAATCAATTAAGTATTTGTCCCTTAATCTCTGTATCAGGAAAAATAACTAAATAAAAACTAAACATTCATATATTTAACTTACTTTATGTTTTAAACAATTCGTGTGCAACTGCTGGTAATACCTTAAACCCAGGGACATTTTTCAGCCGAATTCATATACTGAAACTATTTCCAAATATCAAAATAATTGTTGTAATAACCAGTTAATAAATCACCTTTCCTCTGCAGATCATTTGCATATTGCAAATATGGCTAATATGAGCCATTTCTGCCACGATAATTTATCAAACATCAAAGTCCAAAAAAGATTACATAGGTTTTTTTAAAAACTCTTCAAAGAAGTTGATGACTTGAAATACATCTGGTCTCTTTTCCGGTTTGTACTCCCAGCATTGTTGAATAAGTGCCTTCCAGTCATCTGGTGGTTTTTCTGTTATTGAAAATGATGGCCTGAATCCTTTTTCGATGAAGCTTTCAAGACTACCAACAAGCTGGCTACCAATATGATTGGCTGCATCAATGCCATACCACATTTCCCATAACACAATTGCCAAGCTGTATATGTCTGCCTTTCGATCGTAGATTGCAGTTTGTAATAGGACCTCTGGTGCCATGTAGACAGGTGACCCAACTACAGAGGCAGCAATGTAGGATTCCCTCTTTGTAAGACCAAAGTCTGTCAGTTTTAATACGTCCTTTGATACCTAAAATAAAAATATACTGGTAAAATTTGCATGGAAAAATTAAAGCGGAGTTGTTTAGATTAAAAATGTTGCTCCATATTTCTTTCAAAAATTAATTTAGTTTCAGTTAAATGACCTGAAGACATTACTCAAACCCAACTGGCATGGGGTTTGAATGTGGACTTCAATCTGAATAAGCTACAGAACGGATATAACAAACACAACCTCAAAGTTAACAACAAAAAGCAATTATATAACAATCTCTGAAAACATTAACTATTATGTCAATGAAATATAAAAAGCTGCAGCCGATACGAATTACATGCAACAACCACAGAAACAACAAAACACTCACAACAGGTATTAACACAATGGCATTGAACAAATGCTGGATATATGATCGAAATTACATCCAGTGTCGCGGTTATAATAATTTATGACAAGAACCTTAATATATTTAAAAAGACTTAGGCGATGTAATTCTGGCATATGCGCTCTGGAACTAATAGGCAGTTTTGGTACATTTTGAGAAAAAATACATTTATTTTCCTTCTTTTAAAAACACCCTTTTTAGCGACTAAAGGATTGAATGATCACTTACCAGAACATTTTCACATTTTAAATCTCGATGAACAAGATCTTTCGAATGCAAGTACTTAAGTCCTCTACATATCTGAATGGCATATCCGGCCATTTCTCTCATGCTTGCTATCTGCTTTTCAGCAATTTTGAAATGTGCAGGATTCTCAAATGAGCGTACAGTGTAGCTGTCGTCTTTGATTATCAGGTCTTTCAAGGTTCCGTCGCAGAATTCTGTGATCATAATCCACGTAACTTTTACACTACCCCCTTTACCGTCCTGTTTACATGTTGATCCATAATATCTTACAATGTTCTCATGCTCCAGTTCTCTGATAATATAAAAACATATGTTGTAACAACGTATATCTAGTTGGTATTTGGTAAAATAATATGTATTTAAATTTATTAATATACTATCGATAGGACACTAGTTATGTTTTTTGTCTATCAAACTTTTTGGCTCATAGTCTCACTGAGGAATGATTTTCCGAAATGTTCACATATGGCACATCAAAATTAACACAGGTATTTTTCATATATTATACATAAAATTAAATGGTAGATAGAAACCTAAATAAAGCATTATAAAACAACCCTTTTACCTCGATGAACAGTTGGTCCAATGTGGTTTCAAATATATCCTTTGCAAAGTATAAAAAACCCCGAAATTTACAAAACCATATAAAACATCAAACTGATTTTGTTTGTAAGTGTTTTTCAAGATATCAACTGTGCCACTTTTCTTATGACCAAACTTTTCCCAAGTCCATTTCTGAATTAACCTATGTGAAGTTAAATAGTTATTTGACCCATTGAAAAAAAATCAAAGTAATATAGCTTTTTGATATCAATATTTTTTGCAATAAAAGTACCTCAATGTGCGGTCTTCTAACAGAATATCCGTAACTGTTGATTCTTTCAACGAATCTCTGCAGACCTTTAAAGCCACTGGTATCACATCTCTTCCTTTATGTAGTTTAGCTTTAAATACTTCTGCAAAAGAACCAGTCCCGATGAGATCTTCTTTTTTCCAGTCTAAATCCCGTAACCGATAATCCATTTCCAATATTCTGTAGACAAAGAATAAATCAAGCTGACCTTGGAGCGTCTGGCAAAGATGTATGAGCTCCGGATATACATCTTTCAAATTATCTTCTGCGCTTCTCATCTGTTGTTGAAGTGTTTTAATAAGTTGTTTGTCTGCTTTTAAAAATTCGGGGATCATTTTAACAACATTATCTATTCCTTTGACAAATCTACCCAGGTATTTTTCAAGCTTTTCTCGCAGATATTGACCAGACAAAATATCCGAAATGAAAATTTCTGTTGCCTCAATCATTTTCTGTTCAGCTGTATCTTTTTTGTAACCATTAAACAATCTTTTAATCTGCTTGTCGCCAACGTTAAATCCACCAGCACTGCTAACAGTACCGCCTAATCCTTTAACTGAATCTGAATCATCATTATGTTTGGCTTTTTTGAACAGTTGTTTTACTGGAAGCTGTTTCTTCATTGATTTATGTAAATCGGTGATAACTCTTGTTTCACCCGCCAATAAAGCGCCTAAAAAGAAACGATTCGAAGATTTATTTGAAAAAAGTCATAGAAAAACTCAAGAAATTTTTTATAAAAATGAGGTGATTACTCGAAATAAGAAATTAAGTTTTTGAAAACGTATAGCATTAACATTACAAAGTATATTTCTGTGTTAGTGGAAAAATAATTTTCTGTAATAGTGACAATGAATTTTTGCAATAGTTACAATTATTTTTTTAATAGTGACAGAGTAGTTTTGTAATAATGGCAAAGTTTGGACAGTAATTGTAAAAAATAATTTCTGTGATACTAGTAGTAGTGACATCATATCTTCTGAAACCATACCTTCTATTGCCTTTATTTGATCTTCCATTAATTCAAAATCTCTCTTGAACTTTTTAACAATTTTTTCTTTTATGTTAGCGTTGACGTTATTGTTTCTTTCCCAAAGATTCACTTCTAAAGCTATGCGACTGGCTATCCTTTCAGAAGCTTCACGTGCAGTTTTCTTCCAGTCATCTGGTCGGGGGCAGTCCTTAGCTTCCCAAGTTACCAATTTCTGAACAAATTCCCTATCTCTCAACAGAGTTGTTATATTTCTGTACAGGCTATCAACTTCAAACGCCACGCCTTTGTGCAATTCTTCAACACTATGTCTTGAATTAACTTCTAATCTTTCTATGCGTCTCTGAAGGTCGTCAATCATTTCTTGATTTTTCTCCATGCTTTTTGCATCCATTACCTTTGCCACTTTAAGTGAGTACATTGATCTTTTCAATACTTGGGAAATCCACCTATATATTAAACGATATTAATAAAAACCGTTGAATTTTAACAGATTTTACACACACACACACACGCGCGCGCGTATGTATGTGTGTATGTATGTATGTATGGTAAAACCTCCTACATTTTTCATAAGTACCACAACTTCCACAACTTCGTTAAGATCATCGAAGTGTGTCAAGGTCCTTTTGCTTGAAATTTTTATTAAAAATAAATTTAACGTTTGTGATATAACACACATACACACACACACACACACACACCAATAAAAAGCATGAAATGAATATTCTTAAGCTAGAATCTCCATCATCATAAAACATGTGCATTTAACTTTTAAGAGACTAGGTTCCAGTAAAATAAAGAGGATATTGATAAACATTTACTTGCCAACAGTAACCACTACCAAGAACATCGCATCCAAAAATAGAAGTTAATACACAATACATAATGAAGGTATATAGAATATGATGAAATAAAACACAAACATCCCAGTCACTGACCAAATCACAATCCCAAAAACAAAGTAAAAACTTTAAAAGCTGGCAAATTTAGTAATACACGTGAACTACCATCAAGGAAGTGAGGCCGGGTACTCCGGAAGGATAAGCATCTCCTGTCTAGCTAGCTTCACCCGTCACGTGAAAGTCAACATTGGAAATGAAAGGAACAAAGAAGTATGGTAAGTCAAATATATCCAGTATAAGTTTATATACAGTGACTACAACTGAGGAGTTTACTTTAACTGAGGAATTAAACAAATCACATAATAACATACGTGTGTTTTACTGAACTCTTTGCGATTCAAAAACAAGAAATTTTTATACTAAACTTCACTGCTAATTTTAGTGTTTTCTTTATCGGATTTTTAAACAATTAACAAGAACAATTTAGCAAAATTTTTAGCCGTGTTAATTTTTGAAATTTATTTAAAACTAAGGTTTGTTCCCGCATGCAAATCATTCCTTATCTTGATTTATACTCATATGATTATTCAATAATCTTTTCACCTACCTGTAATGAACATTGAGATTATTACGCAGACTTGAAGGGAAAAGCCTGGTTATACCCTCAGATACAGCTTCGTGATCTTTTGTCATGGTGTTATATTCAACAGCAGCAAGAGCCTATCGTTAAATAAAACATATTTAATCATTGCGGTCAGAAATATTTGGAAAATGTGTTCTAAAGAATATTGAAAAATATTGATGATAAGTAATTTTATACTTATTGTGATGACGTAAGGTATACATAATTTGATGACGTAAGGTATACATAATGTAATGACGTAAGGTATACATTTTGTAAGCTTAACACTGCCACGTTAAACGTTTCTCTTTTGTTAAATTGTAAAATAAAAGGTTTTATTTTTACGATAACCTCCCTTCTATCATGCAAAGTTTTACCCATTAACCCGTACAACGCTTGCGACATGTTTTGTTTTACTTGTATATGGAAGTCGCACAATGCTTGAACGAACTGGAGTTTGCAAAACATAATTTTGAGCGTTAGATATGGCGGCTTATGTGTCGATGAAAAGCTGCGACATGCTACATGCTTGATATATTACAATATCGTTCTCTGAGTCTGAAATTTAACTCACTTGTTGAACTGACATATAATAAATTTGGTCTTCTCTCACACCTGGATAAATCCTCATCAGCTTATCAAAAGTATTATTTTTCACTTCATTTTTGTCAGAATCTGGTACAGTCTCCCATTTATTACATACAAACATGGTGGCTGACGGACTGAAATCATCTTCAGCAGAGTTGACAACTGTTCTCAGAAAATCCTTTAGCTGTGAAAAATTTTTAAAAATGAGTTTTTTTTTAAATATAATTGTAAACCTAAATTCATAAGAATATATATATAGTCGTGTTTTAGACAGTCTGAAAAACGCCATGAAATATAAAGATTTTACAACTGTTTTCAGAACAAATATACTGCTAAAAGATGAAAAACAATGTATGAAAAAATTATCCCGTTTCTCTCTCTCTCTCTCTCTCTCTCTCTCTCTCAAACTAAAATAAGTCAAACAATTAACATCCACCAATCAATAAGATTGAAACAAAATTTAAAAGATGAGATTAAAGATAAACATATAATATATAATATTGTCGACATAGACAAAAACATACATCAACACTCAAACATATATACTGGTATCATATACAAATGTAGATGATTCCCCTTTTGGTTTCTAAATTTCTGATGTGGGGATATATATATATATATATATATATATATATATATATATATATATATATATATATATATATATATATATATATATATATACTTGATTTAAGACGGAAAATGCTACTATATAAGAGGAGTGTATTCCCTATATTCTCTGCCAAAAATCACAAACTTACTATAAATAAATAGATTATAAAGAATATCTCTGTTTTTATAATTAACCTTTTTTTATATTGTCATGTTTCTTATTTATTATGTTTTCCTCAAGTTTTGTCAATTAATTACCAGCTGCAAATTAAAAATATATTTTTTCTTATACTTGATGACAAAAAAAAATAAAATAAAAATTAAAAAAAGGAGAGAAGGAAAATAAAAAGAAAAAAGAAGAAGAAAAAGTTTACCCGTCCTTTTTGTATTCCACCTGCTGCTGAACTATTAACAAGGTAAATGAATCCAAATGACTTAGATAGATATTGTTCAACCAACTTAGACATCTGTTTACCTCCACCAATACCTGGAGTATCTACAATAACTATACCCTCCTGCAAAAGTTATATATATATGAATGTATAGAACAAACTCAAAATCATTATTTTTATTTGTTGCAAAAAGGGTCAAAACGCAGGATGACAAATCTTATTTTGTACATGATGGTTTTGGTGGTAGTTTTTTTTAAAAAGGCAATTTTTATGAAAACCTTGTCAGTAATATGGTGCTAAGCAGCATATTATTTTTGGCTATATTTGTACATATTCAAGAGATTTACCATACACAGATAGAAATACTAGTAAATGAGTATGTAAATCAGAAAATATACTTACAATAGAAGAAATAATAGAGAATTGTGAAATAGATATAAAACATAAACCGGTATTAAAACATTGATACTTAGGACTTGATTCTACAGAAAGCATTTTGTTTTTGAAAAATATGTTAACCGAATAAAATGACTTGGTCACGCAATTGACGATATGATAAAAATAAATATCATTTTGACCAAATGAAGTACACCTTCAAAGTATGTCATTTTGGTGGTGTGCTTAAAAGATTATAAAATGAAGATCTTTAATAAAATGTATATTTCTTTACATTACGTTCTGACTGTTACATATATTTTTAAATATATTTGTAAATTATAAATAGTGAATGGGTAGTTACAAACATCTAAAAGTTACAACTGCAGATACTTAACAATTTTACCTGTAAAATTGGAAATGGCCAAAAAATCTCAATCTTTTCATATGGACTTTCTCCACTTTCCTCGTCAATCGTTTCAATACATTCTGAGAGCTCCCTCAATTCGGACGGATTGTGGAGATCGAGAACCTTTGGGGGCTGTCCTCTCTTGCGGTTCTCTATGTTTTTGTATTTTAACACGGCCCTTTTTCGGCCATCTTGGCTTGTTCTAAGTTCACAGATTGTAGCAGTACAAGGAAGGTTTGATGTTGGTAAGATAGATGTTCCAAGGAGAAGGTTAATAAAACTACTTTTTCCGGCACCTGTTTCACCTTAGTTTATAAACAATAATTAAAAAATGTCTTAAAATAATACAAATTTTAATCTTGTCTGTTAAGCTGCACATGATGTAAATCTAGATTTAAGCGCATAAAAAATTTAGCTTTAAAAGTTTTTTATTGCCTTACCTGTGAAAACGAGGATAATCCTGATTTGTACTCCTTATAACTATCAGTCAGACAAATGAGTTTCCCACAACTTTTTGTAACTCAGATATCAATTTAGTATTCCCTGCAGTGTATTTTTACGAATATTTACACATCGAGTTTGTTCCGATCAATTAAATGTTTTCTCCATAATTCTAGGTGTTGATTTGATATTAGAAACATTTTATAACAATAAGAAGTTACAGGTTTGTTTGTTGTTCGATCTTTTAATTTTTTACAAAGTTACAGGCATCGCCTAATATGCAAATAATTTACATTGTGTTTTCATACATGCACTCGTACACACTTAGAATCTGAATCATAAATGCGCATTATAATTTTGTATTTTAGTTGTATTCAATTTGGCTATTTAAAGTACATTTTTACGGCTTCAAATATGTTTTAATATAAAAATAATCTATTTATACAGACATGTAACGAAGCTACTGAATTGAAACGTTATAGACTTTTAAGACGGGTAACCTCTTAAAGACATTCATTTGGAGGCAAATTGTTTTGTATTAAGTGTGACGCTACATCTGGTATAATTGTATATAATTGACAATCATAAGTTACCTGCAACAAGTATTGTACATTCACTTTCTTTTAATTCTTTCTTCTTTTCGTCAGTTTTTCTCACTAAATTCGGGAAGACTTCGTCTAAATCCTGTTGGTGTTGTTTCGGTAATTTCCGGTAAAACTCGACACAGAGGTCGTATCTTTCACAAAGCTTTTTCCTGTTTTTCTCATCAAGAGTGATAGCTTCGGAGAGTCCGGCTGTTGGCTGAATTAAACAACAATAATGTTTTAATTGCTAACGTGTAGTATGTTAAGTACTATAGGGTTTTTGATATTATAAAATATTGTCCGTGCAAATGTGAAGTCAACGAGGGACAATATTTTACAATATCAGTTTCATAATTGCAAAATAGATTCCATTTGATTCCACTAGTATTTCATCTTAAATACCATTATTGTCTCAAAGTACACAAATGATGTTTGCACTAGTTCTTATATATTGATATAAAAACTAGTGCAATATCATTTTGAAGTTGAGTAATGGTGTTTAACTTCCCAATCAAGAATATTTCATTTATATAAAGACGTCGCCAGCTATAGATCTAGATGAAAGTGCAAAAATTTCGCCTGTACGTTGTGCTAATGGCATTTTACAGCAGGATTATTTATCGTGCAACGCCTGCCGTCACAAGGAACCTTTGATTTAAAGTTCCCATCCGAAAGAACCGTGATTTTAATTTCGAAATGCCAAGTGCTTGGCGAAATTACAGTCACAACCCACTTTCAAGTTTTGGGTCAGACCCGGTCAGCGCTCGAACCCACGACCTCCTACTTACGAATCGAGCGAGCACTCTACTAACTGAGCCACCGCCGTGGTGTGCAATATCATTTTGGGTAAAAAAATATTTTCATATATCATTTTCATCTACGATTAAGACGACAGTGTCGCGTGACAAAGTGTCAAATATGAAAAATGGATTCGGAAGACCTCGGACCAGAACAAAATATCGATATATGCATGTATTGCACGCTAACACCTCGGAATTTATCATTTATTTCTAGAGGGGGGCATAGGTAAAGCATCTGCATCAAGAGAGTGTGAAGATTATAACCCAATGGAATGAATCATCAATTTTAAAATCAAAGATACAGCTTTCATGTCTAGCATTTCGTATGTCAAGAAAAAAATGCTGTGTAAATATGAAAGTTGAAGTCGTGGAGCCTTAATGTATTGTCTCTTCACATTAAAACTTGTCTCAATGTCAATTATAATGTAAACTAAAATCATTAAAATTGCACTTGAAATACCAAAGTCTGATGAGACACTATAACATACCTATTATATAAAATGTAAAACTTAATATTAACATTACTTTACACTATTGTGTGAAATATTGATCTTGTGAAGAGCTGTACTTCGAAAACATAAGGCCGAATTTGTTAAACCAACGCATTTATTGTACCAACAATTGCTGAGTATGCTCTTATGTAAAAGGTTTTTAAAAATTCGTTTTAATTTCTCAACTCCGAGGAATTAAAAAAATAAATCATAATGGATTATTTAAAATTCAAATTTCATTAAGCGCTTTCAATTTTCTATATTTTTAATTCTTAAAGAACACACATAAGAAACCAAATGACTCTGAAAAGTTGTCATCACAAGACACGAATCAACACACAATGAGTCTGAAAAGTTGTCATCACAATACACGAATCAACACACAATGAGTCTGAAAAGTTGTCATCACAAGACACGAATTAACACACAATGAGTCTGAACGGTTGCCATCAGTGGACAGGAATCAACACACAATGAGTCTTAACAGTTGCCATTAGTGGACAGGAATCAACACATAATGAGTCTAAAAAGTTGTCATCGGACGACACGAATCAACACACAATGAGTCTAAAAAGTTGTCATCACAAGACACGAATCAACACACAATGAGTCTGAACAGTTGCCATCAGTGGACAGGAATCAACACACAATGAGTCTAAACAGTTGCCATCAGTGGACAGAAATCAAGACACAATGAGTCTGAACGGTTGCCATCAGTGGACAGGAATCAACACACAATGAGTCTTAACAGTTGCCATAAGTGGACAGGAATCAACACATAATGAGTCTAAAAAGTTGTCATCGGACGACACGAATCAACACACAATGAGTCTAAAAAGTTGTCATCACAAGACACGAATCAACACACAATGAGTCTGAACAGTTGCCATCAGTGGACAGGAATCAACACACAATGAGTCTGAACAGTTGCCATCAGTGGACAGAAATCAAGACACAATGAGTCTTAACAGTTGCCATCAGAGGACAAGAATCAACACACAATGAGTCTGAACAGTTGCCATCAGAGAACAGGAATCAACACAAAATTAGTCTGAACAGTTGTCATCAGAGGACAGGAATCAACACAAAATGAGTCTGAACAGTTGCCATCAGAGGACAGAAATCAACACAAAATTAGTCTGAACAGTTGCCATCAGAGGACAGGAATCAACACACAATGAGTCTGAACAGTTGCCATCAGAGGACAGGAATCAACACATAATGAGTCTGAACAGTGGTCATCAGTGGACAGGAATCAACACAAAATTAGTCTGAACAGTTGCCATCAGAGGACAAGTTCAAAACACAATGAGTCTGAACAGTTGCCATCAGAGGACAGGAATCAACACACAATGAGTCCGAACAGTGGTCATCAGAGGACAGGAATAAACACATAATGAGTCTGAACAGTTGCCATCAGAGGACACGATCAACACACAATGAGACTGAACAGTTGTCATCTCAAGACAGGTAGCAACACACAATGAAACTGAACAGTTGTCACCAGAAGACAAGAAACAACACAATACGAGTCTGAAAAGTGGTCACCTGTAAACGCCACGAAGCAACAAACAATGATTCTGAACAGTTGTCATCAGAAGGCACGAAACATCATACTGAAGACTACACATATTTTAAACGTGTAAAGCATTGATACTACACTACGTTTTAAAACGCTTCGTCTGTTTAAAAGTTCTACTACTTCATGTTATCCAAACTTGAATTGATTTTTAACAAACAAAGAAGACCATATTCTGATCCTTTTTGGGACATTGTCTGCTTTTAAGCTTATTTGTTTCATGACAAGACGAGGTTTAAAGATTTTACTATTGTAGGTTCTTGTGAACTTAAATGAAGATCGAAATTCAATTGATAACTAGAACGATTTTTGGTTGCCAAGAAACATCCCTATTCATTGCTTATATTCAATGGTTCTGAATAAGTCGAAATTGTGTAAAAGTTAATCTAAAAAAATGACAATCATATCCTTAGACCTGTAAGAGTCACATGCATTAAATTTTAGAATACATCATGCAATGTCTGTATGGTTTTGTGACCTTGAATGCAAAAGTTTTAAATTTACTTTGCATATAAAACAAAACCCTTTCATCTATTTAAAATATCTTAACTATAAATGCATAAAAGCAAACAAGAACTTCAGACTATTTTTTTTTAAACTTTGTGACATGTGTTGCTTTTGAATTTGTATAATGTCATGTGCGTTTTGTTGAATTTTAATTTCACAAACATTAATGATCAGTTATTACAAAATTAGTATATAATTGAAGTTTATAAATACCGTTGTCACTTTTATCGATTGACTGATATTTATACTTATATGTTAGTATAAAAACTAGTCCAAGTTTTATATTGTAATTATTAATGTTTTTAGTGTGCAAAATAAAGATCGATATTATCAGGATTAATGTACAGTGCAGAAAGCTTAGTTCAATTATATATGTGCATATAAAGTTTGTTAGGTCTGGATATATACGGCAGTCTTTCAAATTTCAAAACCTCTTTCTCCCCATGCACTTTGTTCTATTAAATAACGCACGTATATACAGCCCTAACCGTCTTGACGTTCGGAAGGTTGTTGGTATCCGTCTTGACGTTTGGAAGGTTGTTGGCTACCGTTTTGACGTTCGGAAGGTTCTTGGCTACCGTTTTGACGTTTGGAACGTTGTTGGCTACCGTTTTGACGTTCGGAAGGTTGTTTACTACCGTTTTGACGTTTGGAAGGTTGTTGGCTACCGTTTTGACGTTTGGAAGGTCGTTAGCTACCGTTTTGATGTTCGGAAGGTTGTTTGTATCCGTCTTGATGTTCGGAAGGTTGTTGGTAACCGTCTTGACGTTCGGAAGGTTGTTGGTAACCGTTTTGAAGTTTGGAAGGATGTTTGCTACCGATTTGACGTTTAGAAGGTTGTTGGTAATCGTCTTAATGTTCAGAAGGTTATTGGTTACCGTCTTGACGTTCGGAAGGCTGTTTGTATCCGTCTTGACGTTCGGAAGGCTGTTTGTATCCGTCTTGACGTTCGGAACGTTATTGATAACCGTCTTGACGTTCGGAAGGTTGTTGGTAACCGTGTTGACGTTCGGAAGGTTGTTGGTAACCGTCTTGACGTTCGGAAGGTTATTGGTAACCGTCTTGAGGTTCGGAAGGTTGTTTGTATCCATCTTGACGTTCGGAAGGTTATTGGTAACCGTCTTGACGTTCGGAAGATTGTCGGTAACCGTCTTGAATTTCGGAAAATTGGATATTAGTTGCTTCTCCGAGCACCTAGACATACTTCTACATGGATAAATAGTATAACATCGACTGTGATATAAAACACTATACAAAACATTTACTTGTCGAGCTACAGGACGAAATGGAGTAAATGATGAAGTAGTTGTACTTGGCTCTCCGATCTGATCCTTTATAAAACATTAATAGTGTCTCTTTTCTCAAGCTACGTGTACACATGGTTCTCATTTAACGATTATTTTCAGGTTTCCTTTTTAAACTTTAACGTGGCTTTCTCGATCATTGTCAATTTCTGTAACCATTGTGTTTTCTATCCCCTCCATCCTCCATTCCCCATTCTCTAAAATATCTAATTATTTATTTTATTTACCAAAAACAACAATAACACTCGTAATAATAATAATAATAATAAACATTAACATTTATTTTTTCTATTATCTTAAAGTTTTTGGTCGACGTGTGGCACGTTTAACTAAGTTTTTCCCTCGGAACCCTTTCTCTTTAACAAAATCTTTCATATTTTTAAAAAAAGATTTATTTTAAATGTTTGTGTCTTTTTATAAGTACAAAAAAGTACTTCAATCTGATGGAATTGTACAGAAATAGCATACAAAAAAGTACTTAAACCTTAATGAATTGTTCAGAAAAAGCGTTTTTAAGGTACTGTATTTTCATAAAAACGTTCCTTATTCCTTAGTTCAAGGAATCATATCAAAACCGGTTCACACAAAAGCTCGATCATAGGGATTGAATTAAATTTTGTTTCGTCAGACAATTTAAAATGCATACCTCACGCTACGATTATTTACTTACAGGGTTTTTTATTTCAACTTCCTGGTCTGAACAAAAGGTTAAAAAAACTCGACCTTACCATATACAAATAGGTATACACGGGATTTAAATAATATATAATACTTATATATACACATAATCAATGTGACCGAACAAACTATAATCGATTGATGTTTACAGTGTAATCCGCAATGTTATTTAACAAACTTTACTGCTTAGTTACCTGAACTATTTAAAATGCACTCATGCAACATTTTTCACTTGTTAGCGTTTTTTGGAAGTTTTAGTTCTGTGTGTGTGTGTGTGTGTGTGTGTGTGTGTGTGTGTGTGTGTGTGTGCGATCCCATAGCAAACGTTGACTTCTCTTTGTTAAGAGGAAATTTTGCTTTGGTTCATGGCTTATGTCATTACAAGTAATCTTTTTCTCATTTTTCCATTGCTTTTAAGCGAATGATCTCGGCCAAAACACCACTGCGGTAGCTCAGTTGGTAGATAGCTCACTCCGTGAGTGGAAGATCGTGGGTAACCCCGACCGGGTGTGACGGAAGACTTAAAAAAGGGTAGTGACTTTCTTTCGCCAAGCACTCGGTAATTACGAAATAGTTTTTTCGGATGGAATAAACAAGGTCCCGTGTCACGGAAGGCGTGACTGTATAATGTCATCAGCGCAACGCACAGTAAAAATTTCTGCATGTTCGCCTATAGCTGGCGATGTCTCGATATAAATGAAATGATCATTTTGTTTTGAATGTTTAAATATATTTAAGCGAGAGAGAAATTCAAATTATGCATTACCTGTCGTAAAAAAAATTCAAAGCAACCTTTCAGGTGTTATTTAAAACCATTATATCATAAACTTTTAGTTTTTGTCACCAATAAATAAAACAGAATTTAAAATACATTTTTTGTAATCAATGTATTTTAATTGATTTTTTGGCAATCAATAACATATAAAAGTCATCAATATTCAAACTGAGAATTATGTATTAAGTTAGTTGATTGGCTTTACGAATGGCCAAAAAGATTATGTAAAAAATTACATGAAAAGGAAGTAGTTTAATTTAGATTTGATAATAACTAATGACCGCGAAGATAGTGCATGAAGTCAAGTTGAATAACCCCCTGACTTTGAATGGCCGCGAAGTGCATGAATTCAAGTTGAATAATCAGAATCATTCAACTTACAAATTTACATTTTATTATCATAAATATGCACATTTTATTACTGAAAATAAGTTCCTGTAGCAATTAAAGTTTGGAAGTATTGTAAGTAAAAACTATTATAATAAATGCCTTAAGCCTTTATTGATATTTCCGCATATTTAACTAGAGGCAAAATGGAAACATGCCATGCCGATTGGTTGTTTGTTTTTAATGTTGAAACACGCCGTGCCGATTAGTTGTTTGTTTTTAATGTTGAAACACGCCGTTCCGATTGATTGTTTGTTTTTAATGTTGAAACACGCCGTGCCGATTGGTTGTTTGTTTTTAATGTTGAAACACGCCGTGCCGATTGTTTGTTTGTTTTTAATGTTGCAATTTTACAGCTATTTGCGATGAGAGCAAGGCTATAAATCTAATTTATCTTTTATAAATATTAAAGCAGGTTTGTTTTTGTGAGTATAAATATCGTCTGCTTTGTACTAGTGCGCAATAGGGGCGGCTTTTGTTCGAGGTGCTAGCTCATCGAGTCTGTATGCCATAGTTAAGTATACCACTTCCCTTCAGTACGATAATAGATATAAATCCACGGTTTTATAACAGCAGGATCAAAAACTTTTTTTCGCCCAGTCAAGTTTATTTCACTCTGACGTTAAAGGTTATCGTGACGTCCTGGGAAAAGTTTCCTTTGACAAGCATATCACACCAGGATTTGAAAGTAGTCCATCCATTTCAGTCATTAATCCATCCATATCTGTAGTCCATCCATATCAGTAATCCATCGATCTCAGTCCTTCATCCATGTCAGTAGTCCATCCAGTAGTTCACCAATGTCAGTAGTGCATCCTGTAGTTTACTCATGTCAGTAGTGCATTCCGTAGTCCATCCAGTTGTCCGTGTCAGTAGTACATCCATATCAATTGTCCATCCAGTGGTCAACCCATGTCAGTAGTCCATCCAGTAGTTCACCCATGTCAGTAGTGCATCCCGTAGTCCATCCAGTTGTCCATGTCAGTAGTCCATCCAGTAGTCCATCCATGTCAGTAGTCCATCCATGTCAGTAGTCCATCCAGTAGTTCACCCATGTCAGTAGTGCATCCATGTCAGTAGTCCATCCAGTACTTCACTCATGTCAGTAGTAAATCCCGTAGTTCACCCATGTCAGTAGTCCATCCAGTAGTTCACCCATATCAGTAGTCCATCCGGTAGTTCACCCATATCAGTAGTCCATCCAGTAGTTAACCCATGTCAGTAGTCCATTCAGTAGTTCACCCATGTCAGTAGTCCATCCAGTAGTTCATTCATGTCAGTAGTGCATCCCGTAGTCCATCCAGTTGCCCATGTCAGTAGTCCATCCATGTCAATTGTCCATCCAGTGGTCAAACCATGTCAGTAGTCCATCCAGTAGTTCACCCATGTCAGTAGTGCATCCCGTAGTCCATCCAGTTGTCCATGTCAGTAGTCCATCCAGTAGTCCATCCATGTCAGTAGTCCACCCAGATGTCCATCCATGTCAGTAGTCCATCCAGTAGTTCACTATTGTCAGTAGTCAATCCCGTAGTTCATCCATGTCAGTAGTCCATCCAGTAGTTCACCCATGTCAGTAGTCCATCCAGTAGTTCATCCATATCAGTAGTCCATCCAGTAGTCCATCCAGTTGTCCATGTCAGTAGTCCATCCATGTCAATTGTCCATCCAGTGGTCAACCCATGTCAGTAGTCCACCCAGTAGTCCAACCATGTCAGTAGTCCATCCATGCGAGCAGTCCATCTATGTAAGTAGTCATTATTTTTATCCTAAATGATAAACAAGTGGTTGGGAAAGTTATCCATATATAAAAGGGAAAAAGCTGATAAAGGCTTCTGGCAGATTTTATTTTATTTTATTTTATTTTATTTATTTTTTCAATTGGTTTGCATATATGAAAAAAAAACCAATCCCCTTCTGAAAAAAATTCTTTAAAAATGAAAAATGAAACCAGTCTTTAAACAATTCATCGAAATCAACCTAAATGTTTAAGAAATTTGTCATTTATGTTATAGTTTTTATTCCGAAAACATTAAAAAAAACTCCAAAAATGTTTTCAAAGTCATTGAGACTATAGAGTTTCTGTTCACAATGTGAGGAACGTAGGAGCGTAACCATATCCTTAAAGGTCATAGATAAATACGGTGGTTGACAAAAGGATTTTATTATCAAGTACTTTGTAAAGCAAAACATTATTATGCAACAAACACGTGTATAACAAATGTTTAAGTTTTAAAATGTTTAAAAATAACTCTATTGAATAGAATTTGTCATGAGCTATTTTAAAAATTTAAGAATGACATAACAATATCAAAATGGCTGAACCCAATTTCTGATCATTAAAGTGGACCTTCTTTTAGTAACAGATTACAGGCGTCACTATATTTCTATATTTTAGAGATCGATAGAACACGTTTAGCATAGAATTTTCAAAGATGTAGTGTTTATCTGTATATCACTAACGAATGTTTGTCCCCGTTAGTGATGACTAGTCAAGGGTTTCCACGACTTGCACTGACATGATTACTTTTGACTTCACATTGAATCATCTTTTACCCATCTTTACTGCAATTCTTCATTGCTCCGAGTTTAACAACACACTATTTCTACACGCTCTATTTTTACGGTGCCTCAAAATTAACCATTCATTTGATCTGAATTTTAAATAGGAATGCGGATAAGATTGTAAATATAAATAATGGACTTTGCCATGATCTATGTTAAAACATGTTTGTTTAAGTCGTCAACTGGACACCAGTAAGACGGTTTTATTTATCTTAATTGATTGACTTAGACGGGCGGAATCGGGTGAGAACTCTACTAAACATCCAATATGTCAACCTTCAGGACCACGCAGCAACTGTAATAATTATTTCTTATAACTTTTTGTTTGTATTGGTTATGTTAATTAAACAGTAGCAGAACTGTTTTTTTGAAATTATTTTAAGTCTAATTAATATGTTTAGGTATTTTAATTGGTAGGGGTATTCAGAAACTCATACTAATAACACTGTCATATGCCAAATTTTAATTTAATAAAATATTAAAGGTTTATAATATAACAACACGACCAATGAGAAATCTTAAGGGAAGGATGTAAAGTCTACTTGGTTTGTAAGAAACAAAGTAAATAGTTAACACCTCTAGGAATTACACAAGACCACTCAGAATACCGTGATCATAAACTTGTACATTTATGTCGTAATGATATTAGCTTTATTGGAGGTGTCTATCGTATTTGTCAATGTATCTGAAATACCAAACATGATAGAAAGGTTAAGTGTGGCTGTCAATCAAACACAGCTGTTGACCAAACAAGAATATCTTATGATAAGTAAAACATACAAACTGTACCTCAGTCATCATGTCAAATAACCACAATGTGATTCATTTATAGGGAAAAAAGAATTTTTTACAGAATTAGGGTTGATATTTGGATTCATATAATTTTGGAACTTTAGATTCATTAATTTTCAACTGTTTGGCTTATGTGTTTTTTATTTATCAATTTTTTCGGTCTTAGTGTCACTGCTGAGGAATGAATTTTCGAAATGTGCACATCTGGCACAGCAAAAATTTAACTGGTATTTGTACTACATATTTACACGTCTGATTTGATTATAACTAAACTACAACTCATTCTATTATCATTAATGAAGAATATGATCAGTTTACATTAACAAAAGAACGCCTGCGCAGCATATTTTTTTGGTTGTTTTGAGTAAGTAAAAGAATAAGTTTACATTTATCTTTTAAACAGGGAAAAGAGTTCAAGGAAAACAATGAAAAATGACACGTGCTAATAAAATATTTTGTATAAGTCTCAAAAAAGCAAAATGATGTAATCATGTCATGCTGTAGGATCATTCTGGTTCCGTACACCTACGTTTTTGTATAGACCTTAAAAACATTTACAAATGCCCAGTATAATGTAGGTGTTGTACAAAAAAAAATCTTTCCTGTAAATTATATTCAATAAATTGAAATGCTATATAGTTCTATAAATAACCATTTAGCTAATAGATAATATTTTTCCTGGTATTTTACATTTCATCCACTCTTTATTGAACTTATTTAGACCATTGTTTTTTCTATATTTGGAATTTACTTACCGTCGGTCCGGATTTTAATGGTTTTCCTTCGTTTTCTTTCCAGTACTCTAATAAAAGCTTGATAGCATCTTCCCGTTTTGCAATTCCTCTTGTTGGTATTTTCCACTGTATCAGAAGCTTTCTTGCTGATTGCATATCCGGTAAATTTAGAATGTCATCTGTGCACGTTATTCGGTTCTCCATGATGCTAATGAGCTTTAATCGCTCTTCGGTTTTACAAATAAAATGATAAATTTAAATTCAGTATTTATAGATTTTTCCAGTTTATTATATAATGAACAATTTTACTAAAACATTTCTTTTGTTAAACGTTGTCAAATGCAGTCAGACATTTGTCTTTGTATTCTTCTTCCTGGTTTGATTTTAAGTGTTGGAAAAGATGGGAAAATTACCTAATGACGTCACTTTTCCAAAAAAACAGAACTCCAATACCAATTCACCAATAGTAATTATATACCCAGTTTTAAACGCGTTTCGAAGAATCTCTTTATGAAGAAAATTTAAATAATAATAAAGACTGCACCTTCACAAATTGATTATAAAGCAAACTATTATGTTTCAGGTATATTCAGTGAACCGAAGTTAGGTGACACACATCAGGTATGTCCTACACTGTCTTTGTATTACGGTTCTATATAGCTTTATTTAAACAGTCTAGTGTGCTCACTTCTTATATCTTTTGCAAATATTTACAAGTTTTATGTTCTACTTTAGAGAAACGTTAAAACATACGAGAAAACCTGTCTAAATTATTATAAATACAAATACGTCTATATGCGAACAATAAATGACTTCTGATACAAATATTAATGAGGAATCTTAATCAAAATACGACATTTGTTATAGGTGCATTTTAAGAGTTTGTTCAACGTTATTTAACTATGTTTGTTGTACAATAAACATATAGACAAGATACAACAGTTTTCCAAAAATGCATAGACAAAGTTTAAAAGCAAGTTTTAGAACTAATTCTGAAGCTAAAGAAATAAAGGAAGAAGATATTTTAAATCTTGAGGATTACGACGATGCTTGGGAATACGCAGAAGAATTAGGAGTTAACCTTGAAGGACTAAATGATTTGGAGGAAACCAAAGAAAGGCTACTTATGCATATCAGAAAAGGAGAGACAAATCCTAAACAACAGGTATGTTGTATATTGAGACAGAAACATATATCGGAATTTTAAATTTTAAATAATAAGTTGTGTATCTGAAACATCCATATAATAGGCAACAAAATTTGATAAATAAGATGTGAAGTTTTAAAGCTGGGCAATTTTCATCAAAACGTTTGATCAAAGTCACGATGACGAGTTTTAGACCATCAAAATCTTTGACCAAAATGATATGTCATTAAAGAATTTGATAAAAGTTTTGAGAGTGTAAACCTACCTTAAAATGTGTGCGATTAATAGCGCGGACTGTTATGCATTTATCCTCCCCTGTTTTAAAAAAGTAAGAAGTTGAACCATCTGCAGTAGTCTAAAAATAAATTTGTCTTGACTTGTTTGTCTCTATCATTATGTATTATTTCATGTTACAGTTGCGTTTCATATAGCACCGTGCATGTTTTTTAATTCCACTATTATTCTTTTAAATTTCCTTCTCATAGCTCAAGTTCGGGTGTGAAAAGTCAGGTCCGAAACCTGGTGAGATCTGACCCAGAACTAAACTAAACGGTAGACGCTTAATGCTCGTCATTTAGAAATGAAATTGAAGTTCTTCGAAAGATACCTTAAAAACCGATAACCAGCCTCATTGGTACACTTATGATTTATGTCTGCCGTATACTTTGTTCAAATATAAAAAATTTTGTCACTTAGCTATAATCAGTAACGTCCCGACATAGTGAAAAATTTATTTTACCAGGAAGTAAAAACTAAACCAACCAATCCATTTAAACATAATGGTGGAGTAGTCGACAGTTGTTATTGATTTGAAGCCAATAAGCGACGACAATTTTTCGTAATTTTAACCATAGTATTTTTGTCTGTGTTAGTAATTCAACAACAACCAAACCTTGAGTCACAAATTTCTGACCTAAGGACCTCTCTATTATTTTAAGCACGCGTTTTTCAATACTTGAATGATAGAATAAATCCTAGACAACAAACTTGGCCAGTTTTCTCGGTTGCAAATAATCACGAAAGAGTAAATGACCATTACATTAAGTGTTTAAAAATTTCCTTTATAACATTCAATATTTCTTTTTTTATAAACATTTAAAATCAAATATTTAAAAATGGTTTCTAAAATTTTAACAACATAAGTAAAAGTAAGACGTTTTGTAAACAGAGGTTACTTTGTGTGCGATTTAAATAAATCCCGGTGCAAACACTGACCACGCTAATCTCGATGTGATTGAGTTAATTAACATAGAATCTGTAGGACAACATCAATACACTGTTTTTTCACCTTTTTTAAGAATAATTTTTTAATGAAACTAAGGTTTAAATGATCCAGTCTATGTTATGTCGACAATAATATGGTTCTGATATATAGATATATATATATATAAAGCTGTAATTTTCTTTATAGATTGACTTTGTAAGTACAATCTTAAAAAAAGAACAATCCATGTTTCAATTTATTTCGTATAATAAATACTCAGATCGCTATGACTAGATATAAACTTAAGTACGCCTATTTTGTACCCAGGGTTAAAGATCTAAATATGTTTCTCGTAGGCAATGTTACAGTAGAAAGAAACCGTCAGAAATATTACAAGTGCAATAAAATTATTAGTTATTTGCGACAAGACATTTTTTCCTATACCGGTAAATATTAACGAGTTATCTAAACTCAGGTTTCTGATGTGGGACTTTGTTAAAAGGTTTTCTCAACTGCTTTGTGTAAGTGAGAACTAATAGCGACACTTATAACATCGAAAACAATCATTCTGTTATACTTGTAGTGAGTAAACAGTACAGGCCTATGAATCAAATCCACATTTGTAAGAAGGCTAACATCATATCCATTTGGTCACCCCGAAGAATGTGCGCACTGATGAATATTTATAAATATATCGATAAAATCAGGTAGTTAACAGTGTTTTTCTTCTTTACCAGGGGCGCAGCTTGAATCAAAGGCAAGAATAGTTATATATGTCAGCGCGGGTTCTGTTAGGGATTGTAGGAGATAAAGCCTCTCACCGGAAACGCAGCCGTTTTAGCTTAGATACCTCTCCTTTCTACATTTTCTACATTTCACCTGTTCAAAAAAGTTTTGAAAATGAAGTGATATATATGTACTTCATTTTCAAAAACTTTTTGGAACAGGTGAAATGATAAAATGTATATTTTCAGCCGTTTTCAAGTTTGAAATTTATTTAAAATTAAGGTCTGTTCCCTCATGCAAAGCATTTCTTAGCTGGCTTTGGATTTATATATTTTGGAACTTTAGAATTATTAATTTCCAAATGTTTGGCTTATGTTTTTATCTTTGAAACTTTTAGGTCTTAGTGTCACTGATGAGGAATGAATTTCTGAAATGTGCACATCTGGCATCAAAACATCAAACTTTAACTGGTTTTTGTAATATATATATATATATATATATATATATATATATATATATATATATATAAATATACAGGGACTCCGAATGTTAAAGCCGGTTTCAATTGCCAAACAAGAAGATAGGAAAATTTGACAGAGGACAATTTTATGTTTAGGCACGTGTCTAGTCGTCCCTGTTTACAAATCGCCCTAAAACATTCCAATTGATACCGTCAATCGTAAAGTTAAAAAAAAACTTGTGTCATTTTAAAAGGATTTGACACAGCTACTGAATTTCGGTAAATACAAAAATATGCAAAACAGTCTAAATGCTTTGTGTTACGTGATTATCCAGTGCCCGTCAAAAAACTATGACGAGTAACATCGTGGTAATTGAAGGTTAAAACTAAAAAATATTTTGTTCCAATTTTTTAAAAAAAAAAAAAAACGTTTAGATTACATAAAACATACAAAAAGCTGCTTTATATCTAAGTTAGATAATATCAGATTGCGGTAGGGTATTACAAATGTGATTAACTGAACCTAACATTAAACATTAACAAAGAAGGGAAGATATACAAGGCACTATCTTTGTGTCAGTTGTCCATATCTCATTACGGAAGAACTCCAATTCCATGTCATGTGTAAATGTTGAAGGTCTAATTGGATTTTAAGAAGTTAAACATATTAAGAAATATTTATTAAAATGTCATTCAGCATTTTGGAACAAAGAAATATTTATAAAAATGTCATTCAGCATTTTGGAACATTTATGTTCCGCATGTTTTCCCGGGCTTTTTAATGGCAAGATAATTTTTAAATGGGCAATTTTAAATTCTTTAAACAAGGATATATCTTCTGAATGATATTATTTGAAGATTGTTTTGCACACATTTTCCACATGAAATCAACGCGGAATATTTATTATTAAATGCCAGGTTTAACTAACGACGACGATTATTATTAGTATAAGTATTATCACACACACACACACACACACACACACACACACACACACACACTAAACTTGGGACTTTTAAACTTTGCTTTAGTTTGATTTATCAAATTAACGATGTTTATTTTATCGTAAGATTATTATTTGATGGTAAATCTGATATTGATCTAAGTCATTCAAATTGTCTTAAATAGAACAGAGGAATAAAAGAATTAAATTTAACTGGTACCGGTCCTTGATTTTAAATAATACTTTTTGATATCTTGTTTTGGCGATTGTTATCTTCGCGTTGGTTGTTTTGAAAAGCAGACCAGGAAGTAATGATGTCAGTTTAAAGTTCATTCAGGGCGCCTTACCCTGACAGTGTTTTTAATCTCTCTCTCTCTCTCTCTCTCTCATCATCTCTCTCTCTCTCTCTCTCTCTCTCTCTCTCTCTCTCTCTCGATAAGTTTCGGAATAATCTTTTTGACAGTTTTTGAATACATTAACATATGTTACAGTTAAGCTTGAATGCCGAAAAAGGTAGAAGTGATTAAGTTGAGTTGAGTATTGGTGTTTAACAAACCAGTCAAGAATATATCACTTATATCGAGGCGTCGCCAGCTATAGGCAAAAAGGCAGAAATTTTACCTGTACGTTTCGCTGATGGCATTATATAGCAGGGTTCTTGATCGTGCCACGCCTACCGTGAGAAGGGACCTCGTTTATTATTTTAAGTACCCATCCAGAGAACCGTAACTTTCATTTCGTAATGCCGAGTGCTTTGCGAAAGAATAGTCACTACCAACTTTCAGGTCTTGGGTCAGACCCGGTCGGGTTCGAACCCTCGCCATTCCACAAAGAAGTGTTTGGGATAAGGTGCAATCATTGTAGATTTTAATAATAAAAAACTTTTTACAAGTTAAAATGTGACAAAACTGCACATGTGAATGTTTGATATTGGTTAAAAGGTTGTGTAAACGTATACGTCACGTTGTTCAGCGTCAATTGATCTATTGTTGTAGCCTCCCCCTGTGACAAGAAACAGATCAAAATTTTACATCTATTTATTTTAGCCTCCCCTCTAACAAGAAACAGATCAAAATTGTACATCTGTTTATTTTAGCCCCCCCCCCCGACAAGAAACAGATCAAAATAGTACATCTGTTTTTTAAGCCCCCCCCCCCCCCCCCCCCCCGTGACAAGAAACAGATCAAATTTGTACATCTATTGTTTTTGTCTCCCCCGTGACAAGAAACAGGTCAAAATTGTATATCTATTAAATTTAGCCTCCCCATGTAACAAGTAACAGATCAAAATTGTACATCTATTTAATATAAAATAAAATAATTAAATTAAATAAATATAAATAATAGTAAAATAAATCGATCGCTTTTAATCTCAATACTATTTGTTGTTAAAAACCTAAAGCTGTTACTTAAAAACAGTATCTAGAAGTACGGACTGCTAAGTTCTGTAGATAGACAGATAGATAGATAGATAGATAGATAGATAGAAAGATAGATAGATACAAGTAAATAAATAAATAAATAAATAAATAGTTGATAAATAAATAAATAAGTAATAAATAAATTAATAAATGGATAAATAAATAGATAAATCTATTTCTTTTATTATCATCTACCTCGATATCGTTTAGCTTTATCCCGTGATACAATATAATTGTTGTTTCTGTTGATTAAAACTTTATTACCGAGAAGTACCTGTAGCAATATTAAAATCTTCTTGAAACGCATCCAGTTACATGCGGAAAAAAATTGTTTTACCTTGATTCAGTTAAATTTACACCTGTGGATCTAAATATAAGATATATATTCTACACTTTCTGTTAATTGAGGAGATAACAAAGTTATATACTCGTTGAATGTAATAATTATAATTATAATGATGACGTGCAAGTATAAATTATTAATTGTATTAACTCGCTTTTAACCCGAGATTTGTTTTTTGAAGAGGTGTAAGGTATACTTGTATTGTCACATGATTGTTCGCAAGACTTGGCTTGTTAACTGATTATTATGATTCCCCACCCAAGGTGGGGAATCATATTGTTTTCGTTCTGTTTCTTCTTCTTCTTTCTTCTTCTTCTTCTTATTATTATTATTATTTTTTATAATTTTTTTCTTCCTTAAAATTGTCCGGTGCAGAACTCGGAAACGGTATGATGGGTTTCGATGAAATTTGGTACCAACAATCTGCTATCTTGGTAGATATGGATAAATGATCAAATTTTTTTCTATCTCGACGGCTCAGCGGTCGGTGCGTGTAAATTGCGTAATTTAATTCCAAACATCTTTCTGTCCAATACGTACAAAGATAGATAACTCTTACAGAATCTTCTTCTTTCTTCATTCTTTCTCAGATATATGAGCGCCCGAAAAAATGGGTAATCTGAATTAATGTATACAGTTAAGCACTAAACAAAAATGATTGAATGTTAATGAACTACATGTTAATTAAGTGACTAACCTCTTTCTCACATACATAATTTGTTCTTAATAAATTCTCAGTTACTATGTATTAAATTGTTAAAAATATATCAAATTTTTATCAGCACTGCCAAACAAGTTAAACGCATCATTCATTCTCGTTCAAAATTTTAGGATAGGTTCCTGCACCATTAAAGTTTTACATCCATGGGTATTTATTGGGTGAGGGACAGGAAGATGGGGTCTTAAAAACAAAAATCACCAATTTTTCCTTAAACACTTTGCGGTGTGCTATAAAACCATATATAGGGCTTTGTCATAACTCATAAACTAATGAGATCCCCATCCCTAAAGTATATATTTTCTGGTTCCTAATGATAAAATGAAAAGAATGACACTAATCAAAGACACCTAAGGTCCTTTCCCACTGAAGGGTAGGGCTGGGTGGTGCTAAGTTAATTTTAAACTATTGAAATCCCCACCCCTAATTTATGTATTTTCTGGTTCCTTATGAAAAGTTGAATAGAGTGATATTAATAAAGGGCACCTAAGGTCATTTCCCACTGTGGGTGGTGCTATGTACATGTATAGCTTTTAAATAGTTAAAATCCTTTCCACTCATCTGTATATTTTCTTGTTCATTATGGACTTTTGAAAAGAGTGATAAAAACCTCCAGGAAATCATTTTCAAGAGAGGGTAGGGGTGGGAAGCCAGAATTCTTAACACCCACCCTCAGTCAAGAAAACTATCTTATGGCATACTTGATTTCATTTCTTAAGGCAAGTTTACAGGATTAAATTCCTATTCAAAGAATTGTAAACAAATTCAATAGCATTATTACATGTTTTGATATGGATAATTGCTTTAATCTCTTTGTCAATTATCCATTAATATGTAGGTTATGGCTACTTCACAGTCATGACACATGTCAATCAAATTTGTTGGTTAAACACCTCACAGTTCGTGAAATAGATTTGCTATCAATCAAAGTTGAATACCTGTCCAATCAAAATACACCAGCTAATAGAATTGCCAATTAATGGATAGGACCTATGTCAGAAGACAGAACGCATGATTCTGATCTATTAAACTTGTATAATTTACATACATTTCGAATTATAAATTTATACATGCAGATTCGGACTCCCGTGATCAATTGGTTTCTTTTAACAAAAAACATTGTTGCAACAATGGGGTATGAGGGAATGAAAAATATATTAAAATGAATACTACTCGAATTATAATTGTACAATTCGATGTTAACTTTAAATTTACTTGTCTTCCGCCCTTTCTCTTAGTCAGCTTTCGATTACTAGTAATGGATACTATCAATCCATCTCGAGATCAGTCCATCAGCAGGTGTATATTTTAGACAATATATAGATTATGGATGGTGGGGAATCATACGTAACTGGTATCCCAGTTACAATCTCTAGTTTTATTAGTTTTTTTTTTTTTTTTTTTTTTTTTTTTTTTTTTTTTTTTTTTTTTTTTTTCCAACAAAATGTTATGTCTCAAAGTTTTAAAATTTGAAATTAAGTGCATATTTTAAATAGCTAAGTAAGTGCATCGACAATATATTAAGATTTACATGAAACAAAAATGAAAAAAATTCACGAAAAAAGTAAATTGAAAGAAAAAAAAATTGAAAATGTTCCTGCTAGTCACGAAGCGTTTTTATTAAATTCACACTTAGTTTAAATAATTAAAAAGTACATGTTCAATAGCTGGAAATTAGGTGTTGAGAAAGGCGTTAAAAATAAAAATAATACATACAAATTACTACCCACCTTCGGTGAAATGACAAAAATTCGACGGCAATTTGCAGGTAAGTACAAATATTATGCAAGTTAAATTGCGGATGTTTAGTTAAATTGCCGATTTTCGTATTTGTCTGTAAACAACGATTATTTATTTTCAGATCGAGGCCGCGATGATGCGAATGTATAAAGAGGACGAACAGAAGAGATTAAAGCTTACAGAATTACTAAATGAAACAAAGGAAACATTAGCAATTTTTCAAGTTGAAAATAACCAAGGAAAAGCAGGTCAAAGAGGGAGTGCAGCTATTGAAGGACTCTTAAAGACAGAGGGCGCCACAAAAGACCTCGCACTTGATTTTAATTCAAGGCTTGAATCTGTTAAATCTGGAGAATGCATGGTTGTTGTATCAGGTAAGATTTAAAGTAAATCAGGTATACATAGTATTGTTTATGTTTGATGGTTGATTTATATTTTCAATATATCACGGTTCATGTCAATTTTATAATGTGTACAGTGTACAATGTAATACCGCGCTATTTCAAAGCTTAATCAAAGTTTTCTGTGAAAGCTTTCAAAACATACCTTTAAGAGTGCTTATACGTTTTAAATTACATTTGCTTGTCTCATAGGAAATTTAAAATTCAATTTTCTTCAGATTACCTGCTTTTGTTTTTATTGCTTCCGGCAAATATGTCAGTAAAAGTCATAAATCACTAGCTATACTCAAAGAGTTTTGAAAAATAAAATGAACTTTTTGTTCTTTAAAAGCCCTAATTGAACATTATAATACATGTTTTAGATAGTCAAAACTATTTTAGAGCAACTTTCAGATCAGTTTTTATAACATTGATATCTGGATAACTACAATAAAATGTTTAAAGTTCTGAAGTTTTGATGGACCAAAACCGTACACGATGATAAATAAGTTTAAATTTTAAAATTATTAAATTTCTTGCTTTTCCCTCTTCTGTTTCAGAGGACAGTTTTTATAAATAAATTAATATTGTTTTAAAATTGTTTAATTTTTGTTTAAAGGTGAAACGTCTGCGGGCAAATCAACTGTTTGAATCTTCTTCTTGAGGAAAACATTTTACCAACTCATACTTTAAGCTGCACATCTGTTGTAACAAAAATTGCCTACGGAACCAAAAGGCGAGCAGAGATTATTTACGTAGATAAAAGTCGCCCATCAGAAACACTGATTTTGGACAAAGATCACCAAATGGAACAACTTAAACGGGCGATATATGTAGAAAACGTCGATAACCGCCTGAAGGCAACTGAGATACAAGAAGTTAAATTGTTTCTTCCATCTAATATACTTAAGGTAAACAAAATGTACAAAATGTACTCAGCTCAAGGAAGCAATCTTATTATCAAAATAAAATTATTCTATGTGATCCCTTGTTAGACTCACTAGTTCATATCTTCATGACTTCAGTATAGAACGTGCAGTTATGTGACTTAACAACTAAGGTCGATGTGACGTAACAACTAAGGGGTAGGAATACACAAAAATTTGTAAACAGATGTCAGGGATTTCCTGATCTATTTATAAAAACACATGTCAAAGCACGTGTTAATGTTTATACATAAACCTTCCAAAATCGCGATATATTGTGCATATATTGCATTAAAAATGTTATAAACTTGGAACTTTTTTTTTGTTTTTTTATGTGGCCCAAAACAAGCACATATACAGGAGTCTGTAAAAAGCTATACAATGTAAGAAGGTTTAAGAATATGGTACATCATGATTTTATACATAGTTTATTTATTATTTTACACATGAATATGCCAAGAATTGTAATATAAGAAATGACTTCGTGTTTGGTAACGTACATGAGGGTATGAACGATAGTGAAGCACGCGCAAATTGCATAATCTGCGAAGCAGATTATGCTTGATTTGCGCGTGCTTCACTATCGTTCATACCCTCATGTACGTTACCAAACACGAAGTCATTTTCTAAATATTGTAAATATATGATAAACAGATTACAACATGTTTGTTTTGGT